>JAIWQS010000113.1:0-101113 GCA_029891385.1 Erythroxylum novogranatense | reverse complement strand
CTTCCTACTCGGAGCATCCGCCACCACATTAGCTTTCCCGGTGATACTCGATAGTGCGGTCATAGTCCTTCAACAACTCAAGCCATCTCCTCATCTCAAATTCAACTCTCTAAAGCTCGATAAATATCTCAAACTCTTATGGTCGTGAAGATCCGGAAAGTCTCACCATCTGGTAATGCCTCCAAATCTTGAAAAAACACTTCTTTGCAGCTAACTCCAAGTCATGAAGAGGATGGTTTACCTCGTGAGACCTCGGTTGTCTCGAGGCATAGCAATGACTCTACCGTCTGCATCAGAACACACCCCGATCCACGATGCGATGCATCAAAATATACCTCAAATCCTCGGTCCAGATGGAATAGCCAACTTGCGGTCGCGATAGTCAACCGATGTTTCAGCTCCTCAAAGCTCTTCTTGATACTCCTCGGTCCATCGAATGGCACATTCTTCCTCGAAGTTTTGTCGAGAGAGTGAGATCAATGAAACCTCGACAAACCTCCGTAATAACTGCCAATCGAGAAACTCGAATCTACGAAACATTCCTAGGAGCTTCCCTTCAAAGACGCCTCCACCTTACTCGGATCCACTGAATACCCTCTCGGTCACTATATGTCCCAAAAATATCACACATCTAGCCAAAATTTACATTTATTGAATTTGGCATACTGGTATCTCTCCTCGTAGTGCTGCAACACAATCCTCAAATGCTCACTATGCTCACATACGTTCCTCGAATACACTTAAAATGTCATCAATAAACACAATAACAAAGCCAGATCGGTAGGGTTGAAATACCTTATTCATCAAGGCCATGAAGGTTGCCGGGGCATTAGTCGACCCAAACGGCATCACTAAACTCAAATGCCGTACACGCTCTCAAGGCACTCTTAGGTACATCGGCCTCTGCAATCTTTAGCGATAGTACCACGACCTCGAGATCCAACTTAGTGAACACACAAGGCTCCCGCTGGCCCGATCAAATAAGTCATCGATCCTAGGCGGTGGATACTTATTCTTCATTGTCACCCGATTCAAGCGCACCAGTAATCGATGCACGCCCTCGAAAGTCCCATCCTTTTTCTTCACAAACAAAGCTGGAGCACCCGTGGTGAAACACTAGATGCGATAAAGCCCTTCTCCAACAACTCACTAATCGAGCCTTAAGCTCCCTCGGTTCCACAGGTGCCATCCTATATGGAGGTATAGATATAGGAAGCGATGCACAGAGCAGTCAATAGTGAACTCGCCTCTCGATCCGGTGGCAAACCCGGTAACTCATCGAAACACATCGGAAATTCCCTAACCGGGAAATATCCCAAGCCTCTGCTTTCGACTCGGTGTCAACCACATGAGCGAGATATGCCTCCATGACCTCCACGCATCAATCTCGGGAGCATAGGAAAGAGATCATCCGGCCTGATGCTTGCTGACTAACTCCTCCGAACACCGCCTAGAGCGACCGGAGACTCTAAAACAACCTCCTTGGTATAGCGGTCCATAATAGCCTATGGGCCATCGGCCATCCATCCCAGAATCACATCGATCTCTCTCGGAGGCAACACTATAAGGTCTACCTCAACCTTTGATCAATGTCAATGGATCGAGCATCCCTGCAGAACCTCTCCCAATCGGTAGTAGTACCTGAGATGTGTACTCACCTCTAGCTCATCTGTAACATCTCCGATCCCATGCAATCTACATGCCATATGAGGTGCAATAAAAGAATGTGGGATCCGGGATCCAGCAAGCAAATGCCTCAATATCAAAATAAGAGCATACCGGCTACGACATCGAGGGATCTGGGCCTCCTACCTCGTCATGGCATATACTACGGCACGGGGCTGTGGTTGGTGCCCGACCCTCAGTCCGCCTGAAGGATCCTCGGCTCTACCTCGGCCTCTACCTCGGCCCCTACTTGTTGATCACGCCGGATCCACCCACTCTACTGGCATCTTGTGGTACTACTCCGGCTCGGCCCTACCAATGATGCGAGCTCCCAATGTAATGGGCAATCCCGAATCGATGATCCATGGAGCGCATTTAAGGCAAGCTCAAATCAATCGCCAACACTCTCCAAAGTGCTGTTCTCACAAGGCTCACATAATGGGAGAATCGCTTCAAAACCTCTTCGCCATCGCCCTTTGCCACTTGCCTCATGCAAAATCTCCTCTCATCCAAGCCCATTTGTTCGATCCTCACGAAGATCTGAGGCCACTGCAGGCGCTCGCTAAAACTCCTACAGTACTTACATGTGTCACTAACTCTCTTTCCTCTAGACCTTGACCCTTCTCCGCTGTCTACATCTCCAATCCTGCTCCACTCTCACAAGTGGCTTCCTGACTCTATAAAGGAGCCCATGTCGAGATCGGGCCAATCACGCATGCGGATCTCCAGATTGATCCATCTCAAACCTCGGCACTATCGCCTCGGTGGAAACCACAGTAGCAGCATATCCCATCAACTCATTAAACCTAACCTCGTACTCTTATCATCATCCTACCTGTTTGACTCAAAAACTCCTGCATCTTCGTTTCAGATACACCTTGGGCATATAATTGTCTCTAAAAGCCTCGGAAAATCGCCCATGTCGAGAAGCAAGATCCGGTGAGTGCTTGCCGGAGCAGTCTTCCACCATGTATAAGTGGGGCCTGCGGAAGATATCTTGCATAATCGAACCTCTCATCAGGTTCGCAGTCCATCTGGTCGAAGACTCTCTCTGTCCTCTCCAACCATCCCTCGACCTCGTGAGTGCATCTTACCGTAGAAGTCTGACCCCTACCTTTACGAGCAATCGTATCTCCTCTCCCGTCTCACGGGGACTCTGGAGGTATCTCCTCGAGATCGAGGCACGAGGACTCTCTACTAGCTCTAAGATCCACAGTCAAATTTGGTTGATCAATCTGATCACCAAATCGGATGACTAAACAAAACAAGAACTCAATCGGTTTACGCATTTCTCCACAATAATTCGAACCTAAATATGTACTAGTCCCAATAGATGCCAAACCATGCTCGATACCACTAATGTAGCACCCCCATACCATAGGATATGTATTGGGGCGCTTGCGTAGGTCATTCAGCACACACCTACGATAAAAGTGTAGCTACTGAACAACTACTAACACTCCACATGGCATCGAAATCATAAAGAATTAATATGAAATCCACTAATTTTTGAAACCATAAATTCTCATTTCATAACCTCAAAGCAGTAAATTTACACTGGTATGTTACGTACATTACTCAAAAAAATCAAACAAAAGGCTAGCTAGGTCATCCCTCAAAAAGTGCTAGGTGGAGCACAGTAGCCATGACTTCTCTTGCCAACTCGATCTACGGCGGGGAAAAGTCCCTCTGGAGCTATAAGTCTACTCTCCGGTCTGAAAATAATTTGCAATTTTGGGTGAGTTTGCGAACGGTGAGGAACCATCATCGATGGTTCACCCAATCATGCATATACATACATAACATGTTCATACAATTATCTCATCAAATCACATTTAGTAGTACCACATAATTTTCATACCAATCGAAGAATCAATTCAAATGCACGTGGAATGTGTATGAGGCGCTTTTCAATTTATTACGTTGTTGTTGGCGCTGGCTTGTCCCATTAAGAGCGCAATAAGCGGTGAGCCATGGGCTACGAATCACTTATGGGCTCGAGGCCCGATCACGTTGAGCTTTAAGCTCTCGTTGGCGCTCTGGTCCTGTTGCGCGATTCTGATCATGCAAATATGCATGAAGTGCATATGTCCAAATAAAACAACACCAACATCATATCGATCCCAATTCAACATATACACATAAGTCTCGTACAGTGTCGCAGAAAATCACATATGACACTTCTATGTCGAATTCCCCGATCCATGGGACCTCCGTCCATGATCCGACACCAACAAACACAATTTTCCCACCATTATTCTCACGAGGGTTCTAAGTGCGGAATTATAAACACTTACTAACCGAGGAACCATCTAGGTTACTCACCTAATAACCAGAAATTAATGCTAGGAAGTCTATGAACGTCAGTGGGATGACGTTCAAGCGAGCCTCTATAACAATTAAAATAAGTAAACATTACCAATGAATAGTTAAAAATATCAAACAATGCACATGGAATAAGTAAAAGCGTGTATAATGCATGTTCATGGCATTCCAGGGCCCTAATCTAAAATTTTCCCATAATAAAATCCGTCTAAAAAATAAAAACCTATTAGGCGGACGATGCATAATTGAGACCTCTATAGGTCCTGATTAAACAAAAGCAGTGATTAAAGGCTCCGTTACCGGAGCCACATCAATTCTCGTTTAAAAAAATCCCGAATTTCTCAAAAATGAAATTCAATATTCTATGAATCCGATGCCTCGAGAATCAGGTCAATCGGACGTCGGACGGAAAAGAAATTGACAAAAGAAACAATTTGGTCATTAATGCCAACTAATAAATATATATATATATATATATATATATATATATATATATATATATATACATATATATATATATATATATATATATATATATATATATATATATATATATATATATATATATATATATATATATATATATATATATATATATATATATACTTTGCCTCATGCGAGATGTAAGCCTCATGAGGCCGACTCCTAAACTTGTCGCGAGGCGAGGCGTCGCCTGCGACGGCCAACCTACCTCGCCTCGGCGAGGCGTAGCCCTCATGATCGTGGCGAGTTCAACCTCACTTCATTCCCTTTTTTCCTATTTCCAATCCAATTTCCAAAATAATAATTCTTAGCACACAAATCGGAAAAATACAAACCATAGCTTGTTGGAAAGATAATGAAAAGCTCTACCATTCTCATGAAGACCATAAAATCAATTTCACCCCTAAGGGTGTCAAATATCCATAAAAGCTACATCTACACAAAACCTCTCAAACAGTGCAATACTTTTGCAAATTCAGTAACTACTCATTTCCTCAGTCAAAATAACACAATAAATATTCTCAGTAAGTTCACAATGTTATCTCAACTTTCATGAACAACTCAAAATCAAATTTACTTACTAACTAGGTCAAACAATTCACCAAAGCATCAGCCCTCTGAAATCAACCAATCTGGACAGTGATGTTTCAAACAGTAATTCTCTTAGCACAAATTTCACAAAATCATTACCTTATATCCCTGAAAGATAAGATCTCAAACTTCAATTTTCATGAAGAACACAAACTCCAATTCGATTTTTAACAATTTCAAAACTGTTATGAAGTTACTGCCATTATCAGCAATTCACAACCTAATGCAGGGTCAGTTTTTGCAAAATCATAACTCCCAACTCTGACCTCTAACAATTATACACCATAAATCATTTTCAAGATAATGTCTTCCTCTACAACTTTGCAGAAGATCACTCCACACCAATTCAGTCCACAAAATTTCTAAATTGCTCCCAAGCAAGCTCACAAAATCAACACTTTGACTAGGTTTCTCCAAAAAGCATAAAACCAATCAATAGATATCAGTTCATATCTCCCAATATACAACTCTAAAATTAACAAGATCAGTGGAAATGGAAATCTAACTCAATATGCCCCAACTTTCATAAAGACCATTTTTCCTAGTTCCATACCAATTAATTTAGAAAAATCAACAAAGTAATCGGTCATAGCTGCGAGTACTTGTTCACGAGCAATAAAATAGTAACTTTCCATGCAAAATTTCGCCCTTCGAGCATTACAATTTAACAACACCTATTTAACACAAAATTGTAGCCAACATCCCAAAGTTTAATTGGGAACAAACTTCACCTCATTTGCACAACTACACAATAAGTTATGATCAAAACATTCCAATAGGTCAAACACCAATTTTCCAGATTTCAACATTACCCTAACTCCTATCACTTCTAATATCAATAATACATCCCTAAGCATCCAATTATACCTCTAATTCAACCACAAATTCATCACAACATATACTTACATGATTATACAAAAGTTGGCAGCACTAACACAAATTATCTTCCTAAGTTTTCCATTCATCTAACCTTACAAACTCAATCCAAACCAAGCCAAAATCAAGGAAAACTATAGTCTTTCATACATCCATAACCAAGTATACATTTAAACCCATTCAAACCTTCTACTATGATGATCAAGTAAATGTATAAAGGATCTCCATGCATGCTTCTAACTACCAAAAGCATAAAAACAAACATCAATACTCACCTTAAACAAGTTCAAGCTATCAATTCTCCAAGTTCACACACACCTCTCAACCTTTCCCAAAACCTATGGCTATCACAACAACCATGCATATCATCATTTTCTCAAGGATTTAGCTTGGTCTATGTGTGGAGAGAAGCAAGCAAGGAACCAAGGAGATCCTTCTTGTCTTGTATGGAATGAGAATAAGGGAAATTCAATGGAGGAGAAGCACACCAGGAGAAGAAGCAAGTTTCGGATGATGCAAGGAGAATTGGCTTTTTAAAGTGATTCAAATGTTAAAAGAAACAAGGAGAAGGTCGTATGGGAGGAGAAATAAGACAAAACTAATTAATGAAATGGGACACTTGGCTTTAAGTGTAATAAAATATAATTTATCCTAATCCAAATTAATTTAGTACTAATTCAATTAATCTCTAATCATGGCACTAGAATATTATCCTAACCTCATTTATCCACTAATCTTATGCCATTAGGCAATCTGGTTGGTACAAAGCAGCTCACTCGGTCGGTCGATTGGAATTTTCCGGTCCGGGCAAGAACCCTAAAAATTCCAGAAAAATTTCATAAATCCTAAAAATATAAAACAATTTATGGCGCCTCAAATAATTTTTCAAATACAATTATCCATAGATTTCACAAAAAATCTCAATTAGACACTTATGCCTAAATGTCATGAATGCATGTATACCATGTGCATGTGCAAAACAATCATTAGTTATAGAGGCTATATGTTGTATGAGCATGCCGAGATATAATCAATTCTCCTAATCCGTCCCAAATTACCAATAAACCCTTCCCATGGAGATGAGATGTTACACATATGCGGCAAAAGTCATTTCGTATTATCCGAGTATGCAATGCACATGTGACTCTTTTTCAGTTTTATTTCGGTGTTGTGACCGGCGCTTAGCGATGTCGATGTCGATGACGCGCGTCTGGGAGGATTATCTCCTTGAGCTCTGGGCTGCGTTTTCGATTCGATGTGACTGGATCACAATTATTTTTATCCGTTTATGCATCGTGTATGAAATGCCTATGCCCAATTGAATAGTTAATTAACGATCCATAATGCACAATTGATCATAGTAATCCCGGTAAGGGCAAACAAGTCACACAATTTACACATTCTCGATCCGCCATTATCCCGTATTAGACAAATAATAATCGAGAAACCCATCTAGGTTACTCACTTTTATTACTTTCGAGCTAATGTCGGAAGTCTACGCTACGTCGATCGATCGGCGCTCAATTGTGCCTCTATATAAAAAAATCGAGAAGATGGATATTACTAAGCGTCGAATCATAACTATTCAATCATGCACGTGTAGGCGATAATGCTTGTTCATGATATTCCACCTAATCTCACCTTTTCTATCATAAAAATCATCTAAAATTAGAAATCTAATGACGGCGACGGTACTCAATTTGGACCTCTATAGGTCCAAAATAAATAAAACAAAGATGACGAAAAATAATAAACCGGACCCACGTCAATTTCCGTCTAAAAATTCCCAATCTCTCGAAAATGAAATTAAATATTCTATGAATCCGATGCCTCAAGAATCGTGTCAATCGGACGTCGGACGGAAAAGTTATAAGCGAAAGAAGGAAAATATATGATCACTAGTCGACTTGCTTAAGAATCCTAATCGACTTATCTTTCTTTGTATGTCTAGTCGACTTGTTCGAGATGCAAGTCGATTTATACTCTACAATAGCAGATCTGGAACAAACATCCTCGACATCCCAACTTATACAGGGCATAACTCCCTACTCCGAACTCCAAATTGGACAAACTTGGTATCTATTTTATAGAGAAAAGAGAGCTCTACAAGTTTCATGAAGGACACAAAAGCCAATTTCACCTCTAAGGGTGTCAAAAATGCAATCAAAGTTACTGCCCTCACAATGCCTCTCAAAACAGTGTAACATTTTGTCAAAACAGTGCAACAGATTATAAAATCCTTAACTTTCCAGTTCCTCAGTCAAAAATTACACAATAAATGTGCACAGAAAGATCCCAATGTTATCTACAACTTTCATGAACAACCTGAAATCAAATTCATTTGCTAACTAGGCCAAACAATTCACCAAAGCATCTGCTCACTGAAATTTCCCAATCTGAACAGTACATTTCAAAGCAGCATATCTCCTAGCACAAATGTCAAAACAATCACTACCTTATATCACTGGAAAGATAAGATCTCATACTTCAATTTTTATGAAGGATTCAAAATCCAAGTCCATCCCTAACAAGTTCAAAACTGCCAAACAAGTGACTGATCAGGGCAGCAGTTAAAAACCTAATGCAGGTTCAGTTTTTGAAAACTCATAACTCCAAAATCTGATCTCCAAAAATCACATGAAATATACCATTTTAAATATAATTTCTTCCTTTACAACTCTTCAAAAGATCACTCAAGCCAATTCAATTCACAGAAATTGCTAAAATTGCTTCCAATCAGAATGCTCACAAATCTAACACTTAGGCTAGGTTTCACCACAATGTACAAAATCAGTCAATAGTTAACAGTGGATATCTCCCAATATACATATCGAAAAATTGCAAAATCAGTGGCAATGGAAACCTAACAATATAGGCTTCAACTCTCATGAAGACCATTTTCATCAATTCCTTCTAAATTAATTTAGAAAAATCATCAAAACACTTACGTCATTGGTTCGGTTATTGTTCATACAGACATCAACAGTAACTTTCCAAGCCAAAATTCACCCTCTTAAGGCTAAAATTAGACAACAGCTATTTCACACAAAAATGTAGCCAACAAGCTAAAGTTTCATTTGGCACAAACCTCACCTCATTTTCATAACCACACAATGAGTTATACTCAAAACAATACAGTAGGTCAAAAACCAATTTTCAGCTTTACTACTCAAATACACTTCCTATCATGCCAATTGAACTTCTATTACCATAAGCATCCCAATTGGACACAAAATCAGTCCCTAGATCATTCCTACACTCACTTAGACCCATAGTCAAAATTTTACAGCATTAAACTCTTAATTTCTATGCAAGATTAGTCATCAATATTCAATCCAAAATCAAGCTAAAACCAATCTAAACCATGTTCATTCACTTACCCTCACACAACATACATTCATACCCAAAGAATCAAGCCATAGGTTTCATGAAATTCATGCATCATAAATCATATTTAATGCACCATAACTCCAAATGAATGCATCTAACAACTATGATTCATGAAATAAACAACCAAAGCTTAAAACAAAAGCTTACCTAATCAAGTTTTCCCTCTTCAAAACTACACCAACTTCTCCACTTTCTCTACTTTCTAATCCTCATACATGGTTGTCATCATGGTAAGGAGGTAGAAGGTTTAAGTTTGCAAGCATATAAGGAGGGCTCTTAAGGTGGGAGGAAGTAACTTAAAGAAGGAGAAAAAAAATTGATGGAGAGGTAACATGAAGAGGGTTTTCGGATGGGTTGAATAAAAAGCAAGAACTTGATCTTTTCATGCTTTAAATAAAGCATCACTGAGAGAGGAAGCAAGTTAGCATAAGACAAAGACATTAATTCATTTAGGACAAGTGGCAATTCTAAGGAAAAAGACAAAATAGGCTAAAAACAAATTAGTAAATAGGAACCCTAATGCAATTTGACCCATTATAGTCCAATGGCCCTAATTTCAATCCCAAAATAATATACCCAATATTACGGTGCCATTGGATATAAATTTTCGCTACGAAAATCAACCTTTGTTAAATCGACTTGGTGATTTTTTAGATTAGAAATTTTCTCCGGAAAATTCCAGAAAAATTCCTAAAAATCCTTTAAAATATAAAACACTCAATGGCGCACTCAGAATAATTTTTCAAACACAAGAACCACGTTAATCACAGTAAAACTACATTAGGTACAAAAACCGGGAATGTCATGTATGCATGTACAGTTATTTTATGTGCACAAAATTCACTGTGTACCAATACTAGTATGCATAAATAGTCCTAATGAAGCCCAATCACTCTCATCCTATGCCGAATTACTATTCTACCCTTCCCATTGAGGGTGGGATGTTACAACATCTATACCTAACATATCGGACTATGCCATATTTCTTATTTCTAAATATCCACAAACTTTCCTCATCTTACGCTCTAACCAAACACCGTTCTTCTCATCATTTCTACTAGTCTAAACTCTTAGCAGAAGTTCATACATGTGACTCATACGGTTGCAATTATTGGGATTCTATACTCATCAATAGCCTTCTCAAATGGTGAGGAATCAGATGCAACAGATCCTTGCAAAACTCTTCGTATTTTTTTACGAGGTAGATTTTTACTCCTTCGATAAGACACCATGTTTCAACCTACTTTCATTTTAATCTTATTTCCTAAATGTATGCATGATATGCATGTCACTTAATGCAACACATCAATTCACAATACAACAATAAATCACATAGCACACAATTCATCCTATAATGCATTCTAAGCCTAAGAAAAACCTAGGCTCTGATACCAAACAATACTGGACCTCGATTCCGGAGCCTAGCATTCGGAGACATTTAACATGAGCTCAATGCAAATTTTCTTAAACAATTAACTCATATGCGAGATATCAATAATCAAATCGGCCCGATTTATTTAAAACAATTTCAGTCACAAAGATGCAATTATTATTGAACACATCATAGTTTCAATAATCACTTAGGCCCATTACAGAACACATTGCTTGTTTTCATAATATCTTTACATTTGAAAAACCACCCCTTTGCCTTAATACAAATACAAAAATACAAAATGCACATGATATAGTTGAATGTTTATGCTTTAGATGATTCTAAAATACAAAAGTTCCTAAACTAACTCAATTACAAAAGTCTTTAACTATCTTGGAGTTCCAATGCCTTGCAAGGATCACTAATATTCTCTTTTTGCACTTGAGGAGGGAAGCGTGGGGTGAGCTACATAGCTCAGTGGCTAATATATTCATAGCCATTGGCAATAGACCAAAGTCAAGCTTATGTATGTATATATATATATATCTAGCAATTCTAGCATTCATACTTTATTCAGGCAATTTAAACATTCAACAAATTTAGCTCAAATTAGATAACCGCTCATAATATATAACACTCAATATGCTTCATACTTGACATATTAAAGATGCAATATACAACAAACGGCTCGAGGGTTTTATGAAACAGAATGAGGAAACCGAAGTTTACCCCATGAATAGAATGAGTCCATTTTTTCAGAGCTCATATGCCACAAGCGGGTAGTCGGGAGAAGGTTCTTGTCAACGTGCACGTGACGAACAGAATGGTTCCACTCTCACCTAAACAAAAACACATAACCATGCTCAGAATCATTTTACCAAAATGCTTGTATACTTTCAAACCTTTTATTTCATCTTTCATGTTCTTTCCTTTCTATATATATACAAAATGTCATGACATATTTCAAGGCATAACATTGATCAAAATCACAATTTAATTTTATCAAGATATCATGCCTCTTTCGCGGTATAACATAATCAAAATCATCATGTATTATGTAACATCCCGTTACCCTAGTAAAGGCAAAATTAATAGATGAGAGAGAGTGTTGAGGAAGAAGGAAACATATTCCATGCTCATGCATAATATGGCATACACATACATACTAAATAGTAAATGTTCCTGCACATAAAAATAATTATACATGCATTCATTGACAACTTTCAGGTATGATTGTTTTTTAATGTGATTTTATTGAAAATGAGAACTAGAGGGAGTTGAAAGAGTGATTTGGAAATGTTCGCTGAGTGTGCTTCGGTTTGTTAGCCATAACTTGTTCTCTAGTTATCCAGACGTGATGATTCTAGATTGGGATTAAACTAGGAACCTATGGCTACATTTCTTACGAAGACATCAAATTTAAATTCCATCTTTAAGAATCTCAAAGTTTGTCATAAAGTTGAGAATTGGGTGCAGTACATTGAATGAACGTAGAAAATTCATGTTCTGTATTCAAGGGAAAATCTAGATTAATCTAGGATTGTTTAGAGAAATTTGTCTTCTCACAAGTTATAGATCTTTCTGTTATCTTTCCAACAATATATAGTATGAAAACTTGATCTGAAAGTCAAGGTCCTTGTAAGGGGAGATGTTCGAAAGCGAAGCTGTTTCTTCTGCCTTTTCGCTTCTTTTGTATTTTGCTTCTTTTTTGATGACGTCATTGATGATGTCATCTTCATTTGTGTTTTGTAACGTCTATGTTCATGAACTCCTGTTGTGTTACTGTTGATGAACTTCTTCTGTGTTATTGTTCATGAACTTCTTCTGTGTTTCTGTTCATGAACTTCTTCTGTGTTTTGTTTCTTTCGAGTTTCGCTTCTTCTTAGTTTTGCTTCTTATGTGTTTTGTTCATTTCTTCTGTGTTTTATATCTTTTGCCTTTTGTATCGTCGACCTTTTGTATTGTCTATCTTTTGTATCTTTTGTGTTTTGCTGACGTGTCTTCTTCTGGGTATTTACTTCTTTTGTCTTTCTTCTACTGGTCATAACTTCTTCTATAGGAGTCCAAATGAATTGATTCTTGAATCATTGGAATCATAAGACATTACCCTTATTGGACCCCAATTTTTAAGTGGAATTTAAAAATTATCATTGAAAAGAAATAAGTGTTATTATGTATATGTTTAGGTATAAAGGTATTTTTACTTAACGGAAATTGATAAGAAAAGAATGATTTTGATTTTGATCCCTTCGGGTTTTTGAGTAGATTGGTATGGTTTATGAAATTTAAGTGAATGAGTTGATTGAAATAGGAGTTGAAAGTCAAAAAGAAAAGAGAAAAAGTGTGAAAATGTGAAGAATTAAGAAAGTTGATTTTTGGGTGATAGAAAGTTGACCAGAGAGTTGACTTTTTGTTTGAGTCATAATTTGGGAAAATGATCTACATAAAACGTGTAGATTATGTTGAGAGCTTTTTGTCGCCATAAAGTTTGCAATTTTTCGATATCGGGAGTGAAAGTTATAGTCGATCAAAGTTTGATTGGGTTGTGGGTTGAACATTATTTATTGAAACTTTGGTAGAAATTGACCTAGTTAGAGGTTGATATAGCTTTTAAATTCTTCATGAAATTTGAATAGTTTGATTTGATCTTTATTTTGACATAAAGTATATAATTTTTCAATCAAGGAATAATAAGTTATGGTTTTTACAAGATTATGTTATTATTTTTGCATGATTATTAGAGGACAGAACGTTTGACTGAAAATTGACTTCCTTAGAGGTCAAATTGATTTTTATGTCCTTCATGAAAGTTGTAGGTGATTTTCTGATCTTCACATTGATATAAAATATGACATGATTGGATTTTGGAGTTGAAAGATACAATTTTTCAAAGTTGAGTTATGGTTTAGGGCATATTAATTTGGACAAAATCTTTGATGAGAAAATTAACCTCTTTAGAGACAAAATTGATTTTTGAGTTCTACATGGAAATTGTAGAGCTTCCTTCAAGCTTTCTATAGAGACCAAATTTACCAAATTTGAAGTTCGGAATCAAGAGATATGAATTTTGAAATTTTCAGATTTTGTATGTAGTTATGTGAAAAAATAAATAAATGGAAAGTCTGGAAAACTCTCGCGAGGGCGAGGCCCTCGCCCTCGCTGTGATGCGACGCCGTTTCTGCTGTGGATTGTTTCCTCCCACGCGAAACGACGTCGTTTTGCTGCGCCTTCTGATTTTGTTTGTTTTTCTCCCATCCGACCTTTGCTCACTCTTTCGCTTATATCTTTTCCGTCCGACATCCGATTGACGTGATTCTTAAAGGGTTGGATTCTTAAGACAATGAATTTCATTTTTACTAGAAATTTGTGAATTTTTGAGATTAAATTAAGGATGATTAATTTAATCAAAGTGAGTGGACTAATTTTCTGAACATGGTTCAGTATTTTGCAAAATTCGAGATCTGTGGTGATCCGATTGAAGTGATTCTTGAGGAAAAATAAAATTAAGACATGGGGCTACAAGTTATATGAAGAAAGTGAATTTCAATGTAGCCCCTAAAACTTTCAATTTCTGAATTGAAGTTCGGATTAGTGTACAGTTTTGGTTTAGGAACATCTGAAAGTAGTTTGGGCATAACTTTTTCTCTGGTAATCGAAATGAGGCGATTCTTGATTTGAATTAAACTAGCAAAATATAGCTACAATTGTTATGAAGACATCAAATGCCAATTTTGTGATTAAGAATGTCAATTTCTAGATGGAAATAACGTGCTGGAAAATGATTTACCATAAGACATATCTGAAATGTGTTGAGCATAACTTTTGATGTTGTGCTCCGAATTGGATGATTCTTGTGGCATTATGAAATTAAAACATAGAGGAACATTTCTCTAGAAGGAAGTTTTAATAAATTCCTTCAAATTGATAGTGCGAATCATACCCGAAAGTAAGCATGAATTAAAGTACATGTTAGGGGCATATTGGAAGTCCACTTAAAGAGAGGGACAAAAGGGTCATTTGACCCTCATTAAATGACATGGCCCCTTAAAACATAAAGAGTTGTCATTGGTTTAAGGGAGAAGCACGATAATTCTAGAACAAAAGAAAGAAAAGAAGAAGAGTGGAGAAAGAAAGGTGGTTTCGGCAAAGATGAAAGAGAAAGAGAGAGAAAAGCTAGGTTTCAAATTTTTAAGGGTTTCTAGAGTGAATTTTCGTTGATATCAAGGAAAAAGGGAGGAATAAGGTGAAAGCTTGCTTGCATACCCAAGAAATTTCAAAATTTGAAAAGAAAGAGGTAAGTGTCGATTTTTGATATTTGAGTTTTTAGAAAATTTTTGGTTTAGATTACTTGAAATTGGTATGGGTTTGTTAATTATAAGCTCAATTTTGATGATTAGGCCTTAGGTTATGTTTAATTTTGGATGAAAATTAATTGGGGTTTATGCCTAATTTCAGAAATTGGGATTTTTAGAAATTATTAGCTTAAAATCATGGAAAATATGATGGATTGGTGAATTATGATATCAAATTTGAGGAATTTGTGATTTATGATATTGAATTTGAGTGAATTGCTTTAGGCCAATTTCGGAATTTGAGGATTTTAGAAATTCTTGCTTTAGATAGCTTGAAAAAGTGATGAATTTGGGTTTCCTATAGTTAATTTTGAAGATTATGATTTTTATGATGTTGAATTTGGATATGTATGGCTTAGGTAATGTTAAATTGGAAGAGAGAGAGAAGCAAAGGTCAAATTGAAGCATGAGACAAGTTGTTAGCATGGAATTGAGGTGAGTAGCATATTTATATTTTGATTTGTAAGCTATATATGAATTTTCGAAAATTAAAGAAAGCAAAATTGGGTTTTGATAAATTATTATTTTGTAAATGTTTGAAAATATGTTGATTAATGTTTGAAATTATGATTTCGAATGATTAAAATTATTGTTTTAAAATGTCTTTGATAAAGTGGAAAAAAATCTGAAATTCTTTATTTATGAATGAATTGATAATTGTGACATTCATTGATTTTTGAATGTTTTGATAAAATTGAATCATTGTGTATGAATGTTTTAATAATTGCTATGGTTGTTGCATTATTGAATGATTGAGAATGTGTTATGTGAATTGTTTTAGACATTGTGAATTTATGAATGAAAATGTGTCGGTTAGGACATGTGTATGAAAAATAAAGTTTCAAAATGTGCCTTCGGATAATTTGATTTGTATATATGAAATATGTGATAAGTGAGTTTGGTTAGGTCCCTTAAGTTAGTCAGTGCACTGTCTCGTTTTTAAAAGCCTTCTCTCGGCTTCCAGCTAGTGGCACTGGAGTTTCGATTTCGGACTTCCTTCATGGCTAGATTGGACCGCTATGCGGGAAAGTGTAGTACGTTCTGTTCACGGCTACACAGGACCGCTTTGCGAAAATGTGCAGTACGTTCTGTTTTGGACCGACCCAAACCGTTTGATATGTTTTATGTGTGTCATTTGTGATTTCATGTGATTGCATTCATGCTTATGAAAAATGGGAGAAAATTGAGAAATGAAAACGCAACATTTATTATGAAAAGTTTGAAAAACATTGAAAAAGGTTTGAGGAAAATGTTTGAAAAGTTGCAAAGTTTGAAAAATAAGCCTTTTGGCAAAAAGTTTATGAAAAATGATTTCTGCTTATTTTTCAATTTATAAATGTGTTATCCACTGAGCCGTTGAGCTCACCCCCCCTTTCATCCCCATCTCCAGGTTTCGAGCAGGAGATCGGATTAAAGAAAGTCAAGCCATCTGTTCGTTTTTGCTTCATTTGTCAATTGTAAATTTTGGATTTTAGAAAGGGTTTGTAAATGGCTTGGAATGCCATTAAAGTGTGTTGTGTATTCGTTATGGGAATGTATTATGAATTCTGGACCTGTGTATTTGGTTTAAGTTATGGATATGATTTGTGATGGTATAGAAATATGATGGATTTTTGGGTTTGGATTGATTGATATATGAATTTTGTATAAAGACTTGGATTATGACATTATGTAAGATAAATTATGATTTGTCTATTGAATTAAGGACTTAATAAAATTGGATTTGTATAATGTGTTTGGATATGGATATGTAGATGTAGGTTTGTGTTTGTTGTGTTGGATCCGGACGGAGGGTCAGTGGATTTTGATTGATTGTGTAATTGATTGGGGATTATAGAAGTGTGTTTCGATACTTTGCAGGTTTGGGTTAGAATAAATGCAGCCGTTATGCTACCGAATTTTTGATAAATTGGTATAAAAATGAGTTTTGGGATTTATATGAATGTATAAGAAAATGTGTATGAATTGAGAATTTGATTAAGGATAATTTCCAAGACAAGGGAAATTGTAGGGATTTGCATGAGTTTGAATAAAGATGAGTATAAGAAAAAGAAAAAAAAATTATACCGAATTTCGGATCGGTTAGTCTTAGAATTTTCAACGCGACGCTTCTTTAAGATAATTTATTCACGGATGTCGGACATTTTTTATGCTATTCGATTTGTCTTCATTTGTATACTTTGATTTTAAGTTTGAATTCGATTCGTATCTGTTTCGCATGATTGTCATTTAATAATTCGATTCGGATTTCGCCGTTGATTGTAACCGTTTATTCGATTTCGTTTCCGATTCATGTATCCAATTTGGCTTCTTTCGCTTTATCATTCGATTTCCTCCGCTTTGTCATCGTTTGTTTCGTTTGTGATTCGTCCCGCCTCCTTTGTTATTCATTTTTGCGTTCCGCCTTTTCGGTTGGGATCCGGTTCCCGGATTGGGTCCCAACATAGATGGTATCAGAGCCCAGTAATATGATCTTACTTAGGCGTATGTGTAAGAGTAAGAAATTGAAAGAGTTTGTAAGGTTATATAGTGAATGTGATTTTGATGTGAAGGACATTTTCATGAATTTGTGTGATTATGTGATTTGGGTGACAAAAGTGATAATTGATTTTAAGAATGTGTTAATGAAATTGAGGTTAGAATTTCATGATGAATTGAGTTTGAATATACATTTGTAGGATGGAACATGAATAATTGAAAGATGAGGTGAATAAAAGGAATGTATATATAAAAGTTCAACAAAAGGCTGATTTTGAATAATTGTGGTCCATATTAGGGTTCCTTAAGAAATGGGACCATTGACTTCTGAAGACGTGTTAAGAAATATTTGATTTGAGGAGATAGTACTATATGAGCATTTGATACAAGAAGTGAAATAGTGTGAAGAAATTGAGATACATATATGATGAGGAAATTAGATAAGAAAAAGTGATTGATTATGATTTTTGGAAAGAAAGTAGTAAGAAAGTGTTTGATTATCTTCGTTTAGAAAGAAATTATATGTAAGGATGCGTTACTTGGTGTTTAATCAAGGATGAATTTCGAGGATGAAATTCTTTTAAGAGAGGGAGAAATGTTGGACCCCGATTTTTAAGTGGAATTAAAAATTATCATTGAAAAGAAATAAGTGTTATTATGTATATGTTTAGGTATAAAGGTATTTTTACTTAACGAAAATTGATAAGAAAAGAATGATTTTGATTTTGATCCCTTTGGGTTTTTGAGTAGATTGGTATGGTTTATGAAATTTAAGTGAATGAGTTGATTGAAATAAGAGTTGAAAATCAAAAAGAAAAGAGAAAAAGTGTGAAAAAGTTAAGAATTAAGAAAGTTGATTTTTGGGTGATAGAAAGTTGACAAGAGAGTTGGCTTTTTGTTTGAGGCATAATTTGGGAAAATGATCTACATGAAACGTGTAGATTATATTGAAAGCTTTCTGTCGCCATAAAGTTTACAAGTTTTCGATATCGGGAGTGAAAGTTATGGTCAGTCAAAGTTTCGGTGGGTTTTAGGTTGACCATTATTTAGCTGAAACTTTGACTGAGAAATTGAACTAGTTAGAGGTTGATATAGCTTTTAAATTCTTCATGAAATTTGAAGAGTTTGATTTGATCTTTATTTTGATATAAAGTATAGAATTTTTCGATCAAGGAATAGTAAGTTATGATTTTTACAAGGTTATGTTATTATTTTTGCATGATTATTAGAGGACAGAACGTTTGACTGAAAAATTGACTTCCTTAGAGGTCAAATTGATTTTTATGTCCTTCATGAAAGTTGTAGGTGATTTTCTGATCTTCGCATTGATATAAAATATGACATGACTGGATTTTGGAGTTGAAAGATAGATTTTTTCAAAGTTGAGTTATGGTTTAGGGCATATTAATTTGGACAAAATCTTTGATGAGAAAATTGACCTCTTTAGAGACAAAATTGATTTTTGAGTTCTACATGAAAATTGTAGAGCTTCCTTCAAGCTTTCTATAGAGACCAAATTTGCCAAATTTGAAGTTCGGAATCAAGAGATATGAATTTTGAAATTTTCAGATTTTGTATGTAGTTATGTGAAAAAATAAATAAATGGAAAGTCTGGAAAACTCGCCCTCGCGGTGTGAGAGGCTCGCCCTAGCGAGCGGGTCACGAGGGCGAGCTCGCCCTCGACCTCGCTGTGATACGACGCCGTTTCTACTGTGGATTGTTTCCTCCCACGCGAAACGACGCCGTTTTGCTGCCCCTTCTGATTTTGTTTGTTTTGCTCCCATCCGACCTTTGCTCACTCTTTCGCTTATATCTTTTCTGTTCGACATCCGATTGACGTGGTTCTTGAAGCGTTGGATTTCTAAGACAATAAATTTCATTTTTACGAGAAATTTTTGAATTTTTTAGATTAAATTAAGGATGATTAATTTAATCAAAGTGAGTGGACTAATTTTCTGAACATGGTTCAGTATTTTACGAAATTCGGGATCTGTGGTAATCCGATTAAAGTGATTCTTGAGGAAACTAAAATTAAGACATGGGGCTACAAGTCATATGAATAAAGTGAATTTCAATTTAGCCCCTAAAACTTTCAATTTTTGAATTGAAGTTCGGATTAGTGTGCAGTTTTGGTTTAGGAACATCTGAAAGTAGTTTGGGCATAACTTTTCTCTGGTAATCGAAATGAGGTGATTCTTGATTTGAATTAAACTAGAGAAATGGAGCTACAATTGTTATGAAGACATCAAATGTCAATTTTGTGATTAAGAATGTCAATTTCTGGATGGAAATAAAGTGCTGGAAAATGATTTACCATAAGACATATCTGAAATGTGTTGAGCATAACTTTTGATGTAGTGCTCCGAATTAGACGATTCTTGTGGCATTATGAAAGTAAAACATAGAGGAACATTTCTCTAGAAAGAAGTTTTAATAAATTCCTTCAAATTGATAGTGCGAATCATACCCGAAAGTAAGCATGAATTAAAGTACATGTTAGGGGCATATTGGGAAGCGCACTTAAAGAGAGGGACAAAATGGTCATTTGACCCTCATTAAATGACATGGCCCCTTAAAACATAAAGATTTGTCGTTGGTTTAAGGGAGAAGCACGATAATTCTAGAACAAAAGAAAGAAAAGAAGAAGAGTGGAGAAAGAAAGGTGGTTTCGGCAAGATGAAAGAGAAAGAGAGAGAAAAGCTAGGTTTCAAATTTTTAAGGGTTTCTAGAGTGAATTTTCGTTGATATCAAGGAAAAAGGAAGGAATAAGGTGAAAGCTTACTTCCATACCCAAGAAATTTCAAAATTTGAAAAGAAAGAGGTAAGTGTCGATTTTTGATATTTGAGTTTTTAGAAAATTTTTGGTTTAGATTACTTGAAATTGGTATGGGTTTGTTAATTATAAGCTCAATTTTGATGATTAGGCCTTAGGTTATGTTTAATTTTGGATGAAAATTAATTGGGATTTATGCCTAATTTCAGAAATTGGGATTTTTAGAAATTATTGGCTTAGAATCATGAAAAATATGATGGATTGGTGAGCTATGATATCAAATTTGAGGAATTTGTGATTTATGATATTGAATTTGAGTAAATTGGTTTAGGCCAATTTTGGAATTTGAGAATTTTAGAAATTCTTGCTTTAGATAGCTTGAAAAAGTGATGAATTTGGGTTTCCTATAGTTAATTTTGAAGATTATGATTTTTATGATGTTGAATTTGGATATGTATGGCTTAGGTAATGTTAAATTGGAAGAGAGAGAGAAGCGAAGGTCAAATTGAAGCATGGGACAAGTTGTTAGCATGGAATTGAGGTGGGTAGCATATTTATATTTTGATTTGTAAGCTATATATGAATTTTTGAAAATTAAAGAAAGCAAAAATTGGGTTTTTGATAAATTATTGTTTTTGTAAATGTTTGAAAAATATGTTGATTAATGTTTGAAATTATGATTTTCGAATGATTAAAATTATTGTTTTAAAATGTCTTTGATAAAGTGGAAAAAAATCTGAAATTCTTTATTTATGAATGAATTGATAATTGTGACATTCATTGATTTTTGAATGTTTTGATAAAAAGTAATCATTGTGTATGAATGTTTTAATAATTGTTATGGTTATTGCATTATTGAATGATTGAGAATGTGTTATGTGAATTGTTTTGGACATTGTGAATTTATGAATGAAAATGTGTCGGTTAGGACATGTGTATGAAAAATAAAGTTTCAAAATGTGCCTTCGGGCAATTTGATTTGTATCTATGTAATATGTGATAAGTGAGTTTGGTTAGGTCCCTTAAGTGAGTCAGTGCACTGTCTCGTTTTTAAAAGCCTTCTCTCGGCTGCCCGCTAGTGGCACTGAAGTTTCGATTTCGGACTTCCTTCACGGCTACACCGGACATTATCTTGAAAGTGTAGTATGTTCTAATTCACTATCGGGACAGCCGCTTATGAATGTGCAAGACGTCCGCTTTGGACCGACCTAAACCGTTTGATATGTTTTATGTGTGTCATTTGTGATTTCATGTGATTGCATTCATGCTTATGAAAAATGGCATAAATTTGAGAAATGAAAAAGTGACATTTATTATAAAAAGTTTGAAAAACATTGAAAAAGGTTTGAGGAAAATGTTTGAAAAGTTGCAAAGTTTGAAAAATAAGCCTTTTGGAAAAAGTTTATGAAAATGATTTCGCTTATTTTCAATTTATAAATGTGTTATCCATCGAGCCGTCGAGCTCACCCCTTTCATCCCCATCTCCGTGTTTCGAAGCGGAGATCGGATGAAAGAAAGTCAAGCTCATCTGTTCGCTTTTTGCTTCATTTGTCAATTGTAAATTTTGGATTTTAGAAAGGGTTTGTAAATGGCTTGGAATGCCATTAAAGTGTGTCATTGTATTCGTTATGGAATGTATTATGAATTCGGACTGTGTATTTGGTTTAAGTTATGGATATGATTTGTGATGGTATAGAAATATGATGGATTTTGGGTTTGGATTGATTGATATATGAATTTTGTATAAAGACTTGGATTATGACATTATGTAAGATAAATTGTGATTTGTCTATTGAATTAAGGACTTAATAAGAATTGGATTTGTATAATGTGTTTGGATATGGATAAGTAGATGTAGGTTTGTGTTTGTTGTGTTGAATCCGAACGGAGGGTCCGTGGATTTTGATTGATTGTGTAATTGATCGGGGATTATAGAAGTGTTTTCGATACTTTGCGTGTTTGTTAGAATAAATGCAGTAGTTATGCTGCCAAATTTTGATAAAATTGGTATAAAAATGAGTTTTGGGATTTATATGAATCTATAAGAAAATGTGTATGAATTGAGAATTTGATTAAGGATAATTTCCAAGACAAGGGAAATTGTAGGGATTTGCATGAGTTTGAATAAAGATGAGTATATTATACCGGATTTCGGATCGGTTAGTCTTAGGATTTCCAACGCGACACTTCTTTAAGATAATTTATGCACGGATGTCGGACATTTGTTATGCTATTCGATTTGTCTTCATTTGTATACTTTGATTTTAAGTTTGAATTCGATTCGTATCTGTTTCGCTTGATTGTCATTTAATAATTTGATTCGGATTTCGCCTTTGATTGTAACCATTTATTCGATTTCATTTCCGATTCATGTATCCGCTTTCGCTTCTTTGGCTTTATCATTTGATTTCCTCCGCTTTGTCATCGTTTGTTTCGTTTGTGATTCGTCCCGCCTCCTTTGTTATTCATTTTTGCGTTCCACCTTTTCGGTTAGGATCCGGTTCCCGGATCGTGTCCCAACAACCCTACATCTCCACCTAAAAAGCTTAGCCATATAAAATGAATTGAGAAAGATTGAGTGAAAAACGTGGGATGGTACAATGAGTGTACTCTTCAGTAATATGACCTAGGTTATTCCACTGAACGTACTTCAGTATTTTGCGTATATCTAGACCTGTAGGATTCCAAATTAGACGATTGTTGTTTTGGAGTGAGCTAGCGATATAGGCTTACAATTTACTCAAGAAGTATAATTGTGGTTCAGTCTATAAGATAATTACTTTCTAAACGGAAGTTGGGCATATTACACTGTTTTGGATTATAACAATCCGAAAATATCTATGGCACATCTTCCGAAGTACTAAACCAAATTAAGTGATTTTGGTGTCAATGGAAATATTTATAAATGGATAAGTGGCTAAGAATTGGACAGGTGTCCTAGTTAAAGTGGAGTTTTAAATAACCTTGCAGGAGAAATCACAATACTTGCCTTCATTTCTTTCTCTCAAAGCTTCTTTCTCTAGAGCTCCTCCAACCCAGAGCTTTTCATCAAATATTTTCCGAAGTTAAACCTTGCTTTTCTCTGTTGTCATCACTTCCACTTTGATATTTCTTTCTTCTATTCCAAGAAAAGACCGAACCCCCTGTCAACCTTAAAGATGAAGTATGTGGGCTGCATAAGAAACTAAAGTTCACGTGATTTGAAAATGTCAGGGCTTTGTGATGCTTGTAGGTTTTGGAGCTTCAAACAAGTAAGCTTATTATGATTACGTAGTTTTGCATAAAATGAAGCATGCATCGTTAGTTCACTGCTAAATGGTTAAGAACAATGATATTCGTAATTGCTGGAAAATGAGTGAGGAAATTTTGAGTATGCCATATATATGATTTTCTTTGGATTCAATGATCAAATGTTATAAGAAATTGTAGAAATGATTTTGGAGTCAGAAGATTAACAAAAAAGTGTATGATGATGTTTAGAGCTAAGAAAGAAAGATTTAAGTGATAGCTAGAAAAAAAGGTGAAGTGAATGAAAGTGCAGTAATGCAGAAAACGAGATGAATGTACGTAATGAATGTTTCTGCTTTTGATGATTATGAAAAATGATAGATTTTGATTAAGATGGGAAGTTAGTAAGGTACCCGAGATTGTCACTAAACATGCATTTTACGTAGCCCATATAGCTATTTGTGCATAAATGAGTTTTGTGACATTTGTGAATTGTGTATTGCATAAATGGGTTGTGCAGGTCAAGTGTTCGCATTCAGGCATTTCCAGAATTTGAAAGCAAATGCTAATCTGGAGCATACTGTGAGTAGACCTAGATGGTCTCATTCCACTGTTTGCTTTGTTCAATTTTTTGATATTGATTGATTACTGATTGATTATGTGAAGGTGCTTGATTGTGTTGGTTTCCGGACAGGAGGTCCGATGAATGTGTTGCATGAAAGAAATATTGAAGTGCTCATTGTATGTGAATGAGATGAAATAAGTATGCATAATGTGATTTCTAAATGCCAAACCACAGTTCCATGACAAGTGTATTTTTGAATGTGCATTTGCATATGAATGAAAGATTGATTCTCAACTTGATGTTGAATGCCGGACTACGGTCCGATGATATGTGCAAATGTGATTGATGCATTTCATAAAATGTATGTTCAGATAAAGGCGTTGTGACTTAAGTTGTCAGTAAGAAGTGCTTCCACGTGGAGCTTTGCTCCGTCATTTCTGATTGTGCACGTAAAGTTATGCTCTGTGATATGTGTTATGTATATAGAGCTATGCTTTATAATTCTGTTCTGACTGAGCCCTATGAGCTAGTATTCGTATAAGTGTGTGATAGGCACTTGATCACAACAATAAGAATGAATATGAGTCTCATGCATATAGCATTATAAGATCGATATTCATTGAATATGAAGTGTGAAAGTGAAATAGTGTGAAATGTGCAATATGTGAATTTATGTGTTATGTGACTGGGTGAGCCATCAATGATAGTCACTCATTGAGTTCGCAAAATTCACCCAAAATTTGCAACTATTTTTCAGATCAGAAGAATACCCTGTTAGGCCAACGAGAGTATACCTGCAGCATAAGTGAAGGATAAAGGTCGGGATTAGTTTGCGTCTACATTCTTATTTCTTGTATTTATATCAGATCAGCTCTCAAGAATGATTGTATCAACTTTCCAAATTGGAAATGTTAGTAAATAATTTTGAAGTGTAATGAAATTTTGACTACAAGTCTTCTATTTTTTTAATGGGCCCAAATGACATTGAAATTTTATTAACTTTATTGTATGGATTAAAAATGTTTATGAATGAAATGGGCCCAATTTTGAGTATCGATTTCCACATAAAATGTTTGTGGTTCAAAAAAAATTTATACCGATTTATGAATGTGTTAAGTGTTTTAGCACGTCACCCTCACGGGGCTCGAACTTGGATATCACCATCGACGTCGAGTTCGGGTCATGCGGGAGTGGGGTGCTACATTGGTTGGTATTAGAGCCCATAATTACTATCTTATATAGGCAATTTTCTGAAATGTGTTAAGATACATGCATTTTAGTCATGTCATAGCAGATGATAGCGATTGATCCCTAGTCTAAGTCACATAAGCATGAGTCACACGCATAAGCATGTGTTAAGTGCTTAAGTTGATTGAATTAGTGAGAAAGATGATGATATATCATAATGTGAGAAAATGAAAGTTTGTGGATATTTACAAATGAGAAATAGTATATGATTAGATATGATAGACAAAGATTTAACACAATCGTATTGGTGGATGTATTACTGACTATGACACCAAGATTGTACTTTGAGGATATATCCTCGATTATGATATAAATGTGAATGTATTGTCATAGATTGTTTAAGGAAAATAAGGATATAAGTAGAAATAATGAGATTAAGTGTCCAAGCTAAGTCGAAAGAAAATAATTTTTCCTATGACCTTGAAAGGTTAAACTTAGACATAGAATGGTTGTGTGAGTATCCAAATAAGAGTATGTGATTCATTATAAGAATATGTTTGTGAAATTTGAGACTAGAATCTTATAATGATTATGCATCAACAATTCTGAAGTGATCGAGGATATACATATGAAAAATAAAATGAGTGAGGATAGGAAGATGAGATAGAAATGAGGAAAAGAATAAAGAGGGAATGAAATAGACATAATTGGCTTTACAAGAGATGAATGATGTGTAGTAAGGAGAAGGTTAGAAATGCATATAAGATAGGGTTTATCCAAGAATGAGAAAGAGGTAAGCGAAAGCCGCCAAGGTTAAATTAGTTTGATATCATGAGTACTTTTTGATAATGGGGATTATTATGAAAAGTGAGAATATTGGGCACTTATGTATTATATGTGTGGGATAATATAGGAAGCAATCTAAGGCTTATTGGGTATTGCTAGTCATAGTGCCCATAGTTCAAAGTTTATGATGAACTAGAGCAATACATGAAAGTGTTATTTGTGATCAATAGATGATAGATTGAGGTTATTAATGATGATACTATGAGTGATGAATTTTGTGAAAAAGAGAAGAAGGGCGCAATCGTGGCACAGTCCCACGATTGAGGATAGATACAAATGGGAAAGATTGTTGTCCTGAATCAAATGAGATTACAGTATCCCGAATGTAAGTCATTAATTAGTAAATTGTCTTAAAAGACATCTATGGAAAAAAGATGGAATGATTTTGAGGATATATATATCAAGGTATTAGAGTAAATAAATTGCTTGATGCCTTACTAAGCCTGATTGTAAAGGATGTTCTCCTCACTTAAGTTATGGCATAAATTGATCGTATTGAGATATTATGAAAGGTTGAAATTGATCTTCTTGAGGTACTAAGAATGATTGATAAGTAATTTTAAAAAAAATAGTTAATTGATAAGGATCTCATGAGCAGTACCGAGGATAGTATCAAGAAATCTTCTTCCAAAGAAGAATTCCATTGGGATGGTTTCAATAAACCCAAGGATTCAAATTAAGAATGATTAATGAGGGAACGATCCGAAATGAGTAGTTAATAACTCAAAGGTGAATAATGGGTCATATCCCAAGCTGAGACTCAGGCATAAGAAATGGAATATGCAACTGAAAATGTATGCACTTTGGTTTGATGTAAAGTATCCAACTACGTAAGTGGATTTTAAATTTGAGGTGACACTATTGCAAATGTGAGGAGGATATAGATCCACATTATATTCGATGTAAATATGTTTAGGAGATACAAATTGAATATGAGGAATGTGTTACCAACACACAAAGTGGAGTATTCAAACGAATTGAAATGTATGGAGGAACAAGTACGAATAAATAGGCATTTGAATAAGTCGATGTGAATTAAAGGAAATTGAATGAAAAGAGAAAATCATTAGAGAAAAGAAGTCGAGTGGGAAACTGAAAATGACATGGAATATATATATATATCCCCTTCATTGAGGAATTTGTCATTTAAGGAATTGCAAGAATAAATTTTAGGTACAAGGAAACTTGGGATTTTGTCTGTTGGAGTTATCAATGCCCCAACATTTTCATGAAGTCGAAAATCTAAGTGATCCAAGTGAGATCAAATCAGTTAATGATGAGGATCATAGATGAGATCTTGAATGTATTCGAGCATTTAAGAAGAATACTTTTGAACATTTGAGGAAAGGTGCGTAAACCGTATAAATAATAAATGTAAGAAGAATTTTGAGGAACTATAGCCTCAATGTTAATTATGTCATTTGGATTTGAAGACTAAGCAGTATATAATGAAGTTTCACATCAGAGATTAAGATACAATCTATTGTAATGGTACAAAACAATTTTTGGTATGCTTGAGACAATTATGGTCTTATGAGTTGATTTTGATACATGGTTTAGAAGTTCTATGATATTAATTGCTTTGAGGTCTTGGAGACATTAGATGTGCAGAGTGATTTCTGGAATGTACAAATTATGTAACTTTGAGGAGATTATTAAGTTTGAAAGGAATGTACAAATGAGTGTTATACTTGTGTAATCTGACACTTTGAATAGACAATGAATAGAGTTACTGAAAGATTTTGATTAAGCAAATAAGTACCTTCCTAGTAAATCTAGTGTTGCATTTGATGCATGGAACGAAAAAAAATCAATAGCTGTGTAACACAAATTTAGGTACTGAGGTTACAAAAACAAGTGCAAGGAAAAGTATAGAATGTTGAGATGAATTTGGACAAATCAAAGTACTCTTGGCTACTGAATTTAAGATCAGTTTCACATGGAAAAGATTAGCAAAGCTCAATTTGAGAATTTGGAAATTGTGGATCTTATTGAGGAACCAAAAATGAATCCAAAATTGAGGTTGAAATGGAAAATGCTATTTGGTGACTGAATCAAAGAAGTATGTGTATCCGGTAAAGATGATTGAGGAAAGAAAGTGTTAGAGAAGCCTAAGTAACAACCTAAGCTAGACATCCTAGTAGGAATACGCTAAGGTTGTATTTTAGCTGCTAAGGATGTATAAACAAGTGGTTGAATGTTTGAACTACCAACAATTTTAACTGTTGACAATATGCTTAAAACTTACATTTTGGAGTTCATAGGAATATGAGATTGATGCATAGTTCCAATTGATTACGGGTATAACAATTGTTATCATAAGGACATCATTAAAGCACTCTATGAGGTGTGGTATGACAGTAAGGGGTTGTTCACCCTTACATTGAAATGAAAAGTGTCTAAAAATGGTTAAAGACTATAATTGATTCGAGATACTGGTGATGAGTGAAGTGAATTTTCAAAGCAGAGATGAAGTGTTTTGTGAGTACCACCCTGGTAAGATGTGCTCAGATTGGGAGAAATGATAAGTTAAGCTACTCTAAATCGATATATGAGAAAATTATTATGAGGTAGTGTTACAAATAAAAGATGTCTTAGATTCAGACTATATGATATGTGAATAGGTTAAAAGATTTGTGAGTATTCAATGAAACAGTTAAGATAGTGTGATAGCTAAATCAGTGATTGAAGGACCTATTGAGTTATCAGCAGAGGTCATTTGGAAGAAAGTAGTTGAGTAGGGAAGTATATGGGAAATGTAGGAGCATATGAGGAAACAATAACCATGCCTTATTGATCAATTAGATATAAATTTCGAGGACGAAATTTCTTTTAAAGGGGGGGGGGAGATTTGTAACATCTCGTTACCCTAGTAAAGGCAAAATTAATAGATGAGAGAAAGTGCTGAGGAAGTAGGAAACACATTCCATGCTCATGCATAATATGACATATTTATACACAGTGAGTAGTAAATGTTCTTGCACATAAAAATAATTGTACATGCATTCATTGACAACTTCCGGGTATGATTGTTTTTGAATGTGATTTTATTGAAAATGATAAGTAGAGGGAGTTGAAAGAGTGATCTGGAAATGTTCGCTGAGTGTGCTTCGGTTTATTAGGCATAACTTGTTCTCTAGTTATCCAGACGTGATGATTTTGGATTGGGATTAAACTAGGAACCTATGGCTACATTTCTTATGAAGACATCGAATTTAAATTCGGTCTTTAAAAATCTCAAAGTTTGTCATAAAGTTGAGAATTGGGTGCAGTACATTGATTGAAAGTAGAAAATTCATGTTCTGTATTCGAGGAAAAATCTGGATTAATCTAGGCTTGATTAGAGAAATTTGTCTTCTCAGAAGTTATAGATCTTTCTTTTATCTTTCCAATAATATATAGTATGAAAACTTGGACATTTGAGCTGAAAGTCAGGGTCCTTGTAAGGGGAGATGTTCGAAAGCGAAGTTGTTTCTTCTGCCGTTTGGCTTCTTCTGTATTTTGTTTCTTCTGTGATGACATCATTAATGACGTCATCACAGAAGAAGCAAACGTCATCTTCTTTTGTGTTTTGTATTGTCTATGTTCATGAATTCCTTCTGTGTTACTGTTTATGAACTTCTTCTGTGTTTCTATTCATGAACTTCTTCTGTATTTCTGTTCATGAACTTCTTCTGTGTTTTGTTTCTTTTGAGTTTCCCCCCTTCTTAGTTTTGCTTCTTCTATGTTTTGTTCGTTTTTTTTCTGTGTTTTGTATCTTCTGCATTTTGTATTGTCTGCCTTTTATATCTTCTGTGTTTTGCTGACGTGTCTTCTTCTAGGTTTTTACTTCTTTTGTCTTTCTTTGCCTGGCCATAACTTATTCTATATGAGTTCAAATGAATTGATTCTTGAACAATTGGACTCGTAAGACATCACCCTACATCTCCACCCAAAAATCTTAGCCATCTGAAATGAATTGAGAAAGATTGAGTGAAAAACGTGGGACGGGTACAGTGAGTGTACTCTTCAGTAATATGAACTAGGGTTATTCCACTGAACGTACTTCAGTATTTTGAGTATATCTAGACCTATAGGATTCCAAATGAGATGATTGTTGTTTTGGAGTGAACTAGCGATATAGGCCTACAGTTGTCTTAAGAAGTATAATTGTTTTTCAGTCTATAAGATAATTACTTTCTAAACAGAAGTTGAGCACAATACACTGTTTTGGATTATGATAATCCGAAAATATCTTAGGCACATCTTCCGAAGTACTGAACCAAATTAAGTGATTTTGGTGTCAATGGAAATATCTAGAAATGGATAAGTGGCTAAGAATTGGATAGGTGTCCTAGTTAAAGTGGAGTTTTAAATAAGCTTTAAGGAGAAGTCACAGTACTTGCCTTCATTTCTTTCTCTCAAAGCTTCTTTATCTAAAGCTTCTCCAATCTAGAGCTTTTCATCAAATATTTCCTGAACTTAAACCTTGTTTTTCTCTGTTGCTATCACTTTCACTTTGATATTTCTTTCTTCTATTCCAAGAAAAGACCGAACCCCCTGTCAACCTTCAAGATGAGGTACGTGGGCTATATGAGAAAATAGGGTTCACGTGATTTGAAAATGTTAGGGCTTTATGATGGTTGCAAGTTTTGGAGCTTCAAACAAGTAAACTTATTATGATTACGTAGTTTTGCATGAAATGAAGCTTGCATCGTTAGTTCACTGCTAAATGGTTAAGAACAGTGATATTCGTAATTGCTGGAAAATGAGTGAGGAGATTTTGAGTATGCCATATATATGATTTTCTTTGGATTTAATGATCAAATGTTATAAGAAATTGTAGAAATGATTTTGGAGTTGGAAGATCAATGAAAAAGTGTATGATGATGTTTAGAGCTAAGAAAGAAAGATTTAAGTGATAGTTAGAAAAAAAAAGTGAAGTGAATGAAAGTGCAGTAATGCAGAAAATGAGATGAATGTACGTAATGAATGTTTCTGCTTTTGATGAGCATGAAAAATGATAGATTTTGATTAACATGGGAAGTTGATAAAGTACCCGGGGTTGTCACTGAGCATGCATTTTACATAGTCCATATAGCTATTTGTGCATAAATTAGTTTTGTAATGTGTGTGAATTGTGTATTGCATAAATGGGTTATGCAGGTCAAGTGTTTGTATTCAAGCGTTCCTAGAATTTGAAAGCAAATGGTAATCTAGACCGTACTATGAGTAGACCTAGATGGTCTCATTCCACTGCTTGCTTTGTTCGATTTTTTTGATATTGATTGATTACTGAATGATTATGTGAAGGTGCTTGATCGTGTTGGTTTCCAAACAGGAGGTCCGATGAATGTGTTGCATAAAAGAAATATTGAAGTGCTCATTGTATGTGAATGAGATGAAATAAGTATGCATAATGTGATTTGTAAATGCCGGACTACGGTCCAATGATAAGTGTGTTTTTTAATGTGCATTTGCATATGAATGAAAGATTGATTCTCAACTTGATGTTGAATGTCGGACTACGGTCCGATGATATGTGCAAATGTGATTGATGTATTTCATAAAATGCATGTTCAGATAAAGGCGTTGTGACTTGAGTTGCCAGTAAGAAGCGCTTCCACGTAGAACCTTGCTTTGTAATTTCTGATTGTGCACGTAAAGCTATGCTACTTGATATATGTTCTGTACATAGAGCTATGCTCTAAAATTCTGTTCTGACTGAGCCCTATGGGCTAGTATTCATATAAGTGTGTGATAGGCACTCGGTCACAATAATAAGAACGAATGTGAGTCTCATGCATATAGCATTATAAGATCGATATTCATTGAAGATGAAGTGTGAAAGTGAAATAGTGTGAAATGTGCAATACGTGAATTTATGTGTTATGTGACTGGGTGAGCCATCAATGATGGTTACTCATTGAGTTCACAAAACTCATCCAAAATTTGCAACTATTTTTCAGATCAGAAGAATACCCCGTTAGGCCAACAGAAGTATACCTGCAGCTTAAATGAAGGATAAAGTTCAGGATCAGTTCGCAACTGCATTCTTATTTCTTGTATTTATATCAGATTGTGTTCTCAGTAATGATTGTATCAACTTTCCAAATTGGAAATGTTAGTAAATGATTTTGAAGTGTAATGAAATTTTGACTACAAGTCTTCTATTTTTGTAATGGGCCCAAATGGCATTGAAATTTTATTGACTTTATTGTGTGGATTAAAAATGTTTATGAATGAAATGGGCCCAATTTGAGTATCGATTTCTGCATAAAATGTTTGTGGTTCAAAAATTTTTTTAATACCGATTTATGAATGTGTTAAGGTTTTAGCACGCCACCCTCGCGGACCTCGGACTCGGATATCACCATCGATGTCGGGTTCGAGTCATGCGGAAGTGGGGTGTTACATATTATCAATAGGTCAATTTCAACAATTTAACACATATCCACACATAGGCAAGAATTTTTCCAATCACACAATAACTGTACCCACCTAATTCGCTTGCAAAAATCCAAGTCAATGTTGTCTTTTTCCTTGCTCTTGGGTAGGATTCTCTTGGTTCCCTAAAATAAACCAAGTTTCATTTAATAGGAATCCAAAAAAAAAACCCCACAATGCAAAATCACTAAAATTGATTTTAGAATGCTTAAGCCCGAGCATTTCCTAAACTATATGGACTAAAATCCTTCCAAAAATCCAAAAGATTCAAAATGGTCTTACCTTAATTCTTCACCAAATGAAGAGATCTTTAGCTCAAAGGGAAGCTCTTCTCTTCCTCTTCTTTTTTCCTTTCTTGAACAACTCCAAAATCTCTCTTGAAGGTTAACACAATTGAAACCCTAGTTTGTTTTCTCTTGTTTCTCACATTCTCTTCTTCTCTTTGTATTTCTCTCTCTTTTCATGACACTCCCTTTTTTCTTCTTCAATTTTCGTTCTCCTCTCTTCTTAAAACTACAAGACAATACTTCTTCTTCCAATTATACCCTTAGTGATCGAGAAATGTCCTATTTTCCCTTCCATTTATGCTTTATGTCTTTTATGCTTAAGTATCTTGCCAAAAATACCCTTGAACATTTTGACATAACGCTTTCTTTTAGAAAAATGTTCCCCAATCATATTGAACTTGTATTGGTACAAATAGTAAAACTTCCTCTAGAGAACGTGGATTAAGGTGTTCTTTAGATGAAATAAAAGAAAACTTCAAGATCTACAATTTTTATGAAGACCTTCAAGGCAGATTCTATCTTTTGAAGGATCAAAAATGGAGTGGAAGATAAGATCGATTTAAGCCAAAGGAAAAAGCGCATTTAATAGAAAAGATGATGAATAGGAAAAATTGCTATAACTTTCCATACATATATCATATTAAGTGTTTCTTTATATGGCTTGAAAGAGGACTTCAATATCTACAACTTTGAAGAGACCTCAAAGATATATTCTATCTTCTGAAGGGTCAAAAATGGAGCAGAAGATAGGATCAGACAAAGCCAAAGGAAAAAGCAGACAAATGGAAAAAGACAAATGAATGAGGAAAATTACTATAACTTTCCCTAAAGATATTGAATTAAGATATTCTTTATATTGTTAGAAAGAAAACTTCAATATCTACAACTTTTAAGAAGACCTCAAAGACAGATTCTATCTTTGGGAGGGTCAAAAATGGAGTAGAAGATAGGTACACACGAAACCAAAGAAAAAAGCAGACGAATGGAAAAAGACAGATGAATGGGGAAAATTGCTATAATTTTTCCTAAAGATATCAGATTAATGTGTGCTTTAGATGGTTCGAAAGAAGACTTCAAGATCTACAACTTTTATGAAGACCTCAAAGACAGATTCTATCTTCTAAAGGGGTCAAAAATGGAGCAGAAGATAGGCCTGGCGAAAAAGCAGAAGAAGCAAAAAGCAGAAAAAGCAAAACACAGAAAAAGTAAAAAGCAAAAGAAGCAAAACACGGAAGAAACAAAAACCAGAAGAAGAGAAACACAGAAGAAGCAAAAATTAGAAGAAACAAAACACAGAAGAAACAAAAAGCAGAAAAAGCAAAACACTGAGGAAGCAAAACACATATGACATGTCATCACAGAAGAAGCAAAACATAAAATAAGCAAAACATAGAAGATACATCTTCCCTTATAAGGACCATAACTTTTGACTCCAAAGTCTAAAAATTCCATCCTATATATCTTTGGAAAGATAAAAAGATAATATACAACTTTCTAGAAGACAACTTTAACTAATCTAGCCTAGATCAATCTAGAATTGCCCTCGAATTCAAAACACGAATTTACATTCATCCACCAATGTACTGTACCCAATTCTCAACTTCATGGCAAATTGTTGAGATTTTTAAAGACAGAATTTAAATTCGATGTCTATATAACAAATGTATTCATCTGTTTCTAGTTTAATCTAAATTAAGAATCATCTCATTTGGATAACTAGAGAAAATGTTGCGGCTAAAATTTTCCAGATCAACCACCCATTTTGTTTCACAATCTTTCCTTAACACAAATCATAGTAAAATAACATTTTCTACTTTATTTACTCCTCATTCTTAACTTCATTTCAAATCAATATCTTCTATAAAGAAATTTATAATCCATGATTAATCATGAATACCAATAACAGAACTTACACATATATACATATTCTTCATCAACTTACTACACAAATTCAACTTCATTTTTTCTTTCATTCTACTTCTAACTTTCACCTTAATTCTTCTCATTTCAAAATCTCTTATCCACTAAAAACAACAAAGCAAAATATGAACCTATAGACATTTCTCATTTATTAGTTCTAGATTTCTAAGAAAAGTTCGGGGTCCAATATTATCTACCCTATTTCTGACAGTAAGTGGGTAAGTCCTATCCAGGTGGTTCCAAAGAAGTCTGGAATCACTGTTGTGACAAACGAGGAAGGTGAGTTGATTCCCACCTGAGTGCAAACCGGGTGGTGAGTATGCATTGATTATAGAAAGTTAAATGCTGATACTCGTAAAGATCACTTTCCCCTTCCTTTTATTGATCAAATGCTTGAGAGATGGGCTGGTTATGACTATTATTGCTTTTTAGATGGCTTTTCAGGTTATCTTCAGATCCTGATCACACTAGAAGATCAGGAGAAGACCACATTTACATGCCCATTTGGTACATTTGCCTATCGAAGGATGTCATTCGAATTGTGTAATGCACCTGCCATGTTCCAAAGGTGTATAGTAAGCATTTTTTCTGAATATGTTGAGAAGTATTGAGGTATTCATGGACGATTTTAGTGTGTATAGATCTTCTTTTGATGAATGTCTTGAGAATCCTGCCATCATCTTGAAACGATGTATAGAAACTAACCTTGTATTGAATTGGGAAAAATGTCATTTTATGGTGGACCAAGGTGTAGTTCTAGGTCATGTGATATCTACTAAGGGTATTGAAGTAAACAAGTCCAAAGTTAATATCATTTCTTCTTTACCTTACCCCTCTACTGTTAGGGAAGTGCGTTCTTTTCTTGGGTATACAAGTTTTTATCGGAGATTCATTAAGGACTTTTCGAAGATAGCCACACCACTATGAAAGCTTCTTCAACAAGATGTCTCCTTCGAGTTCGACGAGAGGTGCAAAGAAGCATTTAACAAACTTAAGAAGCTTTTGATATCCCCACTGGTGATTCAACTGCCAGACTGGAACCTCCCATTCGAGATCATGTATAATGCGAGCGATTATGTAATGGGGGCAGTTCTAGAACAAAAAGTGGGAAAAGTTTTGCATGCAATTTACTATGCTTCAAAGACTTTAAATCCAGCTCAATTGTATTTTTCCCACTATTGAAAAAGAATTGTTATCTGTGGTTTTTGCTTTGGAAAATTTTTGATCGTATTTGCTTGGTGCTAAAGTGATTGTTTATTCTGACCATGCAGTTTTACGATACTTACTTACAAAGAAAGAAACAAAACCGAGGCTAATTAGATAGATTCTCCTCCTACAAGAATTCGACTTTGAGATTAGAGATAAGAAGGGGGCAGAAAACGTGGTGGCAAATCATCTCAGTCGTTTGATAAAGGAAGAAGATGATATCCCTCTACGAGAAAGCTTTCCAGAAGAGCAATTATTTTCTGCCGATGCGACACCACCATGGTATGCAGACATTGTCAATTTTTTAGTAACTAACGAATTACCTGTTGGTTTGTTAAAGGCTCAAAGGGATAAGCTACGAAGTGAAGTGAAGTACTATGTATGGGATGACCCCTATCTTTAGAGGCACTGTGCAGATTAAGTTATCAGGAGGTGTGTATTGAAAAATGAATCATTATCAATTTTAGCCCTCTACCATTTGTACGCTTGCGGAGGACATTTTGGAGTAAAATGAACAGCTCAAAAAATTTTGGAGAGCGGCTTTTATTGGAGAACATTGTTCAAAGATGCATATACCTTCTGCAAATCCTGTGATAGATGTCAACGGTCAGGTAACCTATCCCGTAAGAATCAATTGCCACAAACCTCTTTATTTTTCTATGAATTTTTTTATGTTTGGGGCATTGATTTTATGGGACCTTTCCCTCCATCTTTTGTCTTTACATATATATTGCTTACGGTTAATTATGTTTCTAAATGGGTGGAAGCAAAAGTCACTAGGATTAACGATGCTAAGGTTGCTGTAGATTTTGTCAAGGCTAACATTCTTTCTAGGTTCAGGATATCGAAAGCTGTCATTAATGACAAAGGAACCCACTTTTGCAACAGGGTGATGGAAACAATGTTCAGAAAATATCACATCACACACAAAATTTCTACTGCTTACCATCTTCAATCCAATGGGCAAGCTGAAGTCTTGAATCGAGAAATTAAGTTAATCCTGGAGAAAACTGTGCAACCCAATAGGAAGGATTGGAGTGTAAGACTGGAAAATGCATTGTGGGCCTACCAGACGGCTTACAAAACCCCGATTGGAATGTTGCCGTACAGGCTAGTGTTTGGAAAGCCATGACATCTTCTAGTGGAATTACAACATAAGGGATATTGGGCTATCAAAAGATGCAACATGCACTTAGATGATGCGGGAGTGCATAGGAAGTTGCAGCTTCAGGAGTTGGAAGAGATGAGGAATGAGTCATATCAAAATGAAGTGATATATAAGGAGAGGATGAAAGCTTTTCATGATAAGATGATTTCGAGGAAAAGTTTCTCAGTGGCCCAGAAAGTGTTACTATATCATTCCAAACTCAAGCTCTTTCCTATTAAGTTGCGTTCCCGTTGGGTTGGTCCATTTGTTATCACTCATGTCTTTCCTTTTGGTGCAGTGGAGATACAGAACCTCAAAACTAACAAGACATTCCGAGTGAATGGTCATCGCTTAAAGTCGCATTATAAGGGCTTCCAAACGGAGGATTTGGAGGTGTTGATGCTAGAGGATGTGACTAGTGTCACTTAAAGCATGCAACTAGAGGTCGAGCCAACAACATTAAACAAAGGCGATGTTTGGGAGGCAACACAAGGGAACTTAATTTTTGTCTTTTACATTCTCGCATTTCTTATTTTTGTTAGCTACTCCATTTCTTGCATTTGATTTTACAATGAGGACAATGCAAGTTTTAAGTATGGGGGTGGGGTACATTAGTTTTAATGCATGTTTTTATTAATGCACATTTAGTTTTAATGCATGTTTTCATTAATGCACGTTTTTGAGCTTAATGTGACTTCTTAGACGGTTTTCAAAATTAAACGAACAAAATCAAAAATTTTCTTGTTTTCTATTGCTTTTAAGATTATTTAATCATAATTAGAGTGTGAATTGATTAGTAAAATCTATAGCAAAATTTTGCATGTACTTTTGCTCTTATTGTAACATCCCATTACCTATAGGAAGGTTAAAATAGTAAATATAAGGGATTAATGAGAGGCTTAGAAATGCTTCTTCATGCTTATGCATAATATGCAATACACATATACATGAATAGTGAATTTATCTCACATGAAAACAAGTGTACATGCATTCATGAATAATTCCGGGTATAATTGTTTATAAATGTGATTGTTATTGAGAATTTTGGTTTGTATGTGTTGAAAATTGATTTGGAAAGTGAAATGGTTGATTTAGAAATTTAGGAGAATTTTAGGAAAATTTTTAAAATTTGAGAAAATTTTTGGACTAGGAAAAATGCCAAGTGACAAGACAAATGATAAATGGTAGTGAAATTTACTGTCAAATGGCAATGGAAATTTTTATAAATGACTTTAGGAATTTTAACAAGTGCCATTGAAAATTTGGGGAAAATTGGAGTAGAAATTGAAATTTGATTGGAAAGAAACCAACCTAATGCCTTAGAAATGGGACATGTGGCAAGTGACAAGTGTCACTTGCTAACCATGTCTTAAACCATTATTTTTTAATTAAAGGCCCGCCCTTTTGTTGTCTTCCACGATGCACCTTTTAAATTAAAAAACCAAGTAAGTTTTTATTCTTGTTTTCCTCTCCTTCTTTGTGACTTGCTCTCTTCTTCTCCTCCATTTTCATTTTCTTCATTCTCTTCTAACCTTACTAACATTACATCTTGTTCCCATCTATCAAGTGCTACTTCCATCTTATTGTTTCTTCAATTTGCCATAAGAAAAGCCTACCTTTACCCCCGCTTTAGAAGATGAAGAACATGGGATGCTTGGGAGCTAGGGTTGAGTGAGATTTGTAGAGTTTGGAATTAAATCAAGTCAGTAGATTGTTAAATATCATGGGTTTGGTTAAATGAAACAATTATGGTGATAGTTAGAGGTTAATGACATGAAATAGAGTTTTGTGTATGAATATGTCGTGAATGATGAAAAACCTAGGTAAATTTCTTGTTTTTGTATATGTATGATGATTAATGTTGTATAATGTGTTATAGAGATGTTTTTGAAGTTAGATGTTGCATATAATGGTGTTAGGGTGAGTGCAAAAAATTATGATGAATGAGTACATGTTTGATGCTTTGTTTTTAGGTTAATGATCAAATATATATCATGAATTGTTTGTGATTTATATATTGAGTGAATTGGGTAGATATTGATGAGGAAATTAAATGGAAGGGATAATTTAGGTATAAGATGAGTTAGATGTAAAATATTGAAAGTTCAAAAATCTTTAAAAATTTTAGCAGCAACATGATCTCTGAATATGCTTCAGTTTATTAGCCATAACTTTTTCTATAGTTATTAAATTGATATGATTTTTAGTTTAGATTAAACTAGAGACATATGACTACCTTTCGTATGAAGACATTGAGTTTAAATTTTTTTTTTAAGAGTCTCAAGTTTTGATGTGAAAATGAGAACTAGGTGCAGCAAAAGTTGTGGATGAATGTTTATGGTGTATTATATTTTTGAGTGTATGGGAATGTGTTATATTTTGGGTGTTTATGAGCAAGTGAGGAATTTCAAATGTGCATAGATGATGATGAGTCAAAATTTGGTATCTTTGAACAATTTATCCGTTGAGATGATGAATTAAATGAGTTGAGAATTGGGAATGAATAGTAACAGTGTTAAGTTTTTAATCTGAAACTTCCGTTAATTTACTGTATTGATTAAGGTAGATTTTGACAAAATATCTTCATGAAAGTTGTAGATCTTTCTTTTTTCTTTCCATTTATATAAAGTATGAAATTTTTGGATATCTGAGTTGAGAGATATGATATTTAGAAGTCTGCGATATTACATAGGATGGGCATTCGGGACAGTTGCTTTGGTTTGAAATTTTAACCCTTATAGAGGCAAATTTTGTTTCTGAGGTCTTCATGGAAATTATAGGTATAGAATTCGTCTTTACAATAGTTTTTGAATCACCTTAATCTAATTTTTGTAGAAAAAGTTATGCCTATTTTACCAAACAGGTCTGGAGAAGAGAAAAAGGGAGAAAGAGGGCAAAAATCGCGAAGACCCACAAGTCCTCCTTCCAACCTGTACATGTTTTATTATTTTGACCATAACTTTTTTCATCCGACCTCTAAATGACCTGATTTTTGAAGCATTGGATTCCTAACACATTTTTCTATCTCTCCACAAAAATTTATAGCTTTTGGTTTTGATTTCAAAGAGATTAATTGAATCTAAGTGAGGGAATCGGTGGGAAGAGTATGAATTAGATATTTTTACTAAACATGCTTCAGTATTTTGGTGATATCTTGATCTGTAGGATTCCAAATAATATGAATTTTAATTTAGAATAAACTAGGAATATAGGCCTACAAATTGTATCAAGATATCGAATTTCAATTCTTTCTCTAAGATATTGAATTTCTGGATGGAAGTGGTACATAGTATACTATTTTTTAATTTAGTTAACCCGATAATAGTAAAATTCATAGCAAAATTTGACATGTACTTTTGCTCTTGTGGTTTGTTAATGTGCATTATCTTTATAAGAGTAGTGACTAATGGTAGATAAAGTCGGTAAGATTTTGAGCCTTATTTAACTCACACATCTATATCAGTCTTATTGCCTTTTGATGATGTGGGACCTTCATGACATGTACATCTTGATTTCGCGTTGAATTTCTATTCAAGACCACATTTTTATCACATGCATTAATATGGATATGATTAGTCATTCTTTGTTTTTCGCAAGCTACACTAGCCAAATAACCTACCCTATTGACATGATTTTTTCCTTGATAAACCCTTTTGAGCTTTAGTCTTTCTTTTTGTATAAATCACATTTTATGCTTTTAAACTTAACCAAATGTCCTACCTAAGTCATAAAGCTAGTGGAACATTGGTGACTATTGAGTGTGTAGATGTACAAAATTCTAAGTGTGGGAGTGTACATAAGTGAGGGTTGGTTATAATGTTAGGATGTTAGTTTATGTCTTATCATTGAAATTCTCATGTTGATGTAGTTTACTTTAATTTTTATAAGGAAAAGAAAGAAAATTAAAAAGAAAATAAAAGAGAAAAGAAAATAAAAAGAAAACAAGAAAAGAAAAGGAAAAAAAGAAAAGAAAAAGAATTTAAAAAATAAATGTATCAAGGAAAAATTGCATATGTGTTGAAAAGTTGTTTATGGCTTATGCATCTTCCTAGAGTTGTAATGGGTGTGTTATTTGAGTATGTTGAATATGAGGTAGAGATTAGCTTGGAAGGTTCACTCTTCTGATTTCATTGGCATAAATTGTATGATTGATTCTTTCGGATTGATATATGCTTCATGTGGTTGGTGTATGAGAGTTGAATGGGATTGTGAAATATAAATGTTACATTCGTCATAGCTGACGATACCCAGTTTTTGATGAGTGTTGCTTTGTTTCACTATCTTTGATGACTTTTATGCTACTTGACCCAAATATATCTCACCTTACCTTTGCCTACATTACAACCCTAAAAAGTCCTTTGATTCGTGATTTTGCATGTGACTTTTAATGGTGGAGAAATGAAATAATATGCAAAGTTGTGGATTGTCATGATCATAAATGGTGTTGAGTGTTGGACCTCGAACTTCCTTGGAAGCTAGAACTATTAAATGAGGAATTTTTGGCGATTCTTTATGTGTATAGAAAAGGAGAATTCTTGAATTTGAAATAAAGTAGAAAAGATTGATTGACTTAAAGTGAGAGGATCAATAAATAGAGTATGAGTTGGATATTTTACTGAACATGCTTTAGTATTTTGATGATATTTTGATTTGTAGAGTCCCAAATAAGTTGATTCTTATTTCTAACTAAACTAGAGACATGGAGCTACAAGTTATCTGAAGGAATCAAATTTCAATTCAGTCCTTAAGACTTTTAATTTATGGAGTGAAGTTTGGTATAGTGTACAGTCTCGGTTTAGTAACAGTCCAAAAGTGTTTGAACCATAACTTTTGCTCTAGTTATCCGAATGAGATGATTCTTAATTTGGATTAAACTATAGAGATAAGACTACAAATTGTCTGATGAAATTGAGTTTTAATTCAGTCTTTAAGAAAGTCAATTTTCGGATGGGAGTTGAGTACAAAATATCATTTCAGTATAAGACCAGTTTGGAAATGTTTGGGTATAATTTTCAGATTACTGAACCAAATTGAATGATTTTGATGTCATTAGAAAATTAGGACAATGAATAACATTTCTCTAGAAGGAAGTACAAGCAAATTACTTCAATTGCATGATTAGAAAAGGTGTTGAGTTTCGGAAGGAGTTAGGCATGATTTAAATGAATTTTGAGGTCTTAATAGGGTATTTTTATGGAATTAATTAGCATGTTAATGGGAGTTAATTAGCATGTTAATTTGAGTAAGATCATATGGCATGGTTTGATTGAATTATTGTATTAAGGTGATAAGTTTGCATGAGGGGCAAAATTGAAAGACCACTTAAGTCATTTAAGTTGCAAGGCATATAAGTAAGGGCAAAATGGACATTGTCCAATCATTAATGGTATAAAAGGGAGAAGAAAAGAGTGGTCTTTCATTTAGAAGAAGCAAAAACGTGAATTAGAGAGAGAGAGAAGAGAGAAGCATGAAAAAGAGAGAAAGAGGGGAGAAAAAGAGGAAAAGCTAGGGTTCTTCATTTCTTGGTTTTCAAGAAGGATTTCAAGTTGATTCAAGAAGGAAAAAGGTGGAAGAAGATGAGAGCTTCCATTCAAGCCAAGAAATTCTTCATTTGGTGAAGATTCAAGGTAAGAATGGATTTTGATTTGTTGGATTTTTTAGAGAGATTTTGGTTCTTATGGCTTAAGAATGGTATGAGTTTAAGTTTTCTAAGACCAATTTTGGTGATTATGTCTTATGGGTTGTTCAATTTGGATGTCTATTGATTTGAAGATTTTGCCTTGGATGAAGGAGATTAAGAGAGGCAAGAGGAATCAAGATCAAGGGGAGGCAATTTGAGTCAAGTTTCAAGCAAGGAATTAAGGTGGGTGACATTTTTATAATTGAGTTAATAAGCTATAAATGTTCTTACAATAAATACAATTAATTGATTTCTCCAACTACTTGATAAAAGAGCATTTATTGTTCTTTGAGTGCTTGCAAATTTCCACATGCTTTTTGTAAATGAATTTTTGAGAATGATTGCTAAATGCTTCGTAATTGTGGTACATGTTGCCTTCACATGATTTGAGAAAGGGTTATTATCATTGGCATATACTTTTGGTTGTGAAATTGTGAAATGATGATAGAATTGCATATGAATGGTGCATGCTCATGAAAGTCAAGTTTTTCAAAAATGTGCCATATGGGCCAAATGTTTTCAAGTTCATGAACTTCATGTTAAGTGTGTTAAGTCAAAATGACTTTACATATATATGATTTTGATGAATAACAAAGAAGTAGTAAAAGAAGAAGCAAAATAGAAAACAGACAGACGGAGAATAAAACACAGACGCAGACGAAGTTAAAAGACAGACGAAAATATACAAACGCATATTAAACAAACAGACGCAGATGTAAAGAAGACGCATACGCAGACACAAAATAAAAACAGATGCAGATGTAACGCAGACGCAGACACAAAGTGAAAAACAAACGCAGACGCAAAGTGAAAAACAGACGCAGACGCAGACACAGACGTAAAGTGAAAACCAGACGCAGACGCAGATGCAGATGCAGAAACATAGACGTAAAAATATAGACGGAGGAAAGCAGACACGGAATTCAAAAAGAAGACGCAAGAGTCAGTTCGAGTTAGTTACAGAACTCAACTGATTAACTGTTTCTTTCAAGATTCAAGAAGCAAGAATCAAGCGATTTGAGGCAGAAAGCTATAAATATGAGTCAAGTCGAAGATTGCAAAGTTAGCAAGTCGAAAGCAAAAGAGCAAAAGTCGAGATAATTGATTTACGTACGCAAACTCTGTGCAAATTAGCTGAGAGCTAATTTTACTGTAACAAGTTCGAAATACTTTTGTAAGAAAGTAGTGCAGATAGCCTGCAGAGGTTAAGAGTGAAAGAATACTAAGTGTAGAGACCTGAAGAGGCTCGGAAAGAATACTTGTAAAAATTGAAGAGATAGTGAAATCTCATAAAGAACTCTGAGGACTGGACGTAGCCCACGGTTTGGTGTGAACCAGGATAAAATGATCGTGTCAACTTCTCTCTACCTTATATCTCTTAAAGTTCAAAGTTTTGTTATCACTTAATTTTCAAAACAAGTTTTCAAAGTTTTGATTGACTGGAATTTACTGAAGTTTCTGTAAAAGAATTTTTTTAAAACAAAATAGTTTTGAAAGAATTTTTTTAAAAAGGGGAATACACAATTCAACCCCTCTTCTCGTGTATTCGTTATCGTTTTATAAGCATTGTACTAACGTGTGATTTACTTCAATTGGTATCAGAGCAAGGTATCCAAGAATCACTGTAGCAAAGTATGGATTAAAGATAATGGCGTAATCACATGTATACATTGCGTAGAAGGTGCCTCGATCACTAGACCTCCAAAGATTCAACGGTGAAGATTATCACTACTGGAAAGATAGAATGCGGTTGTTCATAGAGTCTACTCATGTCGACCTTTGGGATGTAATAAAGAATAAACCATATACACCAGTAGATGAAGATGGAAATCTTATTCCACGAACCAGATGGATGGCTAACTAAAAGGCGAGAATTCAGCTCAACTCTAAAGCGAAGTTTTTCTTGACGTGTGCTCTAAGCAGGAGTGAATATAACAAAGTTCACAGATGCGACACTGCGAAGGAGATGTGGGACACACTATCCATCGGGCATTAAGGCACAAACCAAGTCAAAGAATCCAAGATAAGCATTCTTGTGCACCAGTACGAGCTTTTCAAGATGAAGGAACAAGAATCTATTGATCAGATGTTTGGGAGATTCTAGACAATCGTCAATGGATTGAAAGCCCTTGGAAGAACGTACAATATCTAGGATCACGTAAGAAAGATCTTAAGAAGTCTTCTGAAGAAGTGGAGACCAAAGGTTATAGCGGTGCAGGAAGCGAAGGATTTGAGAGTACTAAAGCTTGACGAGTTGCTTGGATCACTGAAGATTCATGAAGTAGAGCTTGATGCTGAAGACAAGCCCAAACGAGAAAAGTCAATAGCACTGGAGGCCGGACAGAAGAACCACAAGACTCAAAGAAGGAGGAAGTCATCAAAAGCATTGAAGATAGAAGAATCGAAGAATGATGACTCAAGCGAATCAGAACAAGAGTCAAGTGATGAAGATGACGAATTATAGTTCATTTCCCGGAAGATAAGACGGATGTGGAAGAAGAAGTCCAAAGGAAGTCAATTCTTCAAGAAGAATAGCAAAGATGATGGCAAAGCAGAAAAGACATCTATCATATGCTACGAGTGTAATCAACCTGGACATTACAAGTTTGAATGTCCTACTCTGAAGAAGAAACCAAAGAAGGGTAGAGAAGGCAAGAAAAGCATGATGGCAACATGGGAAGATCTAGATTTATCAGAGTCCGACACAAATTTTGAGTCGTCTGAACATGCTAATATGTGCCTTGTAGCCGAGGAAGAAAGTGATGAGGAGGTAACTTCTGAAAATGATAACTTGCATGAAGCTTACTTAGAATTATTAGAGGATTCTCATGCTATTCTGAAACAGTACAAACTGTTAAAGAAGAAGTATGTAGAAAATCTTAAACATACAGAAGAGATAGAGAGAGAAAATATTTTTTTAAAGAAACAACTAAAGGATAAAAGAAAATTGTAGATAGATCCGATGAAATAAATCGATTAAAGTTTAGAATTAAAAGTCTTTCATCGATTTAGCTACATTCAATGAAAGTACTAAAAGAATGAATGAGATGCTAGGAAAATGTAGACACCCTAGTGATAAAAACTGGATTAGGGTTTACGAGTAATAAGTCTCATAATCATATAAAACCACTTTCTCAAAATAAAAGGTATCATCAAACACGTTTTCATCAACATTCTGGTAAAAAGCATCAAAAGACTCATTATGTGCATTTTACTAACCAAAATGGACCCAAGAAAATATGGGTACCAAAAAGTAAAATAGTTTCTCCTGCAGATATCCTTCCCTGGAAAATGCGACAAGCACCGTTGGTATTTAGACGGTGGCTGTCATGACATATGACGGAAGAAGGTCTATGTTCCTAGATCTTCAAAGATAAAAAGGAGGATCGGTAACTTTCGAAGACAACCAAAGAGCCAAGATAATTGGAATCGGTAAGATAGGTAAAGATTCCTTTGCATGCATATATAATGTACTGCTTGTTGATGGTCTGAAGCACAATTTGATTAGTGTAAGTCAATTGTGTGACTCTGGTTTCATAGTCTCGTTCAATCAAAATCTTTGTGAAGTCAGAAACAAAGATGGGTCTATATTCTTTTCCGCCAAGAGAAGAAATAACCTTTACAAATTTGATTTAGAAGATTTTCAAGACCAAAATGTTTCATGTTTTCTATCTTTTGAAGAAGAAAGACTAATCTGGCATAAAAAGCTAGGTCATGTCTCCTTTAAACACATTTCAAAGTTGGCAAAATTTGATTTGGTAAGAGGCTTACCAAAAATGAGTTTTGACAAAGAATTTTACTGTGAAAGTTGTTTGAAAGGAAAACAAGTTAAAACATCATTTTTCTTCTAAAAATTTTGAAACATCTTCTAGACCTTTGGAGTTGTTACATATGGATTTATTTGGTCCAACTAGAACAATAAGTCTTGGCAGAAAGAAATATGGACTTGTTATTGTTCATGACTTTACTAGATTTTGTTGGATATTGTTTCTGTCACACAAAGATGAATCTTTTAAGTATTTTAGAACCCTCTCCTGAAAGTTACAGATTGAAAAAGGAGTATCTATAGCTAGTATCAGGAGTGATCATGGTGGAGAATTCGAGAATGAGAAGTTTAGGTTATTCTGTGAGGAGAATGGAATTTTCCACAATTTCTCAGCCCCTAGAACCCTACAACAGAATGGAGTTGTTGAAAGGAAGAACAGGACGATTCAAGAGATGGAAAGGACTATGCTATGTGAAAAGAATCTTCCTAAGTACTTTTGGGCCGAAGCTATGAATACAGCATGTTATATTCAGAACAGAATACTGTTTGCGACCCTTGTCGAAAAAGACTCCTTATGAGTTATGGAATGGAAGGAGACCCAATATATCTTACTTTCATCCATTCGGGTGCAAGTTATCTATTCTGAATACAAAGGAGTCGTTGGATAAGTTCGACTCAAAGACCTATTCAGGAATTTTCCTAGGCTACTCATCATCATCTAAGGTCTTTCGGGTTTATAACTCTATCTCAAAGACAGTTGAGGAAACCATCCATGTCAAGTTTGATGATCGTTCTCAGCCCCACAAGGAAGATGACATGGAGAGTGAAGATCCTTCAAAGAACTTAGATGATAAAACAGAAACTCCATCATCAGGAACTCAAATAGATAAGATCGAGGATATTCCAGAAACTATAGGATTAAAGAGAGATTGGATGTAACATCCCGTTACTGTTAGCGAGGATATTTTGGTAATTGGAACATAATGATAGGTTTCATTGCATTCACTGATTGAGCATGTTGCTGGCCTCTAATTATAGAGGAACAGGTTTACTGCATATGCATTTATTCATAGGAGCATGCATTCATGATTTTCTGGTACTTAATTATGAGTATGAACTGATTGGACTTACTGGATTGGGATTAAATGAGAAATTAGGAATAATTGGGTTCAAATGACTGATTTGGGATAGTTTTAGTGTAATTGGTAATTTATAGTGGTTTATAGGAGATTTTCGGGAAATTCGGGAGAAAATGCCCGGATCAAAAATATTTGGGTGGCTGATAGATTGACTGTATATTACTGAAAGAACTGTCCAATGGCAATGGCAAAATTAGAATTTTGTTGATAGGAAATAAATCGTTGAGCCATTGAAATTTAGAGACCGAAATTTGGACTGAATTGGAGACTTAGGTCTATAAATAGATAGGTTTGAAATTTGGGGGAAAATTTTCTAAGGCATTGTTGAATTCCTCTTTCCCTCTACGGTGACTTCGATTTTCTTCCAACGGTGAGATCCTTTGATTCTTCCCTTATGGTTCCCTCCTAGTATGCTAGGCTAACTTGTTTACTATTATTGATGAAGGATTGAGAGGCTTTAGAGTGGAGTAATCGTTGATTGGAGGATTTTAGGGTTTCCGTGGATTTTGAGGATCTGTAGATTTGGTGATTGGTAAGTTTTAATGGCATTAATGTTGTTATTAATGGTTTCTACCGCATGTATGGCATTTATTATGGTTGATTTGAGTAGGCTGGGAGTGTTTAATAGTGGTTACAGAAAGAGATCGGACGGAAGCGATCGGAGAAGACGAAGAATTGTCGTCATGACGCCTTTCGACCTGTCTTGAGCGTCCGCCATGTAGGAGAACAGGACGTCGCGACGAGCCTCGTTCGTCTCGCGGCGCTCCCAAAATGCGTTGTTCGCATGGCGACGACCATTTTACGCCTGCCATGGCGAGGTCTCTTGTCGTTGTGAAGGGACTGTTTTGATGGTTTATATTTTGGTTTATTGGGTGTAGACCTCCGATTGAGGAAATTCCAAATTCGTTATGAATTAGGGAAAGAGGTCTACAAGTGAGGATAATTTTGGGAATTTGAATTGATTTAAATGACATTGATTTATAGGGAATAAGGCCAATTATGGTTCATAGTGTGACCTAAGTATTGAATTGAGACAATTGGAGTTTTAATTGGGATTTTCAATAGAGGTTTCGACCCGATAAATAGGGAATTGCTATAGGGAATATGAATTGAGGAAAATTGAACTGACTATTAGGATTGAATCAATTATTGTCGATCAATTGAGCGAAGAGTTAGAATTGGGCCTAAGAGTCCAAAATTGGGTTTTAGCACCGAAAATCGTGAACATGCATTGTACATCATTTTTGCTGAGACATACGCATTACGGGACTGCCTAATTGAGCATCTAGTAATGGGATTGTATTTTTACTGTTATAGAGGAGCCGTTGGATCGTCGTTCCACGGACATTCTTTGGAACTTCGAGCGTGGCTTCGGAAGTTACGGTGAGTAACCTAGTTGGTTTCTCAAATTCTGATTGCTTATATGCTCTGTATGATTACTGGTGTGTTAGGGTCGAATTGCATGCTTTTCTTTGTCTTGAATCTGGATCATCAGATGATACCGAGGCGATATCTTGGGCTTTATAGCCATAGCATCGAACATCGCATTGCATGCATAAATGCATGATCGATAATGGATGTGTCCCAAGTTGCTAATATCATCGAAAGAGCCTCGAGCTCTCACATTTGTCTCGACCGCCCGCCCGAGGGAGAAATCACAGACGCGTCCCCCATCTGTTCTTCGATGAGCACTTGGGCACAACATTGAATAAGCGAAAAAGAGTCACATGTGCATTGCATTCGCATGAATCAACGCTACGTGATAATTATCGATTACGTGATAGCATGATTTCATGATGTTGTTAAATATTCACCGTAAATTGTTACGTAATGTCGCGAATTGATATACTATACCGATAATTGAATATTACTGCGATTATCTCGTAAACGGTTATATAATATCGCTAATGGAATAATCTCAGATATATCTTTACGCTGGCGTGCGTGCATGATTTGAGTGAACCATCGATGATGGTTTCTCATTGAAGTTCGCAAACTCACCCAAAATTGCAACCTATTTTTCAGGGATCGATAGAGTAGACCCCTAGCTCCGGAGATAGCCTTTTCCCCGCTTGCAGTGTCTTTGGCAAGAGGAGCGATGGATCACTGTGTCGGTCACCGATTTGGGGCGGTTTCTTTTGAGGATGACTTAGGATAGATGCTTGTATCGCTTTTCTTTTGGTTTTATCTGAGGGACCGATAGACTTGTCTATTATGTTAATGGATGATTGTACCAGATGAATATTTTGGATTATTACATTTTACTGATTTCTGTTATGTTATGGTTTTTAATTTATTACGATGCCATGTGGATTTCTAATGGAAATGTTCTAGTGGTGCACCTTTATCGTGGGATACGTATCGGAGCGACCTTCGGTTTTCTCGATGTGTACCCTACGGTGAGGGGGCGCTACATTGGAAGTATAGGAGTTCTCATCTAGAAGAGCTAATTATTGAAGAGACCTCAGAAGGAGTTAGGACAAGGTCCAAATTCAGAAGAGAAGCTAATGTGGCGTTCATCTCTGAAATAGAGCCTAAGAAGATTGAGGAAGCCCTTCAGGACGAAGCTTGGATTTTAGTCATGCAAGAGGAGCTGAATCAGTTTACTAGGAATAAAGTTTGGTCCTTAGTTCCAAAACCCTCGAAGAAATCCATTATAGGAACCAGATGGGTTTTCAAGAATAAACTAGACGAATCAGGCAAAGTAAGTCGGAATAAAGCTAGATTAGTAGCACAAGGCTATAATCAACAAGAAGGGATAGAATACAATGAGACGTATGCTCCAGTAGCAAGACTTGAAGCTATTCGGATATTGCTGGCATACGTTGTTTGTCATAACTTAAAGCTTTTCAAATGGACGTGAAGAGCGCCTTTCTGAATGGTCTTATAGATGAAGAGGTGTATGTGAAGCAACCTCCTGGCTTCGAGGATGTTAAGAATCCAGAACATGTCTATAGACTTCATAAAGCTTTATACGGCCTGAAGCAAGCTCCTAGAGCTTGGTATGATCGTCTAAGTAATTTTCTTTTGGAGAATGGGTTTACTAGAGGTCAAGTGGATAAAACGCTTTTCAGAAAGGTTTATGAGAATGACTTTATCTTAGTGCAAATTTACGTTGATGATATTATTTTTGGTGCTACCACAAAGATGTTGTGTATGAGTTTTGAGAATCTGATGAAAAATGAATTTGAAATGAGTATGATAGGTGAGTTAAAGTTCTTTCTTGGGTTGCAAGTTAAGCAAATCGAAGAGAAAATTTTTATTCATCAACAAAAGTATGTGAAAGAATTGTTGTCCAAATTTGATATGAATAATGTGAAGCCTATGGCGACTCCGATGCATCCTTCAAACCTTTTGTCGAAAGATGAACTTGGTAAGAAGGTGGATTAAACCTCAGATATAGAGGATGATCGGTTCTTTCTGTATCTTCATGACAAGTAGACTGATATTCTGTTCAGTGTATGCTTGTGTGCAAGGTTTCAGGCCGATCTTAGAGAATCTCATTTTATTGTTGTTAAAAGGATTATGAGATATCTTGCAGGTACTACTGATGTTTGCTTAATGTTTGAGAAAGGTAAAGATTTCAGTTAATCGGATATTGCGATGCGGACTATCTGGGAGATGTAATTGAAAGGAAGAGCACCGATGGAGGATGTCACTTTCTTGGCGCAAACCTAGTTTCCTGGTCAAGCAAGAGACAAAGCTCGATAGCTCTAACTACCGAAGTCGAGTACATGTCTGCCGCAAGCTGTTGTTCACAAACATTGTGGATTAAATATCAACTGGAGGATTATTACGTTTGAGAAGATGAGATCCCAATCTATTGCGACAACACCAGCGCCATAAATCTATCGAAGAATCCGATACAACATTCAAGAGTGAAGCATATCGAAGTCAGACATCATTTCTTAAGAGATTACGTTCAGAGGAAGGTGGTGACACTACAGTTCGTTGAAACAAAGTATCAATGGGCAGATATCTTCACTAAACCACGAGTGAAGATCGGTTTAAGGAAATCGATTTAACCTTAACATGGTTATGTTAAATGACCATCGAGGCTAGAAGACCGTCAAAGGTAACGGCGTCAAAAACAGTAGGTTACAGCTGGTAACTTCTCTCACAAGGAAGTCTTGGAGGAAAATTTTTGACAGCCTTGAGGATCCCAACGATTCTAGAACCCATCGGATAAGACCCTTCGAGTAGTCTGAAACAATAATCATTTCGATTACTTTTACTCCCAGACGTTTCAACTCTCTCTCGAAAAACTCTTGCAAACAACTTTACTTTTGAAGAATATCCTACCAGAAGCAGTCTCAAATCAGAAGCAATGGAGCCAGCTATGATTTTTGGAAGATATGTAGATTTCGAATTTCTTAGGAGTGACGGCATGAACGTTGAGCCAGAGATTGTAGAAGCTGGATGGAGAAATTTCTTCCAGATGTGGGAACCAGTATATACAGATGAGGTATATGACTTTTGGAAGCATGCGCAACTGGTTGATAACACCATCGCTCCACAAGAGATGGAATAAGCATTATTGTGACAAAGGAGTTAGTGGAGAAGGTGACCGAATGCTCTTCAGTTGGAGAAACCCTATCAACCAAAGCCGGATGGATGTCCAAGGTTAGTATGAAGGAAGAAGATGTCAGAAAACAGTTATATGGAGCCAATGACCTATGGGAGAGGAAGATTTCAAGTCTGGTCCCGAAGGCTAGGGTTCTACATGCGATTTTGTTTAATTGCATCTTACCAAGAGCCGGGTCAAGACATCTTGTGACTACCTTGGATGAACAATGTCTGTTCTATCTGCTGAATCGCCGTCTAATAGACCTACCATTTTTTATTTTTCATTATATGGTTAAGGGGATGAAGGATACCAACAGCTATCCTTACGGCATGCTACTTACCAGGATTTTTAAGGAATCCGGAGTCCTTCTTCACAGAGGAATCAGAAGGATGGTATCTGTTAAGAGTACTATTAACTCTGATACAGTAAGAAGAATGGGCTTGAAGGTAGTGGCGAAAGAAGTAGCAAAGTCTACAAAGAAAGCTAGAACTGAGGGGGAGCAGTCATTGAAGAAGTCTCCCGCCACTAGCTCTAAATCTCAAGCAAGTATGAGATTACCGATAGATGAAAGAAGAAAACTATCGGGTAGACCGTTGATAAAACAGGCAAGTCCTCAAAAAGAAGTGAGCCCAGTTCGGAGAAGAGAAGAAGGTGCGCAGAAAAGAAAAGGAGAGAAGCTTTTGGGTGAGATCTCTAAAAAGGCGAAGAGATCACCAAGGATTTGAACCCTGAGACAACAGGAAGACAAGAGAGCCAGAGAGCGAGTCAAGCGTAAGTATCTCGGATCTCGAAAATCAAGGAACAAGATCTCTAGTCTCAATTTTAGAAGAAGACTCAGCCAAAAAGGCTAAAGAGACTGAGAAGAAGAAAAAATCGGAGTCTGAAAAGGAAAAATCTCAAATGCAGAAATCTTCAAGACTGACTGAAGCAGAAGAAAAGACTAAGAAGATTAGTCGGAAGAAGACTGTGTCCACGGCTGGGGAAGTTAGTCAAAAGAAAGATACCTTCAATGTTGCTCAAAAAGAAAAAGAAATTGAGCATAGCAGAGTTCAGGAAATTCCCACTGCTCAACAGGAGGAACCAGAGGAGATAAGTCTGGTTCAGGAGAATCCTATTGAAGCGCAACCAGAGGCAGTAGTAAAACCAAACTTGGTTCAGGTACCACAGGAGAAAAATGATGAACCTGGCCTGATTGTATTCAACTATTCTAAATTTTTTAGAAGATACAAGTTGAAGATTAGAATGGTTGAAGTTGTTACCAAGAGGAGGACTGCAATCGCCATCTGCAATCAACCAAGGAAGAAGATAATGGCTGTCGTACAACCTATTTCAATAAATAGTGACACATGGCATTTACTGAATGAAGATGAAAAGACTTTCTATGATGTCTTAAGGGATGCTGCTACAAAGCCATACCCTACAAAAATGTCCAAAGAACCGTGTACTATTTATCCAATCACAGAGCAGATGGAAATAAAGGTTGTACCAGATATTCAGCCACGATATCCTTTGGATTTCAATAAGGGGAAGTCGAAGCTATTTCCTGAAGAAAACATTGATGATCTGTCCGCAGATCAAATTGAAGAAGAAGTGCATCGAATTGATGAAGCATGCGCTTCAAAAGAGAATACTGATGGAGCTAGCTGTAGCTATACAGATAAGATGGAATATTGTCCAGTAGGGGGAAGACTCATAACAGGGACCTTTATTGAATCCCTTGTCCAGACATTTTTGCGTATTAGACCTTTATCTAATACACTGTCTATTCAGGCTAAAGGCATACCCCTGCAAGGAAGACAGTTGCTTATGCTACCTGCTCCCTTTGATTTAGACCTTCCAAAGTCAAATCTATTCGTTCATCCACCTACATTTGCGATTCGAGAAGATTACATTCCATCATCGGATGCATATGCTACAGCAATTGCGTTCACTTCACCCTCAGCAGATAATGATCAATCCTCCTCACCGTTGGACTCACAAGCTGAAATCAGCAAATTACGCGGAGAAGTCAACGAGATAAAGGAGACAATGAATGATTTGAAGATGATGATGACAGAACTGTTGAAGAGCCATCGTCGTTAATCATTTTTTATTATAACAAATAAGGGGAGAAGAGAATGAGAAGAGGAGAAGAGAATGTTCAGAAAAGAATCTCAAAAGGTGTGACTAAAGAAGACGAAGAAAAGAAAGGAAGGAGAAAAAGAAGAATTCTAAAGATAAGTTTTTTTGTGTTATTTTAAAACATTGTATTTTGTTTTTTCTTTTTATGTGTATAATTTGTTATCATCCAAAAGGGGGAGATTGTTAAGTCAAAATGACTTTACATATATATGATTTTGATGAATAACAAAGAAGTAGTAAAAGAAGAAGCAAAATAGAAAACAGACAGACGGAGAATAAAACACAGATGCAGACGAAGTTAAAAGACAAACGAAAATATATAGACGCAGATTAAACAAACAGACGCAGATGTAAAGCAGACGCAGACGCAGACACAAAATAAAAGCAGACGCAGATGTAACGCAGACGCAGATGCAGACGCAAAGTGAAAAACAGACACAGACGCAGACGCAGATGCAAACACAAAGTGAAAAACAGACGCAGACACAGACGCAGACGCAAAGTGAAAAATAGACGCAGACGCAGATGCAGACGCAGAAACACGACGTAAAAATACGAGACGGAGGAAAGCGTATTTAATTCAAAAAGAAGTCGCAAGAGTCAGCCTGAGTTAATTACATAACTCAACTGATTAACCGTTTCTTTCAAGATTCAAGAAACAAGATTCAAGAAGCAAGAATCAAGAAGCAGTTGCAGATAAAGGCTATAAATATGAGTCGAAGTCGAAGATTGCAAAGTTAGCAAGTGCGAAAGCAAAAAAGAGCAAAAGCTAAGATAATTGATTTACGACATAGAACTCGTGCAAATTAATGAGAGCTAATTTTACTGTAATAAGTTCAAATACTTTTGTAAAAGTAGTCTGAGATAGCCCGCAGAGGCTAAGAGTGAAAGAATACCGAGTGTAGAGACCTGAAGAGGCTCGGAAAGAATACTTGTAAAAGTTGAAGGGATAGTGAAATCTCATAAAGAACTCTGAGGACTGGACGTAGCCCACGGTTTGGGGTAAACCAGGATAAAATCACCGTGTCAACTTCTCTCTACCTTATATCTCTTAAAGTTCAAAGTTTTGTTATCAATTAATTTTCGAAACAAGTTTTCAAAGTTTTGATTGACTGGAATTTACTGAAGTTTCTGTAAAATAATTTTTTTTTAACAAAACAGTTTTGAAAGAATTTTTTAAAAAAGGGGAATAAACAATTCAACCCCCCCTTCTCGTGTATTCGTTATCATTTTATAAGCATTGTACTAACGTGTGATTTACTTCAAAGTGGGCTTGTGGTAGTCCCTCAAGAACCATCACGTGCACGTTGACCCAAGAATAGGCTTCTCCGCCACCGCTAATGGCACGGAGCTCCTTCAAGGACTCCTCAAGTTTACTGGCTGCAGGACCATTATATGGGAATGTGTAAAGGCCATGAATATGGACCTACCCAAACCATTATGATGTGTTTATGTGTTTTCATGTGTTGATAAGTTTGATGATTGTTTGACTTGGGTGAAGTGTGAATTTGCTTGACCAAATTGACAATTTTGAGAAATGAATATTTTATAAATTTTCAATGAGGTTTTGCTATAATCATGAAAGTTTCAAATGGTTTTTCTTATTACCGCTTATAAAGCTGTTACCCACGAGCTTTCGAGCTCACCCCTCTTCCCTATCTTCGTGTGAAGAACAAGAGATCAAGTAAAAGTGAATCAAGGACTAAATCCGAATTTGCATGTTTTGTTTTGCTTTGGAGAGATTTATGTAAACAAAGTTGTAATTGCATTTTGAGCAATTATTATTCAAGTATCCTGTGTACTTTGGAGATTCTGGAATATTAATGTATTGTGGCTTCGAATGCCATTGAAGTTTTGTAAATTCTTATTTGTTGTTAATGAATTATGATTGATGTATGGATGAGGATGATAAATGTAGAGCATGAATGGTATATATATATATATATATGTACACATCAGTGAGATGTCATGAATATAGAGATGTTGAATATGAAGAGTCAAACGAATTGAGGTTGAGATTTTGATGAATTCCAACTGATAGTTAAATTGCTATGAATGATGTGTAATTAAGGGAGTGAAGTTGGGATAAATTTCAAGTTTTCATGAGGGTAAATTGTGTGTTCTGAGTTCAGAAGAAATTCTGTATTAATCTATGATGATTTTGACCAAGATGTCTTAATAAAAATTATAGATGATCCTCTTAACTCTCCGACGCTATAAAGTATGCAAATTTAGGATAGCGGAGCAAAAAGATATGAGCATTATAAGTGAAGATGCTGCTTATGATTTGTGGTTGTGACAACTAGGGTGATTGATGGGAAATTGGGGTTTTTATGAACCAAATGAGTTGGGATTTGAAAAGTTTGTGAAATGAATTTGTGGTTTGGATTGTTATGAAGTATTTAGGCATTAGAATAAGTGAATTTGTGAAGATTATAAGTGTATATGATGTTAGATTGGAGGTAGGAAGCATTGGAGAGGGTTTGGAGGGGTTTTGGAAACCCCCATGTCCGTTTAACAGACCTTTTCGGGTCAAAAAGGACCCCTAGCATCGCCTATGTCCGTTTAACGGACCTTCTCGGGTGAGAAAGTGCATTTTGGCCCGACAATGGACATTCACAGGTCAGCTTTAGTAAATCGCGATTTTTGACCATTGTAGAGGCAGAATCTGACTTTGTGGTCTTCATGAAAGTTTTAGATCTCTAAGTCTTCTTTCCAATGATCCAAACACGAAACAATCAGACATTTTTGGTGAAAGTTATGACAATCGCGCCAAGACATGTTACTGCATGATTGAGGTTATGAACATGTTAGATTCTTTCGGTCATAACTCCCTCGTCCGACCTCCAAATGAAGTGATTCTTAAAGAGATAGATTCATAAGACATGAATTTATCTATCCATGAAAATTGGGATCTTTTGGATTTGATTTGAAAAAGTTTGATTGTGAGAAAGTGAGAGGTCAGTTTAGAGAGAATGATTGAGGTATAAACACACTTTGGAATTTTAAGCATATCTTGAGCTATATAGCTCCGATTGAGATGATTCTCACTTCAAAAAAAAATAGAGGCTTAGAGCTATGATTTCTTTGAATAAGCCAAATTGAAATTCTTGTTTGAAGATTTCCAAATTCCGTTCACAAATAAGAGAAACGAGTTCAAGTTTAGTGACTGGTTTGTATGGGCACACCATTGAACAATTCTGAGGAAAATTATTGGGATTTTATATGAATGAAGATGAACCGATGATGGTCAAGGTTTAAGACATCCGAAGTTGCGCTCCGCAAGTGAGGTCCAATAGATGTGGTATCAGAGCAAGCTTAAGTTTCATGATTTCGCAAGAGTTGGATTCCGAAAACAAGCGGGGTCCAACATTGAGTGTACCTGCGGATATATTTTATTTAAACACATTTTCCTGTTGGACCAATAGTGGTTGACAAATTAAATCCCTTTATGTTTTGATAATAATAAAATATCTAGAATTAGTTAAGAAATTATTTCGGTATTATTCAATGAAAGAATTGTGCAAATCAAGATGAGCAAGTGTTTAATCATCAAGAATCAAGATAGAGGTTCCTTATAAGGAAAATGGCATAAAACATGAGGATTATAGAAGATTTGGATGGATTTTACCGTTGAAGGCAACACAAGTCGACTTGCAAAGCATAAGTCGACTTATATATGAAGATATATCAACACAAGTCGACTAACCATACACAAGTCGGCTTATCGAGGACGACAAGTCAACTTACATAGCATAAGTCGACTTATTGGAGAGCGGAGTTACAATTTTTACGTAAATGGTTGAAACAAGTCGACTTATTCATTAGACAAATCGACTTATGGATGCACCAAATCAACTCCAACTGTCCAATTAGCCAAAAATAGTAGGGAGATTATCAAGGAACGGTAATGTTAATCAAGCAACGGCTAGAATGACCTCCAACAGCTATATTTCTTCAAGTATAAATAGAGGATGATGGAAGAAGAGTAGATACAAGTTCTACAAGTCTAAATACTCTTCTATTGCTTCAAATTGCTCATTATTGCTCTTACTTAGTTACAAATTGTATTGAGCATTTGTTCTTCAATTTTTATCTTGTTTATCTTACAATTTGAGTGACAAGTGAAAGGTCACGTGTGAGGTAGGATTTGTGCCGGAAAACAAATCGTTTGTGAGGTAACTTGAGCCGGAATTCAAGTGGCGTTGTAAAAAGTTCACACTCAACTACAAAGTGTGCAATAAAGTAATTGGCAAAATCCTAAGTGGGAGCTTAGGTAGAGGACGTGGGTCTTAGCACCAACCTCTATAAAATGCAGTGTTTGATCTTCTTCCTACTGCTTATTTAAATTTATTTAAATTCTTTTGTGTGAATTAACTTCTGATTTTATTGTAGAAAATTACAAAAGATTAAGGATCTATTCAACCCCCCCTTCTAGATCACTTACAATTGGTATTAGAGCAGAAGTATCCAGGGATGGCACACAATAACCTAGCGGAAGAAGGTAACACAAACAACTGTCCTCCTTTATTTAATGGAACTAATTATTCTTCTTGAAAAAATCCTATGAAGTATCACATCATAAGCGAAGGAGTGGAATATTGGAAGATAATTATCTTCGGTCCACAACCACCTTTAAAAGAAAATGGTGAATTAAAACTGAATGGAATACGATGACAATGACTGGAGGCAAGCTTACATCAACGCAAAAGCAATGAAGCTAATTTATTGTGCTCTCACGATTGAGGAAAGAAACCGAGTTAACTCGTGTACCAGCGCTAAAGAAATGTGGGAGACTTCGATCACCCATGAAGGAACCAACCAAGTCCGGAGACAAAGATCAATACATCGCTTCATGACTATGAAATGTTTGTCATGAAGGAAGGTGAGTCTATTTCCACTATGCTGATCGTTTTGCAGAAATCATAAATGGATTAGGCAACCTTGGAAAGCATATGACGGACAGCGAGAAGGTAAAGAAAATTCTTCGCTCACTACCAAAGGAATGGGACTCAAGTCACCGCCATTATGGAGTCCAAAGATCTCAATCATCCGAATTCAACGCCTGGTGGGATCACTTATCAACTATGAGATTATTCTCAAATCCAGAGGAGGTAGAGGTAAGCCACAAAATCTATTGCTTTAAAAGCTAATACTTCTTCTGTTGATGAAAGTGATGAAGAAATAGATGAAGAGGAGGAAGACGAAGAGATAGCAATGTACGCTAGAAATTTGAGAAAATTCAAAGGACTTCTCAAAATCGTAAGAAGGAATTAAATGGTGGAAGAAATGGAGAAAAAAAATTTGCAATTGAAAGAAAATCCAAGGGCTATGACGAAAAGAAAGGCAATGAAGAATGTTGGAGATGTGAAAACGGGACATCTCGCAAGAGAATGCAAAAGCTCATCCTCCACATCAAACTTCCGAAAAATGACAAATACGACAAAGGAAAAAGGAAAACTAGCCTGGTGGCAACTTGGAGTAATGATGAGGAGGCATACCAAAGCGATGATGAAAACAACCTGGAACTTATGGCAAAAAGTTCATCAAGTGATGATGAAAATGAGGTAACTTTCAATGACCAAGATCTAAGAGATTCTTTTGATGCCTTACAAGCTGATTTTGAAGAAGCTATTGAGATTAACAAAAAATTAAGAAAGAAAATACGAGAATTGCTTGCTGAAAATAGTACCTTACATGAAACAATTGATGATTTAGATAGTCCAAAGGAAGATCATTCTGCATGCCTTATTGAAAAGGAAAAACTTGTTTGTGAGCTTGATAAACTTAGAAAAGAATTTTCGTATGTGGTTGGAAAATTTGTGAATGGAAATGAAAAGTTTGAAAAATTGTTATCGTTGCAAAGATACTCATTTTCTAAACATGGATTAGAATATGATCCTTTTGATAGAGATTGTTCGTTAATTTCCAAATTTACTAAGGATGGAAAAATCGCTCAATGTGCTAGATACTTGAAAGATGGTCACATAGAAATTGCTTGCAAGAGTATTAGAAGATGTGTTAAGGTTAAGAAAATTTGGATAATTAAAGGCACAACACCACCTAATGTGGTTTATATGGCTAACCAAAATGGACCCAAAATGGCTTGGGTACCTATAAGAAGAAAGAACGTTGATATTGTAGGTACAAGCGAGGATAAAAGGTCACAAGCACTTGGAACATCGATAATGGATGTTCAAGACACATGAGTGGAGACAAGAACCTTTTTGCGGAAATCAAACCAAAGAATCAAGGTTATGTCACTTTCGGAGACAACAACAAAGGTAAGGTCATTGGAATTGGTAAAGTGGGTAAGGAACCTTTGCCAACCATTGACAATGTTTTGCTTGTTGATGGGTTGAAACATAATTTGTTAAGTGTCTCTCAACTTTGTGATATGAATTTTAATGTAAGTTTTAATCATCACATTGCATGGTTAAGAAGGATGGTCATGTAGCTTTATTGGTTTAAGACATGGAAATACATACATTGTTGATTTACATGATGATAGTTCGTTTAATGAAAAGTGTTTAGTGACATTAGAAGAAAATGCATTTTTATGGCATAGAAAATTAGGACATGCTCCTTTGCCTCTAATTTCTAAGCTTTCGAAAAATGACATAGTGAGAGGATTGCCTAAAATCAAATTTGTTAAAGATCACTTGTGTGAATCCTGTTTAAAGGGCAAACATGTTAGAGAATCTTTCAAACCAAAGAAAGAAATTTGCACATCTAGAATTCTTGAACTTGTTCATATGGATTTAATTGGGCCATCTAGACATGCTAGTCTTAGTGGTAAATTATATGTCCTTGTGATTGTGGATGACTTTTCTAGATTTACTTGGGTGAGATTTCTTGCTAATAAAAGTGATGCTTTTAATGAATTTATCAAATGGTGTAGATTGGTTCAAAATGAGAAAATTTTGTCTATCGTTGCAATTAGAACCGATCATGGAGGAGAATTTGAATGTGAACCTTTCGAAAGTCTTTGCGAAAAATACATAATGGAACATAATTTCTCGACACCAAGGACTCCGCAACAAAATGGTATAGTAGAAAGGAAGAATCGCTCACTTGAAGAAATGAGCAGAACCATGTTAAATGAATACAACCTTCCTAAATCATTTTGGGCAGAAGCGGTCAATACCTCATGCTACGTCATCAATAGGGTGCACTTACGAAGAGACAAAAACAAGACACCATACGAGCTTTGGAAAGGTAAGAAACCCAATATTTCATACTTTCATCCTTTTGGTTGTAAAGTTTTTATTCATAATAATGGAAAGAACAATTTAGGGAAATTTGATTCAAAATCTGATGTTGGTGTGTTTATTGGTTATTCTCAATCTAGTAAGGCTTTTAGAGTTTATAATAATAGGACTAAATGTGTTGAAGAAAGTATTCATGTTAAATTTGATGATATGATTTTACCCCCGAGAAAGGTTTGTTTTGATGATGATGCAGGAAGTTCAGGTAATAAAGTTGAAGAAATTGAATCCAAGATTGAGGAACTGAGTTTAGATGAAGAAAATCATGTACCCGACATTAAGTCATGGGCAAAAGCAAAGAACCATCCTATGGAGCAAGTCATTGGTGATTTAAATGATGGTGTGAGAACCAGGAGAAATGTCTATGAGAATATGAGCAATTCAGCCTTCATCTCTTTAGTAAAACCCAAGAATATAGAAGAAGCTCTTAAAGATGAAAACTAGTTATTAGCCATGCAAGAAGAGCTAAATCAATTCAAGCGAAATGATGTATGGGATTTGGTAGCTCCACCAAAGGACAAGACTATTATTAGAGTCAAGTGGGTAAATCGGATTAAATATGATGAGAATGGTGAAGCGATTAAAAATAAATCAAGGTTAGTGGCTCAAGGATTTTATCAAGAAGAAGGCCTTGATTACAATGAGACATATGCTCCTGTGGCTCGATTGGAGGCAATAAGGCTACTATGTGCGTTTGCGTCTCATAAAAGGATCAAATTAAATCAAATGGACGTCAAGAGCGCATTTCTCAATGGGTATATTCAAGAGGAAGTCTATGTCAAACAACCGCCGGGATTTGAAGATCATGAGCATCCGGATTATATCTACAAACTCAAGAAGGCACTCTATGGATTGAAGCAAGCACCTAGAGCATGGTATGAAAGGTTAAGTACTTTTCTAACTCAACATGGGTATGTTCGCGGTAAGATCGATAATACTTTATTCATTAAACATGTTGACAAGGATATGCTTATTTGTCAAATTTATGTTGATGATATTGTGTTTGGTGCTACTAATGAATTTTTGTGTAAGGAATTTAGTGATTTAATGCAAGGAAAATTTGAAATGAACATGATGGGGGAACTCAAGTTCTTTCTTGGATTGCAAATCAAGCAATACAAAAATGGCATCTTCATCCACCAATCGAAGTATACCAAGGAACTTCTTAAGAAGTTTAAAATGGATGGATGCTGAAGTGGTAGCAACACCAATGGCAACAAATCGGTCTTGGAAAACATGAACATGAAGAAGATGTTGATCAAAACTCTATAGAGGTATGATCGGCTCTCTTTTGTATTTAATCGCTTCAGACCGACATCATGTTTGCCACATGTCTTTGTGCTAAATTTCAATCTTGCCCCAAGATTTCTCATTTGAGTGCTTGCAAAAGAATATTTAGATACTTGAGTAGAACTATCAATCATGGTTTATGGTATCCCAACCAGAATCCTTTGATTTGTATGCTTATAGTGATGCTTGATCATGGTGGTCGTAGAATTGATAGAAAAAGTACTAGTGGATTATGTCATTTCTTAGGTTCATCTTTGATATCTGGGGCTAGCAAAAAGTAAGTCAGTGTAGCTATTTTCACTGTTGAATCTGAATATGTAACAGCTGGGAGTGCATGTGCCCAAGTTCTTTGGATTAAACATCAATTGCTTGATTATGGTATTGTGGTTAAAAATATTCCTATTTTTTGTGATAATACCAGTGCAAGTTGTTTAAGTAAAAATCCAATTTTGCATAGTAGAACAAAGCATATAGAAATTAGACATCATTTTATCCGTGATCATTGTTTAAAAGGTCATTTGCTTGAAGCATGTATCAACTAGTGATCAATTGGCTGATATTTTTACTAAACCTCTTAAGGAAGATGTGTTTGTGAACATTAAATTGAGACTAGGAATGTGTGATTTAAATTCCTTCGGTTGAATTTATTTTTACCTACATTCATATATCAAATGGTCAAAATTTGAGGCAAATGTGCAATCACATTCGAAGATACATTCATCATGTTGCATACTTGGGCTGAGAAAGGTGACTTATTTGGAGTATTCGGACACATTGTGCCTTGACTAACATTTCCACTTCTGTTTTTGCTTTATGTGTTTTTATGTGCTTTGTGTTGGATTCACATATTGATTAATCTTCATTTGAGTCTATTGATTTTTGATTATGACAAAAAGGGGGAGTAAAATTGGAAATTGATATTTGATTAAGGGGGAGACAAGTTATTTCATTGATTTGCCATTATGTTGATCTTTACTTTAATCTTTGATTTATTAATTAAGGGGGAGACAAACTAACCATCAAGACAAGGGATTAAAATCCTTGATCAAGTTTTATGTCTTTCAAATTTCTTTTCAATTTCTAAATATTTTGTCATTATCAAAAAGGGGGAGATTGTTGGACCAATGGTGGTTGACAAATTAAATCCATGTATGTTTTGATAATAATAAAATATCTAGAATTAGTTAAGAAATTATTTCAGGTATTATTCAATGAAAGAATTGTGCAAATCAAGATGAGCAAGTGTTTAATCATTGAAGAATCAAGATAGGAGGTTCCTTATAAGGAAAATGGCATAAAACATGAGGATTATAAAAGATTTGGATGGATGTTACCGTTGAAGGTAACACAAGTCGACTTGCAAAGCATAAGTCGACTTATATATGAAGATATATCAACACAAGTCGACTAACCATACACAAGTCGACTTATCAAGGACGACAAGTCGACTTACATAGCACAAGTCGACTTATTGGAGAGCGGAGTTACAATTTTTACGTAAATTGTTGAAACAAGTCGACTTATTCATTCGACAAATCGACTTATGGATGCACCAAATCAGCTCCAACGGTCCAATTAGCCAAAAATAGTAGGGAGATTATCAAGGAACGGTAATGTTAATCAAGCAACAGCTAGAATGACCTCCAACAGCTATATTTCTTCAAGTATAAATAGAGGATGATGGAAGAAGAGTAGATACAAGTTCTACAAGTCTAAATACTCTTCTATTGCTTCAAATTGCTCATTATTGCTCTTACTTAGTTACAAATTGTATTGAGCATTTGTTCTTCAATCTTTATCTTGTTTATCTTACAATTTGAGTGACAAGTGAAAGGTCACGTGTGAGGTAGGATTTGTGCCGGAAAACAAATCTTTTGTGAGGTAACTTGAGCCGGAATTCAAGTGGCGTTATAAAAAGTTCACACTCAACTACAAAGTGTGCAATAAAGTGATTGGCAAAATCCTAAGTGGGAGCTTAGGTAGAGGACGTAGGTCTTAGCACCGAACTTCTATAAAACAGTGTTTGATCTTCTTCCCTACTCTGTTTATTTAAATTTATTTAAATTCTTTTTGTGTGAACTAACTTCTGATTTTGTTGTAGAAAATTACAAAAAGATTAAGGATCTATTCAACCCCCCTTCTAGATCACTTACATTTCCGACTCTATCATTAGATTGCTCAGTTTTTGAAGATGATGAATATTGATAGATCATGAGTAGAAGCTTTGAATGTTGAGTTTTGCTTAGGTTTTGAAGGTCATTTACCTTTACTTATGGTTATCTATTCTTAATAAATGTGAAAAATGAGTTGAAATTTTGGTTTTGATTATTTGCCCAAGGATGGTCAAAGGCTAAGTGTGGGGGTATTTTGATTGGATTGAATTATCTTATATTTTCTTATATATTTACATGTGATTTCAATCTTATTTTTAAGATAAAATGCTTAATTTGTGTTCAATTTGTGTTGACTACTAGGTTAGATATGTTGATATATTTTTTAGACCAAAAAGACAAGATTTGCTAAAGCAAATTGGAGCACAATTGTTTATCAATAAAAAGATACAAATTTAAAAAAAAAAGGTGGTCTGTGCGCTACGTTTAGGTAGCGTAAACGCAGCGTTGCAGCATCCAGGAGAAGGGCATGAGTTTAAAAAGGAGTGTGATGTTTTAATTGTCCCATCATATATGTACAGGAGTGGCGCAGACATCAAAAAAGGTGGAGGCACAAGTGTAGGCGTAAAAAGGAGAAAAAAAATTCAACAGTGGCGGTGCAACCAAAAAACCACAAAAAACAAAACGTGGAGAGCTGCTAGGGGAATATAATAGGGGCGTGGAAAGAAGACAAGCACGCAGCACAATGAGGGACTAGCCAGCTACAGTGGAGGCAGTAAATAACACCGAACCAAAATCTCCTACATTTTTATTTGTCCCATTGAACAGTAAAGGGAGAGCAAGGTAATGTGATTCTACCACAATAAATGAAAAATATGAGCCACTCTTGGAGCATAAAAATAGGCATGGAGGGTTAGTTTCCCGGCGTCGGTTCAACGGGAGTATCAACGCCAAGTCACAGTTAAGCTATTTCTATCATTTTAAAGTTTTGATTCCTTTTCAGATTGTTGTGTTGTTAGTATTGATTTGAATAGTTTTGGGATGAATGATCTTAATATATTATTTTGATCATTTTATTTTGAACTATTGCTAAAACATTGATTGTAATCCGTAATCGTTACTTTTGATGTTTGTAACTAGCATCTAAGGATCGTTAGTCGTTAGGAACAATATAACTTAGGTTGGATAACCCGAACGTGTGAGGTTACTACCTATATTGATCATTTTCCAATTCACAATACGACTGCCAAATTGAATCTAGAGATCGTATCCTAGGTTATTCGGTGGTTAGGTTTAATTAATGATCGTATCTTGATTAAATACAACCTAAGGGAAAACTGAGATTTGTAGAGTGTTCTATTAGTCTCAGATCAATAGTCCGAATATAATTATAAAAACTTTAGAATGAAGGAATAAGCTTGGTTATGTCTAGGTCGAGATCAACCCTAGAACCGAACCTCACTTATACTCAACCCTTTTCTCATGTTCGATTATTTGTTTTAATTTGTTTTTAATAGTTTACTTTTACTTTAATTTTTAAATTGTTTGAAATCCAAAACCCCCCATGTACTTTCCTTGCATCAATTTATTTTGCTACGAAAATTAACCGAACATTCCCTGTGGATTTGATCCCAACTTACCATAACTACAAATTTTAGTGTGCAAAGTCAGGTAAATTTTGCAGTGCACTCGACACGCGTTGTCAATCATGTGAGCTTTTGAACCTTCAACATGTCTCTTTGATGTGTGATTTCATTCAATACTTTGTATCTCTAGAACTTGCTTCATATCTTGATAAGACTACATTTGTGCATGCATTACATAAACATGATAAAGGCCCCTAGGATTTTAAACCAAAAAAAACAAGCCAACCAAAAGCATATTGACCACTAGTTAGCCCACTTGAGCTTATTACCTGTTCTTTGCTTTACCCATGTTTAACTTAGCCTATTCTTATTTGATTTACCTTTCTAACCCCTATCATGGTTAGTAGAGCATGTTTTTGTTGAGTCAAACTTGAGGAGGTTGCGCATGTTTGGTTATTTGTGGTATATGGCTTAATTTGTGCTTAATTAGGCGGAGTATTCGGCTAAAAAAAACAAAAAAAGAAAAAAAAATATTGAGACCGAGAGTAAAAACAAAAGAAATGAATTCCCTACGTAATTTTCTTGTTCAATATTATTAGAATTGAAAGCTCAAATGAAAAGTTAAGTTGTGCTTGATTGTTTGATGTTATGCATGGTGCGCAGTATGTATGTCATTGATTATTTTTATGCTTTGCTTTCTTTGATACTTAACATTTTTCTTTACCATTCTTTTAGCTCACCCCTAGCCCAGCCAAGTTACATCCCTATTAAGACCTTTTAATTTGTGTTGTGCAAGTATGTTTGGTAGTATATTCGAGATTGAAGAGCAAGCATATGGTAGAGCATTGCAATGTTTGAATTTATGAGAGTTAAACACATATGAGCCTTAAACACTTTGAATGTTGGAGAGTATAACAATGAGAGGACCTATTATTTTGATATGGAGTAGAGTTCCTCTAAGTCTTATATGATATCTTGCTTGGTTCTTACATTTAGAGTAAGTTCATTAATTTTATGGATTGAATGTCACAGGTTCCTTTTTCTTTATGATGCTTGTGCTTCTTTGATGTTGTTGGGAGGTTAGGAGAAAAGCTATAACACTTAAGAAAAGTTTCCCTACATTTGCATACACATTTTCCTTTACTTTTGCATCCACACTAGCTTTTTGCATGCCACGACTTTTCCTTAGTACATTTCTTTTGTCTTTCTTTATTTTTCCTTACTCAAGGACGAGCAAGAGCTAAGTATGGTGGAATTTGATGCATTCATATTTTCTTATCTTTTTATACTTGTACACTTAGTTTTTATTCTCATTTGATGTCTAAATCGCGTGAATTACATTGATTTTATCATTTCAGATGTTTGATGTGTCAAGTGAAGAAAATAAAACTAAGGAGGGAGATTTAGGACTTTTGGATGTCATTTTCAGAGTGAGGAGGTCGAAATATCCTAAAGTGACCAAAGTTACAGATCCTAATCCTATAAACAATCCTATTTTAACTAGGATTTTTACATTTCAAAAGATTCTTGTTCGCCACTACAAGAAATGGATCCAAGAACAATCTAGATGGTCAAGGGACATGTAGATTTAGAGAAATGAAGATTCCTAATTTTTAGAAGAAAAAAAAGTCCTATCTTAGTAAAGATCCTAATTTGATAAGGAAAGAAAAAAAATCTACTTCTACTTGGAAAATAAATCATCTCCTTGTAAATATCCTAATTCTACAAGGAAAGAAAGACCTACTTCTACTTGGAAAAAAAATCCTCTCCTATAAGACATCCTCAAATATAAATAGGGTCATTTAGCATTAGTTTAAGGGTGGTATTCACATTTTTTTCTCTTCTTTGGACGTGAATCTCTCTTTTGCTCTTTCTTTCTCCTACATTTTCTCTTTCTCTCTAGATAAAACCCTAGTTTTATTTTCTCCTCTACTTCTTCTTCTTATACCCGAATTCTGCATTATGTTTTCAATGATGAGTTTTAACTTTGTTTTACTTAAAATTATGAACTAAGCTAATTTTATTGAGGCTTTCTTTCTTTCTCCTAAATTCTCTTTTCCAATTATTAAGGCTACTAGCTAAATTCATGATTGTTTTTATGAGAAGCATGCGTATATAATTAATGAATCTATGATTGAAAATTTGTGCTCTTGATCTGGACACGATTGCTAAATTATGCATGTGAATTTAAAGTCATGAATTTAAATTTTACATGAATAATTTGTATGCTATCTGATTAATTTAATTGTTGGACAATAAATTGATTAGGTTAAGTAGCAATTAATTAAAATTGAAGCTTGTATGTAGGTTTTAATTAGTTGGATCAAGACAGGTTAATTTTATGCATGCTAACTTTCTTGAAAATTAACTTAGGCTCGACAGAATTGATTTTGATCTTAATGCTCTTATTGTTATGTTGTTCATGCTAGATTTGGATTAATGCATTTATAAGAAGTTGTTGCATGTCATACTTGTTTTGAATGCATCTATCTTTGCTTGATGAACCCTAATTTTTCAATCTAAGAAATAATTTGTTTTCAATGATTAAAAACAACCTAAAGATTTAGTGAAAACCTTTGCAATTGGTCTTTGATTAATCTGAACTTTTTACTAAAATTTCCTAGCAATTGCTCTCTTGAAAACTTTTGGTTTTATTTTAATTTTCTGAACTTAAATAATGTCTTCTTCTTTATTTTCTTGTTTACTTTTAATGCAAACAAACAAATCCTCCAATCTTATCCTATTGTGTCATATAATCTAGCATCAGTTCATGCATAATATTCACACATACTTTGCTTGAAAGTAAAAAAATCTTCTTTGTGTTTGATCTCTGTGGGACGATACCCTTACTTCACTATACTACAAATCAACTTAAGTAGGGGATTAAATTTGTGGGCTAATGACAACCTATCAAAGCCTAACATCAATAGCAAACTTGTATCCCTTAGAGCTAAGCTTTTGTAAAGAATCTGCAACGCCTATTTGATGCTCTTTAATTCCAAATAAAAAGCAATCATATGATGAGTTTGGGGTTATTTTATCCATATTCATTAATGAAAATAAAATTAGATTTACAAATTTAATGAGGTGAATAAACATTAATTTTGGTAGATAGAATTGTTAAAATATCAGTAAAAGTAATTCCGATGTCTATTTAAACTTTTTATTTTATTGAGCATAGTAATATACATCGATGTCAGCAAGAACAAATGAGAAGTGCTGTCACATAGGTGGACATTGGCTTGTCAACTTCTCCGAATTGCATCAAAGATAATTGTTCTTCAAGCTCTACAAAATAAAATAGTACGTATTATTAGTAAGACGTTGAAAAGAGCATAAGGCCAACAAAAACTATATACTTACGGTTGGTAATAAACTTGAATTAGACCAGAAGCAGGGTCGGCAATGTATGCAAAAGCCTCATTTGACAAATCAAGAGCAATGTGTCTCTGCTTGCAACTTGGGCAAAGTTCTACAATCTTCACTTTAACCCACTTATTTTTACAAGGATGGGGAGTTCCCAGATTGGTTCCTCCTGTGCAAATTACCCAGTAATATCTCCCGCAAGCTGCACCCCCATCGAATAGGTCTGCATTTGCTGCTGCTATCCACACACCATCATCGGCAAATCCGTTACACTTAGAAGCTGTTAAGAACAGATAACAAAAACCATGTGATGTGACTTGGAGCTAGCTCACTGGTTTATTTTTGTAGACATCTATAGTTTGCATATGCAGAATACTTACGAACATATGGAGGCGTATAGAAGGAGGCCACCCCGTAAGTGCCTTGAGCTAATGCCAGCGACCAAGAGTTGAAACTCATGCATATTAGCAGCGTAATGGCCGCAATGACATTTTGAGATCGCTGGCTCATAATTTTCCAGAAAGTAGAAACAGGGTGATCGGGGATTTAATTTATGAGGCAGGAGTGTCTTTTGATTTATAAGGAAAGTATGCAGATGTTACTTCTTTTAGCGTCGTTACATCTTAGGTCTGATATATTTTAATTTTTGTGCGTAAAGTACAATAATCGGGGAGAGGCAGGACGCAGGAGTCAGGAGTGTGTTTTAATTTAGATATTTCTTTTTACCGTCGTTACATCTTATGTATTTTAATTTTTGTGCGTAAAGTACAATAATGGTGATAAATTTTCTGCCACTTGTAAAAGAGGTGTACCGTACGTAAGTTTAATATAATTAATCTTACGCATCATCCTTTTGTGATTTCTCCAACTTAAATATGTCAATTATTATATGTACAAAGATTACCCACAAGCATTGAACATGGGAGTGTTGAGTTCCCAACATCCCTGTGTTTTTTCCTTTGTTTGTTTTAAATACTGCTTATGCCGGATATGAAATACCTAGTGAAATATATAATTAAAATGGTTATTTAGAAAACCCAAAGCACTTCTTTTTCACTTAAATAAAATCATTATTAGTGATTTTATATAACCATTATTATATCTATTAAGCTAATGAAAATTCCAATCTTAAAAATAATGTTGCCTATAATTAATTTGAATCTTTCATATAAAAGGAAAGAATGTCAAAAATGTTTACAGCTATCTTGATTAAGGTTGGTTAAGTCAAGGATGAAACATAGTAAGGCATTTCATAAAACTATAAAAGTAGTAATTATTTTTGAAGATTATAATTATAAATTTTTAATATATAAAACATTTGTTTGAATTAAAATAATAATGTATTGTAGAAAGTAAGCAAGTAGACCCTAAAACCAAAGGAGAAGGAAATCAAACATGACCAACATGTAAGGTAATATAGGTTCAAAAAAATGAAAATCAATACAGCTTCAAAATGTTTGCTGTAAATAGACCTTAGTTTTTATTATTTTTAAGGTTTTATAATTATTAGACAAAGCAAATTTTAGCCTATGATTTTGATGATTAAAATATATTATTATTTATGAATTTGCTTTTGATCATATTATTAGTTTTAATATAATAGAATTAAGTAATATGTAAAGACTAACAGGACATTTGGTTCAGCTGCAATGCAAGAATAGATAAAGAATAAAATAATCATTTTTAGGAATATAATAGAATATATATTATTTAGTTTGGTTTATTCCTAAGGAGTTCTAATGATGATGTAATGTCAATGTTTGATTTGAAAATATAAATTTGAAATAACAAAGAAAACATGAATTATTAGAAGAGAATTATCATTCAATTTTAGATTAATATTATAGTTATTATTAATTAATTACACATTAATAGATATTGGTATTTTAATAAAGTATTTTATTTTTATTATTTTAAAGTTTTTATTTTTATTTACTATATATAGGTTTTATAACGGTTTAATACCAAACTAAACTTTGAATCTTAAAATTTTATCTTATCGATTTAATTTTGGTTCAATTTTTAAAACATCAACGAGACAAGAATGAGAATAAGTCCGTATTAGAACATTATTTTGCAATCTTCCTCTCGAAAGGTTTAATATAATTTTAACTAAAAAAATTCACCGCCTGGTGATTAAAGTATTTTGATTCCTCATCTTTATTGCTTTAGATTTTATTAGGGGGAGGAAGGAAGGAAAAACAATTTGTTTAATTCTTGAAATCTGATTATGTCCATTGCTTTAAATTTGCAACCTTAATTTTCAAGATAACCAGTGTAAAAGTTTACATGTAATATGCAAAAGACAAGAAATGAAAAACATGATAAAATGCCGCTTTATTTTATTTATGAAAAAAGAAACATCTGGACGGATGAAAAAAAATCTCGTGTTCAAGAGCCTATGGTGTTAGACATCGTAAATTTTCTTATTAAGGAAATATTTTAGCAAAATAGATACATATATTGCAATATTAATCATATCCTTTTATGTTTTTGTTTTATGATCTCATTTGTTTGATTAATCACATTGTTTTACATTAAATTCTTCAAATACATAATTAATTTTAACCTCCATCAAAATGAACATTATTTTTTAATTTTTAAATTCTTCTGGAGCGAGGAAAGTGTGAAAATTGAAGACAAAATTGATAATAGGTTACATAATTCTGTCGTGTTCTTAAAAATTTTAAAAACTGATAAGGAGGCACTTGGTGCTTTTGTAATTGCACGACTGTCAAGGCAAGCTACGACGGAAACGGAACCTGTTTTTCTTGCAATTACTCGTTTGTCCTCTTGCGATTTAGAGAAATAGTCTATGGGGAGCTTTGTAGTCTCCATAATGGACACGATTATCACATGATGCCATAACATGTACCTTCTGCAATACTATCACCTCCACTCCTAAATAGCAAATCCTACTGCACAAAACTCCCTATTTTATCAAACGTAGACAACCTTTTACTTATATTTTACAAACAACCAAACAAAAAACTATTTTCATAATTCGGGTCGTAACCATACCTTCACTCCTCTCAACCCAAAAAAGAAATCACACTTGAAATATGATCTCATTTGTACTCCCGTTTTAATTAGCATATTCTTCTATGGAATTTAAACTCTCCATGCAAAACGAATTAAAATATGTAAATTCCAAATTAAAGCTAAAAATGTATCTTAATCATTCAAATTAAGTTTCTTTGAGAGAAGCATGTAACTTTTCACGTAAACTAATATAACTCAGAAATTTGTCAGTCATAATGAATCCCTCATACCTGAAAGTGGCCTTTTTGCCAACCGTCTATGGCTCCAAAAGTTGAGTTTCATTCTTCTCTTTAACAAAACACAAACAAATCCTAAAATAACAGCCATAATCACATACATCAGGGAGTGAACACTCCACAAGATTCCAATCCTGATCCTGCCACCACAATCACAATCGCAATCACAAAATCTCTGTTGGTATACCCTGGCTGTAAAATCGGGATCAAGAATGAAATCAGCAGTCACAGCAGCTTCTTCTAACCAGATAGATGTGGTCTTTGATTTGTATCCAGGCATAGTGGCCATAACTGCAAATACATAAAAGAAATAAATTGTTTTATTTGATTAAGTTGAAATTTATTATGAAAATAAATATGTGTTGAACATGTATCACATAAATTCCAGAATATGATTTAAAACACCTACTTTATCAATCATAATCATATGCCTGAATGTTTTCCAACTATTATCTGTAAATCGCCTTAATCATTCTAGTAAAACTTAGATGCAACCTCCTACTACCATTGTATAGGATAAAGCACTCAAAATACTTCTCCATAAACCTGCTCAAAATTCGGTGGGAAACAGACATTCCACCATTATTTGTTAGTCTTAAGATTTGCATATGATTTTTTTTAAAACAATTTGAGTAAATACAAATGCTAGGTCACATCTCAGTAAAGATATCAGTGCATCATAAAACACTCATAATGAAGTCTTACAAATTATTTTAGATAATAGCCCATCGCAAAATAATAGGATATCACCAAATGACCAATTGAAAAGTTAGTTTGTGAACCATGTGTTAGGACCGAATTATTTAGCAGGTTTTATTCAAGAAGTCTTGATCCGATGTTCCATAACTGTATTACTGTCAGTAGATAAATGGAAAAGAAATAGGAAAATTGTTTCCTTATATCAATAGTTGTCTTGCATTCAAGAAAAATATTTATTAAAAAGCTTAATAAGTTCCACATTGAAAACAGATAAAAGTAATTCATATATAAGAAAACATTCATAACCTAATGCCTTAATATTTTAGATTGAAATATAAATCTCTTCTTTATATATAAGTCACTCGTCCCTAAATATAATAGACAATAGAATTTCAAATAGTATCAGAATAAGTTGTATAAGTCAACATCTAAATAAGAATTGTAATTCGAAAAAGAAGTTTGAAACAAAAATTATACCTTAAACAATAAGCCAAAGTAACTTCACAACAAGAAGGATATGAGTCCGTAGAATTGACTTGAACAAGATGTTCTTAAGTGAGTCCGTAGAATTGACTTGAACAACATGTTCAAATAACTTAAGAACAACGTGAGGAGGAGTAAAATGTAGAGGAGGATTGTTAAAAAGCTTAATAAGTCCTACATCTAACAACAAATTAGAGTGATTTATATAAAAGAAAATATTCAAAACCTAATGCCTTAAAGTTTTAAGTTCAGGTATAAATCCCTTCTTTATTTATAAACCACCTCTCTATATATAAAATTTCACAATGTTGATCAAACATGCAAGAGTCACAGGACATATTTACAAACTTCCTATTTCAGCTGTTTTAATCTATCAATCCAAAAAGTTAAAAGTTCTAAAATTTGACTCAATTCTTAAGTCAATCCACTAACTTGAAAAGAAATCATGCCAGGAATTGGATATGAGATACCTTCATATTTTCTTCCTGGGGCCAGCATGCGATGGTAATCAGCAAACCTTCTGCCAGCCTTAGCCTGCAGTTGATATGTACAAAAATGCGCAGTCACCACCATATTTCTTTGGGTAAAATAGGAATATCCCAAGAACCTACAATGGCATGAACAATGCACAAAAGTTTGAACAGGAAACTAATGTTTTTGTTAGAATATATCAACCAAAGTCAAAATAAATAAGTCAAGATTCATAGCAAGTCATAAAACAGCGCCTGAGGAAGAAAAACAATGGGTGTGTGTTAAAAAACATTTCTAATCCTAAAAGGATGACATAAGATTCAGGAAGTATTCATCAATTTAGCATTGCAATGAAAACATAATCATACTGAAGAGTAACATCAATGTCTTTTTACTCATCCAAAATGCATTTAAGGACAAAGAACAACAATCAGGTCAAATAATTCCAGCAGGTCTCACTTCTCATATTTGAATCAAAAAGACCTTTAATGATCTTTCCCTTGATAAAAAGAACTTTTGTTCTATAATCTAACCACTACTAGGCTAGAAAACATGGCTTGTTCAGGCACGATTTATTGTCACCTATGAGCACCAAATAGAGATAAAAGCGTACAGAGTATTTATCTGGGGGACAGCAAGACTGCAAACTTAAGTTATGATTTTGAGATTCTGATTTGCAAGATACATTCATAGAGAAGAAATATGCAAGGAGAGCAGTTACGAGATGATGGTAGCAGCTATTATAAATTATCTTATGTTTATGGAGTAATTATCTTATTTAGGAAGAATATCTTATTTAGGAAGTATATGATTAGGAGAATAAGTTAGCTGTACAAAAGTGGGAATAATTTTCACTGTTATTGAATGGAAAACATACAGCCATATATAGCCTATTACAAGATAAGTTTAAATCTGTTTAAATCTGGAAATATATCCAGATATATCTAATCTAATCTAATCTGATCTTATCCCTTAATTTAAGGATTTGAACTTATTCTATAAGATCTATATACAGCCTATCTATATCTCAATATAATCTAGATACAACTCGTATAGTATCGTAGAAGAATATTAGTATATCACCAACACTCCCTCAAGTGGTGAATAGATATTGATCATTCCCACTTGCAACTAAGTTCTTCAAATCTGACTTTGCTAGTGCCTTGGTAAACACATCTGCAACTTGACTGCTGGTTGGCACATAGGTAAGATCAATTAATCCAGATTCCACTTTCTCTTTGATGAAATGACGATCTATCTCCACATGCTTGGTTCTATCGTGATGTATAGGATTCCTTGCAATCCCTATTGTGGCCATGTTATCACACCACACTTTCATTTGAGATCCAATTGTGATTTGTAGTTCGCTAGGAGCCTCTTGATCCATATTCCTTCACATATTCCAAGTGCTAAAGCTCTATACTCGCTTCTAAGACGCTTCTTGCTACCACTGGTTGTTTCTTGCTTCTCCAAGTAACTAAGTTGCCCCACACAAAGGTGCAATAATTGCTGGACCTTCTATCGCCATGATCCGCCCAACAAGATCTGTGAAAACTTCAATGCTCCTTACTCCCCTTTCTTAAAGAATAACCCCTTTCAGTGTCATTTTCAAGTACTTCAGATTCTATACACCGCCTCCATGTGTTCCTCTCGAGGATTGCTCATAAATTGACTAACCACACCGACAGAAAACTAATATCCGGCCGAGTATGGGATAGATAAATTAGTTTTCCCACCACTCGATATTCCGCCAAGGTCCACCGTGTACCACCCTCTTTAAGACTTAACTTATAAGTTGATTCCATAGGTGTTTCACTGCTTTGCTCCTAGCATTCCAGCTTTCTCTAAAGATCAAGAGTATACTTCCTTTGAGACACCGAGATACCTTTACTAGATCCGCCACCTCCATTCCAAGGAAATATCTCAAGTTACCCATATCTTTGATTTCAAATTCTCGAGCCAGAGAATTCTTTAGCTCCGGTATACCTTCCCAATCATCACCTGTAATGACGATATCATCAACATAGACAATAAGAATAGTTATCCTACCACTAGTCAAACGCCGAATAAATAGGGTGTGATCAGCCTGGCATTGATAGTAATTAAGATTCTTCATTACTCTTGCAAATCTCCCAAACCATGCTCTAGGTGACCGCTTGAAGCCGCATAAAGACTTTTTGAGTTTGCATACTCTCCGAGGATGGTTGTTTCTTGCTAATCCTGGTGGCAACTCCATATACACCTCCTCTTCAAGATCACCATTCAAGAAGGCATTTTTGACATCAAGCTGGTGTAGGGGCCAGTCTAGATTTGCAGCTAGTGACAATAGAATCTTAATTGTATTGAGTTTGGCTACAGGTGCAAATGTTTCTTGGTAGTCAATCCCATGTGTCTGTGTAAATCCCCTAGCCACAAGTCTTGCCTTATGCCCTGCTAATACTTCCATCTGAATTGTATTTGATGGTAAACACCCATTTGCATCCCACCACGCTTTTCCTTGTGGTAAGTCTGCTCCACCAAGTCTGATTCTTCTTAAGTGCACTTAGTTCATCATTTATTGCCTCCTCCATTTAGGATCCTTGATAGCCTCAAAAATTATGAGGTAATTTTTCAGTAGATAACTGAGCAACAAAGGTCTGAAAATGGGGAGATAACTTGTTATAAGAGACAAAGTTGCTGATTGGGTGCCTTGTACATGATCTTACTCCCTTCCTTAGTGCTATAGGCCAACCCAACTCCTCATAATTTGTAGCAGGTTCTGATTCATGACCTTGCTCAGAAAATATGATGGATTTCTCTTGTCCATTTTCATTTGCTACTTGCTGTTCATTTTCTTGTGTTGTACCCTTTCTTCTTGTGTAAAATCTGGTATAATTTCCTGGTTTTTCCACCATAGTTTCGTATCCTTCTCTTATCACATTCACCATATTCGATGGCATTATTGTCTAGTCAGTTGGGAACTTCATCACAAAGGGCTCAAAGGGTTCTAAAGTGACAATATCAGTCTCGGTCCGATTATGGTCGGTGAAGAGGTCAAGAGGGTGAAAGGAAAGGTATATTTTCTCGGGATAGTGTATGCGTATGCCATCATTATCCAAAAACAACCATTCACTCTCACAATTCTCCCCGAATCGGTGTTTTGGGATAATAGGTTGATTCTCAAAAATGTTACATCCATTGTTACAAAGAACCGGTTGAGAGTAGGAGAAAAGCACTTGTAACCTTTTGAGTAGAGGAATAGCCCAAAAATACACTTATGAGCTCGGGTTCAAGTTTTCCACCATGGTAATTATGAACAAAAGCAACACAACCAAACACTTTGTGAGGTAGTTGATGAAGGAAGGAACCAAGGGATAGGTTTCAAGTAATTTTGTAAAGGTGTAAGGAAACCCAATGTTTTGAAGGCATTCGATTTATTAAATAAGGTAGTAAGAATAGCCTCTCCCAAAAATAGTTGGGAACATTTGTAGTGAGCATAATAGACCGAAGCAACCTCAAGTAAATGCCTATTTTTTCTCGATACACCATTTTGTTGTGGTGTATTGACACAAGAAGTTTGATGTATAATACCATTGGTGATAAAAAATCGGTCAAAGGCTTGACTTAGGTATTCTTTCCCATTGTCACTTCTAAAATCTGGATTTTGTGGAATTGATTCAGTATAAAGGAGTAAAGTCTTTAAAATCTGAAAACTTCGCTTTATCCCTTATAAGGTATACCCAAGTCAATCTTGTATGATCATCAATGAAAGTTACAAACCATTTGACATTTTCTTGGTTTTAATCCTTGATGGCCCCTTACATCACTATGAATGATAGAAAAAGGTTTAGTGGGTTCATAAGCACGAGGAAAGTAGGAATTTCGTGTATGTTTAGAGAGTTGGCAAAATTCACATTTGAAAAGATGAATCCTTATTATTGAATAAAGTTGGATATAATTGTTTCATGTAAGATAAACTAGGATGGCCTAACCTATAGTGCCAAAGTGCGATTTCAAAGTTGGATGACAAAGTAGCATTTGCTTTACTCCCATTTGAGCTATCAATGTAATATAATCCATCATACTCCCTAGCACTCGCCAATCCTCTTCCCGACTTCAAATCTGGAAAACACACCCATTAGAGTAAAAGTTAATGCAATTCAGCTCTTTAGTAAATCTCTTCACGCATGTGAGGTTGCACTCCGCATCGTGTACATAAAGGACATTTGTTAGAACAAGTTCATCAACTATTATAATAGTTCCTATTCCTTCAACCTTAAGAATCTGTCCATTTGCTACCTTAATGCTTCTATGACCTTGACAAGGCGAATATCAACAAATAGATGTTTATCACAGTCATATGATCATTTGCCCTCAATCAACAATCCAAATACCACGATTTGGGGTTTTAACACCAAAGGCGGTGCGTGTGTTACTGTATTCACCATATGACTCGTAGATACCACCTTTTCAGCTTTTAGATCATACTTGCTCGTAATTTTTCTAAGTAGCTCGACCTCCTCCTTGCTCACCGGTACATTCTCACCTTCGCCTCGTCATTTCTATCAACCGCATAGCTTTTGCTCTCTGCTCGTTCTATTTTTCAGATTGGGTGGCTTCCATGGATCTTCCAAAAGTGTCTCTAATATGCCCACTTTTCCGATGTGCTCACACCAAAGCTTACTTGATTTTTTCCTTGATTCTCGTCCAAGAGTTCCTTGGCAGCCATAATGAGGATTGTGAACCCCATTGTTGTTTAGAGTCCCATGTATCGCTTGTCTTCGCTTTCACACTTAACAAGATTGATCGCTCCCATGACTGGGAGTGGATCGGTAGCCATGATTCCGCCACGAACATCATCATAAATTGAGTTTAAGCTCAGCAGAAACTCATACACTCGCTCCTTTCCACAATCCTCCCAGTAGCAATTCAAATCTTCATTGCACATCCATTGGTGAGGATCATAAAGATCCAATTGTTGCCATAGTTTCACCAATGCTTGTGTAATATTGAGTCACCGTTCTTCTCTCCTTGCTTGGTCTCTCTCAAGAGACTCTTAATCTGAACAAGGCAGCAGTATTTTCGATAGTAGAATAGGTCATTGGCATTTTCCCAAATTTCTTTTGCAGATGTGGCTAGGACAAACGCTCACGACTTCAGGGTCATTGAGTTGATTAACCAACTCATAACAAGGTTGTTTTCGCCATCCAAGTCGATATTTTGGTCCGATGGGTCGACGCAGCAGGTGGCGTTGTGTTTAAGTATTTCTTTCCCTCTCCTCTTATGAACATGAGCACCGAGTGAGACCATGGTAGGTAATTATTCCCATTCGATCTATGACCGACTATGCCGGTTTGGGAATTATCGGTCGCTCGAGAGAGGATGGGTTCGATGCTAATGGAGCCACACCCGATGAGCCCGGTAGAGATTTCCTCCGACTCGACTGCATGGCTCGATCGTCCCGAAGAAATCATTCCCTAGTGTTCTGCTCTCTCTCGATACCATGTACAAAAGTGGAATAATTTTCACCGTTATTGAATGGAAAACATACAGCCATATATAGCCTATTACAAGATAAGTTTAAATCTGTTTAAATCTGAAATATATCCGATATATCTAATCTAATCTAATCTGATCTTATCCCTTAATTTAAGGGATTTGAACTTATTCTATAAGATCTATATACAGCCTATCTATATCTCAATATAATCTAGATACAATCGTATAGTATCTCAGAGAAGAATATTAGTATATCACCAACATTAGCACATTCTGTTTTCTACTTTAGTTCCCAAAAATCTATATATTAAGGCCATTTAAAGGGTTTTATAATGAATAAGAAAGCGGTGAATCTTTCTTCAAAATAGTTGACATAAAGCTTGTCAAGGATGAATTTTCTAAACAGCAACTATAGGGTTTAGAAAGGAGAACTCTAATAAGGAAACTTATGGCAGCCCAAATGCTCTCTAAATTTGAGGATCCATTTATCGTGGTCAAAAGAAAGTATTTCACCTTAGATGATGCGCAGCAACATCAAATTAGATCCAAATATTATTGCTACAAAATTTGCAATTATGAGAATTTTCATAACCAACCTCCGACATGAAATTACTTGATACCAATAGATCGATTAAATACTAACTTTAAGAGATTTCTTGACATATAGCAATATAGTACTAAATGGATTCTTTCTAGAGATCTTTAAGTGAATATATAGCACTCAATCAACAAAAAATCCATGAAGCAAAAACATAAGAATCTATGATAGGATAAAATTGCATGATAATCAGATGATATAAAAGAATATCAAGATAATAGTACCGTATAATTTATTCCCTTGATTGTGATAAATCCAGCAAAGGTGTTCCACTATTTGATGAAAATATCCTTCCATGCACTCCTGCTTTTAAGGGCATAAATCATGTCACGCTTAGAAAGACATTCATCTAGTACATAAATTTTAGACTACAAATACTCACCGAGAAAAAGAATACTCCATAGAATTAATACAAAAGTCTTAAAATTGAAAGAATATTCCTTAATGCACTAAATTTTATACATAAGTTGCATCAATATATTAACATCAAAATCCTCAGATTAGAACTTTTCATTTTGTTGGTGATATACTAATATTCTTCTACGTATACTATATAGTTGTATCTAGATTATATTAAGATATAGATAGGTCAGATATAGTTCATATAGAATAAGTTCAAATCCTTAAATTAAGGGATTAGATCAGTTAGATTAGATTAGATATATCTGCATATATTTCCATATTTTAACCATGGCGTAATAGGCTATATATAGTCAGATATTTTCTATTTAATAATGCAAAGGAAATTATTCCCACTTTCGCACATGGTATCGTAGCTAGAACAGAACAATCGAACGATTTCTTTTGGGACGATCGAGCCACGCAGTCGAGTCGAGGAAATCTCTGCTGCTGGCTCGTCGAGTGTGGCTCCATTAGCATCAAACCCATCCTCTCTCTAGAACAGTGCTGATAATTCCCAAACTAGCATAGTCAATCATAGACTGAATGAGAATAATTACCTACCATGGTCTCACTCGGTGCTCATGTTCATAAGAGGGAGAGGAAAGAGAAATACCTAAGCACAACGCACCGTCGCCGTCGGAACCCATCGAATCTAAAATACTGCACTTGGATGGTCGAAACAACCTTGTTATGAGTTGGTTGATCAACTCAATGACCATCCAACGAGCAGTTTGTCCTAGCCACATCTGCAAAAGAAATTTGGGAAAATGCCAAACAAACTTATTCTACTATCGAAAATACCGCATTGTTCCAAATTAAGAATCTTTTGAGAGAGATCACAAGGAGAGAAGATAAGGACTCAATATTACACAAGATTGGTGAAACTATGGCAACAATTGATCTTTATGATCCTCACCAATGGATGTGCAATGAAGATTTGAATTGCTACAGGAGGATTGTGGAAAGGGAACGAGTGTATGAGTTTCTGTTGGGTTTAAACTCAATTTATGATGATGTTCGTGGCAGAATCATGGCTACCAGTCCACTTCCAACAGTTATGGGTGCAGTTAATCTTGTTAAGTGTGAAGAAAGCAGAAGACAACTAATACATGGGACTCTAAACAACAATGGGGTCCCTGAATCCTCAGCTATGACTGCCAAGGGAACTCCTGGACCAGAATCAAAGAAATAATCAAGTAAGCTTTAGTGTGAACACTGTCAGAAAAATGGACATACCAGAGACACTTGCTATAAGATCCATGGCAAGCCACTCAATCTGAAAAACAGTAACTGTAATGTAGAGCAAAAGCTATGCGATTGCCGGAAACGACAGGCGGTAAGGTGAAATGTACCAAGGAGCAAGGAGGAGGTCAAGCTACTTAGAAAATTTCGAGCAAGTATGATCTAAAAGCTGAAAAGGTTGTATCTACGAGTCATATGGTGAATACAGGTAACACACGCACTGCCTTTGGTGTTAAAACCCCAAATCGTGGTATTTGGATTGTTGATTTAGGGGCAAATGACCATATGACCTGTGATAGATATTTATTTGTTGATATTCGCTTGTCAAGGTCATAGAACTATTAAGGTAGCAAATGGACAGTTCTTAAGGTTGAAGGAATAGGAATTGTTATAATAGTTGATCAAGTTGTTCTAACCAGTGTCCTTTATTTACCTGGTCTGGAGTGCAACCTACTATCTGTGAAGAGATTTACTAAAGAATAGAATTGCACAACTAACTTTTACTCTAATGGGTGTGTTTTCTAAGATTTGAAGTCGGGAAGAGGATTGGCGGTGCTAGGAGTATGATGGATTATATTATATTGACAAATGAATGGGAGTAAAGCAAATCCAACATTGAAATTGCACTTTGGCACTATAGGTTAGGCCACCCTAGTTTATCTTACATGAAACAATTATATCCAACTTTTTCCAATAATAAGGATTCATCTTTTCAGTGTGAATTTTGCCAACTCTCTAAACACACACGAAATCCCTACTTACCTCGTGCTTATGATCCCACTAAACCTTTTTATATCATACATAGTGATATCTGGGGGCCATCAAGGATTAAAACCAAGAAAAATGTCAAATGGTTTGTAACTTTCATAGATGATCATACGAGATTGACTTGGGTATATCTTATAAGGGATAAAGCAGAAGTTTTTCATATTTTTAAGGACTTTTACTCCTTTATACTGAATCAATTTCATACAAAAATTCAGATTTTTAGAAGTGATAATGGAAAAGAATACCTAAGTCAAGCCTTTGACCAGTTTTTTATCACCAATGGTATTATACACCAAACTTCTTTTGTCAATACACCACAACAAAATGGTGTATCTGAGAGAAAAAATAGGCATTTACTTGAGGTTGCTCGGTCTATTATGCTCACTACAAATGTTCCAAACTATTTTTGGAGAGAGGCTATTCTTACTTCTGCTTATCTAATAAATCGAATGCCTTCAAAAACATTGGGTTTCCTTCCACCTTTACAGAAATTACTTGAAACCTATCCCTTGGTTCCCTTTCTTAATCAACTACCTCACAAAGTGTTTGGTTCTGTTGCTTTTGTTCTTAATTACCATGGTGGAAAACTTGAACCCCGAGCTCATAAGTGTACCTTTTTGGGTTATTCTTCTACTCAAAAAGGTTACAAGTGGTTTTCTCCTACTCTCAACCGATTCTTTGTGACAATGGATGTAACATTTTTTTAGAATCAACCCTATTATCCAAAACCACCCATTCAGGGGGAGAATTGTGAGAGTGAATGGTTGTTTTCAGAAAATGATGGCATAGCAAACACACTATCCCAGAAAAATATACCTACTCTTTCACCTTCTTCACCTGACCATAATCAAATCAGACCTGATGCTTTCAGTTGACCTGATACTTTCACTTCAGAACCCACTCAACCGTTTGAGCCCACTGTAACAGATGATCCCAACTCCCAACCAGACAAGAATGCCACTGAATATGGTGAATGTGATAAGGAGAGGGACACTGAAACTAGGGTGGACAAACCAGGCAATTACACCAGATTTTACACAAGAAGGAAGGGAACAGCACAAGGAAATGAACAGCAAGTAGCAAGTGAACCTGGACAGGAAAAATCTATCATACTTTCCAAGCAAGGTCATGAATCAGAACCTGCTACAAATTCTGAGGAGTTGGGTTGGCCTATAGCATTGAGGAAGGGAGTAAGATCATGTACAAGACACCTAGTTGGCAACTTTGTCTCTGATAACAGGTTATCTCCCCATTTTCAGACCTTTGTTGCTCAGTTATCTACTGGAAAATTACCTCATAACTTTTAGGACACTATTAAGGATCCTAAATGGAGGGAGGCAATAAATGATGAACTAAGTGCACTTAAGAAGAATCAGACTTGGGTGGAAACAGACTTACCACAAGGAAAAACTGTGGTGGGATGCAAATGGGTGTTTACCATCAAATACAATACTGATGAAAGTATTAATAGGCATAAGGCAAGACTTGTGGCTAGGGATTTATATGACACATGGGATTGACTACCAGAAACATTTGCACCAGACCAAACTCAATACAATTAAGATTCTATTGTCACTAGCTGCAAATCTAGACTGGCCCCTACATCACATCAGCTTGATGTCAAAAATGCCGTCTTAAATGGTGATCTTGAAGAGGAGGTGTATATGGAGTTGCCACCGGGATTAAGAAGAAACAACCACCCTCAAAGAGTATGCAAAACTTAAAAAGTCTTTGTACAGCCTGAAGCAGTCACCTAGAGCATGGTTTGGGAGATTTGCAAGAGCAATGAAGAATCTTAATTACTATCAATGCCAGGCTGATCACACCTTATTTATTCATGCTTGACTAATGGTAGGATTACTATCCATATTGTCTATGTTGATGATATCTTCATTACAGTGATGACCGGAAGGTATATAGAGCTAAAGAATTCTCTGCTCGAGAATTTGAAATCAAAGATATGGGTAACTTGAGATATTTCCTTGAATGGAGGTGGCCGATCTAATAAAGGTATCTCAAAGGTCTCAAAGGAAGTATACTCTTGATCTTTTAAAGGAAATTGGAATGCTAGAGCAAAGCCGCTGAAACACCTATGGAATCAACATATAAGTTAAGTCTTAAAGAGGGTGGTACACCAAAGGACACAGAAGATATCGAGACTTGTGGGAAAACTAATTTATCTATCCCATACTCGGCCGGACATCGCTTTTCTTGTCGTGTGGTTAGTCAATTTATGAGCAATCCTCAAGAGGAACACATGGAGGCACAGATAGAATCTCAAGTACTTAAAATGACACCCGAAAGGGGTTATTCTTTAAGGAAGGGGAGTAAGGAGCATTGAAGTTTTCACAGATGCTTGACTAGGTCGGATCTCAGAATCGATAGAAGGTCCACAATGTGCTATCAGCACCTTTGTGTAGGGCAACTTAGTTACTGGAGGAGCAAGAAACAAACAAGGGTCGTGAAGAAGCAAAGGTCAAGGCAGATACTGAGCTTTGGCACTTAGAATATGTGAAGGAATATGGATCAAGAGGCTCCTAGCGTAACTACAAATCACAATAGGGTCTCAAATGAAAGTGTGGTGTGATAACATGGCCAATAGGGATTGCAAGGAATCCTATACATCACGATAGAACCAAGCATGTGGAGATAGATCGTCATTTCATCAAAGAGAAAGTGGAATCGGATTAATTGATCTTGCCTATGTGCCCACCAGAAATAAGTTGCGAGATGCTTTTACCAAGGCACTAGCAAGAATCGATTTGAAGAACTTAATTGCAAGTCGGGAATGATCAATATTTATTCACCACTGAGAGGGAGTGTTGGTGATATACTAATATTCTTCTACAGATACTATACAATTGTATCTAGATTATATTAAGATATAGATAGGCTGTATATAGTTCATATAGAATAAGTTCAAATCCCTTAAATTAAGGGATTAGATCGATTAGATTAGATTAGATATATCTCGATATATTTCCAGATTTAAACTTCGTTGTAATAGGCTATATATAGCTGTATATTTTCTATTCAATAATGCAAAGGAAATTATTCCCACTTTCGTATACATTTGAACCCAATCAAGTTAGCAATACAAGATTCCCGCAGATAACTGGAGCAATATTCAATAAAGATGACAAATAAATGAATTATTTCACTACCTACCTTTGCAACACTGGCTATGAGGTTCAAGAACTCATCTTGTTATATTCCCAAAGTGTTGGAAGTCGCCAAACACGAGTGGCATAATTCAGTTGATTAGATCATCATAGATGGTAAGGAAAAGCAATAAGGAAGAATGGAATTATCCAGACACATTAGCTTCAGCAGAAATCTCACCTCATCGCAATAGGCCACTTATTGTCGCTAATCTCTAAAGTCAATTCAAGACATCCTGCATGAATGTAATTCCAATCTTGCATGCCACCATATATTGGGTACCGCATCAAGTTCGACTATCATAATTCTTGAGCCAAAACAAAAGAAAACGAAGAATGTAATTTTATTTAAAGAGGCACTAGCATATGAAGAACGATTCGACAATTTTCATGTTGATGCAATTATTATCTAGAAAACAGTTCTAAACAATCCTACCAAGATGCTCCATTTGTAATTCCTCCAGAAACTCCTTGCTCAAGGACATATTATGGTGAGAAAGGTCAGATGTGCTTGCCATGAACCAAATGTGTCATCATCGTGGACATGCAAAGTAACTTTTCCCGAATACGGTTCAGATATTTAGATAGAGTGAGCACTCAAAAGAATAGAAAGAAAACCCAACCAGGCATGGATTGGAAAGTTTATCAAATTTGTTAACATGAAAATCTCAAGATCATATCAAACCATGCATGAAGGTGTTGCAGACACACCATTAATTGGAATAAACAAAGGCACGACTAAGAGGTCACGCCTCCTTCAATACTAGTTAGAGTGACTAGAACCAATCACGGAGACTATAGAGAAACCAAGACAAAGTGATATCACTTCAAATGCTATGAAAAGTTTTATATTGTCTAAACCTCAACTTCGACAAGGAACACAACATAGGCCAGCCAAATCGCAACGTCAAAACTAGAGAAATACTTGAAACCATCTATGATGCGATACAATAAGCCATCTCAAACTTGAAAGAAATGTGGATAGGTTAATAATATTTACTGTTGTGTACTATGTACAAATAGAAACGCATCTGAATGCAACTTAGTATAAATATTTACTAATATACTTTTAATCCCCTCTTAAATTGGAAAATATAAATTATTAATTGCCAACTTAATAGAACTATATTGAATTCTCAAACCTCTCAACAAGTTATTGAAGGGTCACTCTTCGATTCATAGAGACTCGAATTTTGTAATCGATCTCAGATACAATCCTCACTCCACCAAAAAGATGTCCATCTTTATGTATTTTTTCTCGTAATAAACTAAATTAGAAGAAATTTACAGCATCGCCTAATTATCACGTATCAATCCCATAAATCTTAATGGATTAAGTCCTCAAAAGACCCTGAATTTTGTAATCGATCTCGAATACAATCCTCCCTCTACCGAAGTGATGCCCACCTTAATGTGTTTTGTTTCTCGTAATACACTAAATTAGAAGAAATGTACAGAGCAGCCTAATTATCATGTATCAATCCCAAAGTCCTCAAAAGATGACAACGATAATAATACACATGTTGCAACTAACATAACATTGTACTTAATTTCTTATCTAGATCGAATTATCACATTGTACCTTTTTACTCTCTCCGCAAATGCACAATAACCTGAAGTGGACAGCCTATCGATTATGATACCGATAATCATCATCCGGATACCCCAATATACTAATATGACTATGATTATGGTACAAGTCTTTGTGGAGCACTTTTGATGTATTGTTCAATGCAAAGGCCGACTTCCAATGCTCAGTGTATAAAGAAGACATTACTGACTAATCGCTTACCGAATGCCTATACCGTATAATAACAAGATGATACAAGAGTTTCCCAAACGATCTTCATGAATCGCTCGAATCATAATACACTTCCTCTCGATTGGATATAAGCATTACGAACCAACAAGGACGAAGGTGGAACAAAAGGAACAGTTTCAATCGCTTAGTCTCTACAATAATAACAAATGTAGTGAATAATTGTGGCATGTTAAATGTGGAGGTGTATATTAACTGTATATTAGTTGGATACAGGTTTTAAGAAAGTATATTTCTTGATATCCCAAAGATTTTAGCATCCTAGGAGATAGTTCTTTATCTAAGAAATAGTTTCATATTCACAGTCAACACAGAGGAAAGTTAGATCCTCATGCCATCAAATGTGTCTTTACAACCTACACAAAAGCGGTACAAGTGCTATAGCCTTCCTCGTGAAAGTTCTATACATCAATTGATGTCTCTTTCACTGAAAACAAACCATATTTTGACTAGTCCTATCTTAAGGCAGAGACATCAATGATGGAAGATGGTACTTTTGAGTCTTTTAAGCCACTTGAACTTCCTGTATCCATCCCAAACTCATCTTTAGCCTCTAGTCCTGTGTCTATCTTAAGAAATACAAAATCACTCCTCCGAAAAACATGCCCTCTCTGTGTCCAACCGTTACTCAAGATTTTGCAGGATATTCACAGTTATATTCTAGAAGAGCAATTGATCCAATACCTTAAACAAGTCAAGGAATCCAACCCAAACTCGAAATGAGTCCACGATACGATATGATCCTACTTTACATACACAATCGGTTGAAACGCCTATAAATGACTCACACCTTAATATACAAAGGCACCAAGGAATCAATAGACTTATTGTCCACCAGCCCACAAAAATTCATTATGAGTAATACATTTCCATTCCTATAATATTTTTGAGGCATTACCAAAAAGGAAATGGAGGAATGCTATGAGAGAGGAAATAAATGCATTAGATAAGAATAGGGCATATGAGATTGTTGAGAAACCAAAGGGAAAGAACATAGTTGATTGCAAATGGACTTCACAATGAAATATAAAGTTGATGGATCACTAAAGAGGTACAAAACACGTTAGTTGCTAAAGGTACACTCAACAAAACACAGTTAGTTGCTAAAAGGTACACTCAAACTTATAGGGTCAATTACCACGAAACATTTACTCCAATGGCCAAAATGAATACTATGAGGATTTTGTCATCCTTGTGTTAGCAACTTCTGTAGTATGATGTATAGAATGTCTTTCTTCATGAAGATGTCGATGAAGAAATCTACATGAACATCCCACGGGCTTTGAAGAAAATATGGGTAATTAAGTTTGTATGTTGAAAATGGCTATATATAGATTGAAACAATATCTTAGAACATAGTTTGGTAGATTTACTAAAGTTATGAAATCTTGCCCTAACAGTCTATACTGATGCAGACTATACAGGATCCATGGTGGACCGAAGATCAACCACAGGTTATTGTACTTTACTTAGAGGAAATAGGTAACTTGGAGATGAAAGAAATAAAATGTCAGGGCGGATCATTAGCATAATCAAAGTTTAGAGCGATTGCTCAAAGCTTGTGCAAGTTGTTGTGGTTGAAGATTATTCCAGATGACTTGAAAGTTAAGTGGGAAGGTCCTATGAAACTATATTTTGACAATAAATCAGATATCAATATTGCGTATAACCCTTTCAATATGATAAGATAAAGTATTTTGAGATTAATAGACATTTCGTCAAGGAGAAATTAGAAGGGCTCATATGCATGTCATGTATTCTATTAGGAAGTCAACTAGTTGATGTTCTAATGAAGGGGCTGAACAGCTCAAGTTTTCATGACATTTGTTCCAAGCTAGGAATGGAAGACATTCATTCCTCATCTTGAGGGGGAGGATCAAGTTGTAAACTAGTTGTGTACAAGTTCTAGGAAAGTAAATTTCTTGAAATTCCCAAAGATTTTGAGATCCTAGGGGATTGATTCCTATACTAGGAGATTGTTTCCTATTTTTCTCCTATACTAAAATGTATATAACGATGTAACTCAGAATAAATGTAAGACGACAGATTATTTTCCTCTTCCATTTTGTGTCATTGAAGGGCGCAAAAAATGTAGTTTTAATAACAATTGAAATGGCACTAAAAGAATTGTAGCAAAGGAAGGCTAGATTAACTAGTTGTTTCTTTGGGTTTAATTCAAAACCCTAAACTAAATCAAATGTCGTTTCCAAAGAAGACTCTAACACTATTGAGGAGTTGTTTATAAAGGATGAAGCTGGCCAATAAGGAATAGTGTGGAAAAGGAAATTGGAAAAGGAAACTAGCATAGAAGGGCAATCGTTGACAAGGGAAAATGGGAACAAGAGAATTGTCTGTGGTAAGAAACAATTATCGAGAAAATAAAAGAAAGCAGAAGAAATAGTCAATAGAGATACATATAGGCTAGGGACAATTGCCTAAAAGGAGACAACAGTCAAAAGAGGGAGCAATAGCTGTCTAGAAGAAACAACCAAAAAGAGATAAAGAAACAATAAAGTAGAGGAAGAAAGAGCCAACGGAAAAGATACAATTACAAGAGTTTTTGATAATATACATACACAGTATAACTCATAACGTCGATAAAAAGCTTGAATGAAACTTAAAATAATTACCGGTTTTCCTTATTGGCATCCCATGGATAATTTGCAACAAGTGCCCCCTATGAAAATCACGATGCTTGTTAATTACCTAGTACAAATAAAAACCAACAAACAAATTCTTATCTCCTAAATCAATCAGTATATGCTTTATGACAATAAAAATAACAAAATCATGAAGTGATTGTAGCCACTTTGATATCTAAATCATCTTATATTTGCTTTCCTCTTCTTTGTGCAATTCCGAATAGTTGTTTTAATGCAAAGCCTAAGAGTCATTCCTACCATCCTTCCGTTTCAATTCCTTATTCATTAATTCTGTCTCTAAACTCAAAGTTCCAATAGCCTACATTTTCAATTTATTACGAGTTATATCAAATAACTAGTATATGCTTTTATACATCCTACATCAACATGTCTAGTAATATGGAACGAAAGCTAACAACAACAGGAAATAGTATGAGCAGATATCATAATTGATAGCATGACAATGAAGTCAAAAGACTTACCCCATGTAGAGTGGCAGATGCAGCAAAATTTATTTGCCTCATCCAATTAATAATTGCTTTTGTTTCAGGTTGACGAGCATCTAGGTCATTATTCACAGGAAAAAACTGGTATTTCACATTGGCCAAAGAGCTTTTGTCATTAAAGTTCAAAACAGGTATAAAAATCTAGTAAATATATTTTACAGAGAGATACATCACTAGCAGAGAAATCATTAAAAGGAAAAATACTATAATATGATTTTTATTGACCAAAGTTGTAATTGCAAAAACTAATCCAAATGCAATAGAATGTTTTGATGTTAATAACATTGAAATTTGGCAATTAAGTTTCAAGCACAACAATAAATAAGATTCTGAAAAAGTCACAGCAATCCAAAAATCAGAAATTTCAAGTTTTGATTTAGGCTCACAAAAGGTAAAACTTAACTCCTTAACCTTTTGTTGGATAAAATTTCGACAGAGAAACTAAGTACACACCAATAAGACTTTCTAGGGCTAATTAACTCTCCATCAAGCTTCTTCTTTGCATGATTTTATTTTCCCGAGCCACAATATGCGCTTTCTGTTTCTATCTTCTCCACCCAAACCGTATGAAATAAATACTCACAGCTTTTAAGCAATTATCAAAGAGAAAGAAGTTAAAGGCATCAACTATAAGCTAGTAATGGATGTCAAATTGTAAAGAAAATGATCCAAAAGTATAATCTTTTACAGTATCCATAGATTTCTAATTTCAATCACATTTTATAAGAAACATGTGTTATAGCACTATACAGACTACAGCAAATTTCAAAATTATTTATTTGGTACACCATCATATAACTAAACATAATAAGCAAACAATACCTGGTCTGGAAAATCTCGGTTTAGATCAATATTGTTTGCATTACCACGTCTCCTTAATGAGAATCCATCAGGATTCATGGATGGAAGAAGATGAAGGTGAACATTTTCCACAATCAATCTGGCCTTCAAGGATAAAAAGGAAGATTTTCCAATCCCAAGTGAGAATAAACATATATTTGCAAAAATCCACAAGAATATAAGCATTCTTAATAAGTTGACAAATGTCTACATTAATTACGTATATTGACCAAAGAGTTTAGGAATCAGCCACTAAATGCTAATGACTAAAATACCTAGTAAAATAGAGGATAATGCTTAGTCCAATAAAGTTGAGGAACAAATCACTGAACCATTCCAAGAATGCAGACAAATATCTGATAATGAATCAAAATTCATACTATCATAGATTAATCCAAGACAATAACAATTTATGTGATAAATAAATAAATAACTCTAGAAATAGCAACATAATGGAAATCAAAATAAAAAACTAAGCATTAGACAAAACAACAAACAAAAAGCTATTAAATAATATCTTAAATGAAAAAGTAACACACAAAAGAGGAACAAGATTGATTCCAGTGCGTAAATTAAATACCCTCGTGCACATTTAAATAAAAAGAAAATTACCAAAGGATCCACCATGTAGTTATCACAAAGCCAATTGGCAAGAATCAATAGAAGCTCTCGGCCCACAGGTTCGTTTCCATGCACATTTCCGATGTACTGCAAACGAAAACAATCAATCACCATGCTACTAAAGGTGAATGTTTTATATCTTTTAGAAGATAAAATCATTACATATTACATGTAACACAATCAAAGTGGAAAGGTATAACAACTTATTCACAAAATCTAGTTGAAATTTAAGATGGAATAAACAAACAAATACTTTGTCCCTTAAACAGAATTATCATTAGGAAATAACCAGCATTCTTCCAAGTGAACAAAGTAGTAATCCATGGATACAAAATCTTTGGATTTACACATTAGAAGCATGTGCATTTTATGTACGCACCAAAAGCATAAACATTAACAAAGTTTTAACTACATCATGTTTCATTTCTCAGAGAGATTCATGTCATCTCTGGATTAAGTGGAGTCAAAGAAGATCATTTGTTCAAAGAATTACATATTGAGTTACATAATAATGTAAGGGAGCAAGCAAAGAATGATAGGAACCTATGATGCTTAAAATCACCGATTTATCATTGGAAAACAATACTATGAATCCCTGCATACTATACATACGGGAACATTCCACAGAGAAAGCTTCTAAAATCACTTGTGAATTCTGTAAGTACTTCCCTACTATGGTAAAAGTAAGAGTGAGTCTCTCTTTACTAACTAACGTTGCAATTTCTTAATTAAATCAATTTCATTGGCACGCATATACTTCCATCACAACAAATTTGCAAATAATTTATTAGTAATGGCAGTTTGTTCCCCATTTATAATGGTTAGGCCACAAACTATCATGGCCCCATGTCAGATGTGTAGCAAAAATCATATATGTATTCTTGTTCCAGCTTTGTGATGCATCTTTCATAAGGTAACCCCTTATGGCTCACCGAGTAAACAGTACCTCACATGCCGCATGTGATGGCTAAAAAGTTATGAGTAGTACCAAAGCTACCTCAGGGGATGTGGAAGGTAAATTTCTGATTAGTTGCCCCATTATAGTGGCAAGCATTTCAACTGTACCTGGTTAGAAGCACTTTGTTTACCTGGTTAGAAGCACTTTGTTTTCTTGTCCAACGTACATCAAAATAACCTTATCTCTTGTTCTTTCTTTATTTTCCAAATTCTCGTGTCTTTCTTTTCCAAATAAAATCATGAACCCAGTGCATTTGAGAAGCCGTATAAGTAATGAAAAATCACGCATTAGAATGATAAATGGGATATGGTTAACCTTGAATGCAGGTTCAGGCTCATCCTCACCAGGTTTGTCAGAGATCTCTACGACCCACTACAGAAGAAAAAACAGAAAACAACCCGCATTCAGAAAGACAGGAGATCTCTGTAAGCCATTGAATTAAAAGTGAAGCTAGATAAATAGAATGCGAGGAAAATGCGAGTAAAGCTGCAGTTACCAAAGGAACTCCATCAACACTCTCTCCAATACTAAATAGCCAATCCTCAAGGAGAGAGAAAAAGAACAAGTCAGCATTATTAGATTAAAAGCAGAAATAAAAAACAACAGGGTCCTAAAGTCAGCAACAAAAGTCTTAGGGATCACCTGTATATTCTGGAAATGTTACTGCACCTTCGACCAAATTCCTTGACTGCCTTCTCAAGATCAGAGTTACTCATATACCCATGAGCTACATCATCAACACTACCACCAAATTATTAGATCAGAATACAAAATTTAACACTAACACCAAAATTTTCTTTTCTTGAAGAAATTTAGCTTACTGGTTATCCTGAAGTAACTGCCTCAGGGAACCACTATAACTAGAACCGTTGCCAAATCCTGGGAAAATACTAAGGAATAAGAAGCAGAAGTTGTGAAATAAAGAGCCTGATTTGACTGGAAAGAAATTTCTGAATCAAGAGATCAAATTATAGGGCCTAATTTCAACAACAACAACAACAACAAAACAGAAAGAAAAAAGGTGAAGATCAACACGCTGCATACCTGAAGGAAGAGAGGAATGAAGAGGGGGTCTAGCAATAACGGAGAGAAGCAAAGAGAAGAAAATGAGGGAGAAGATACGGATCGGGATCACTAATCTCATTTTCCTTTCCTTCTGCTAATTAAAGCAGAGCATCAAAATAGTTGGGGTGAAATTTGAACATTCAACTGTAGCACTACTGCTCGTGCCTGCGGAGTAAACTTCGCTCCACTGACTTTGATAATTACGACATGATCAGGATTTGTTGTGATGTTCCTACCGCTTCTATCGTGTTAAAGGTTTCCCATACCTGTTATGTAATTGCTCGATTCTCTTCCATTAAAAAAAAGATTGCATTACATCATAATATTTCCCAATAAATTTCGGTATGTTATAAAAGATATAAATAATATGGTGTGCATACATTAATCGTTAATACGCCACTTAATCGTTAATGCATCAAACGCATTACTTAATCGTTAAGACACCAAACGCATTCACTTAATAGTTAAGATATCACTTCTATTATTACGATAGATTTTATTAGAAATTTCAGATTATAAATAGAAAGGTTAACTCGATGTAAGATACACCAATTTATAAGAAGAATTATCCTCTCCCAAATATTCTTAAATTTTAGTTTCGGTTTTATAACACGTTATCGCACGTGAAGTTTCAATGCCTAAAATTCTACTTTATCAACTTCAAGAATCATAAGGTTCTTCCGTTTACGATACATCAAACAAACGTAAGTTCTTCTATTTATTTTTACGCATCAAACAAAAGTAAGTTCTTCCATTTATTTTTACATTTATCTACATTAATTCTACTTATGATATTATTAAAAAATATTATAGATTTACTCTATACCTTCCCTACAGCTTTACCTTCTCTTTAAATAATGAAAAGGTAATGTCACCTCTAAATACTTAATTTATTGTATAGTATATCATCGCAATTAGAAAATAAATAAATAAATAAAATATATTCAAGACTATTATATTTATTATACTCTAATTAATTTTACTATATATATTATTATCAATTATGTGTTTTAAATAAATAATTAAATAATATATATTATAACTACTATAAATATAACTGCTAGTTAACGGTAAAAAATAATAATAATAATAATAATAATAATAATAAATGATTCATTTTCTATAAATAGATACCACTTCTACATAATTTACTTCATCCCCACATTACTTTACCTCAAAATATAATTCAAATGTTATTCGCTACATTATTTTTTCAGATAATTATTATCATTATGTATCTTTGTTTCATTCTAAGTGTAAAGTTAAATGATTTAGATCGCAATTTTTTCTCTTAGTAATAGCATTTTGTATGATCCCTTTGTTGCTTATCGACATAAGATTCGAGCATGGCATGTACTTTATTTAATGTAATATCTATTTGAATAATCAGATTAATTATTTCTCTATCAGATAATAGTTGCCAACACGTCCAATCTCACAAAATTGAGTTCATTTAACTCTTGATGTCATGGGCAATAATTATATGCCGTGGATGATTGATGTTGAAATGATCTTGAATCAATGGATCTTTAGATACCATTAAAGAAAATAATACAACATCAAAACAAAATAAAGTCAAAACGATGATCTTCGTTCGTCGTCATCTCGACGAGGATTAAAAATAGAATACCTCACAATTAAAGATCCAAGTCATTTGTGAAAAAATTTACAAGAAAGATATGACCATCAAAAGGAAGTTTTACTCCTATTTAGTGATGAATGGAGCTTTACGCCCAAAATTTTAAAAGGTCAACGAAGATAACTCACATTTATATGAATTGTCTCACAACTAAAATTTTGTGGCAACAATCATCAAGAAGATATGTTAGAAAAACATACTCCACCTTTCACGCAAAGAAATGTAACATTGCAACAACAATATCGAAAGCGTGATTTAAAAATACTCGACTCGATTTCTTGCCTCATAGTCGAGAAGAATAATGAACTTTTGATGAAAATCATCAATTCCGCCTCATCGGCGCCGACAAAGATTTCTAAGCGAATATTGCAATTGAAATGACAATGAAAGAAAACATCATCACGGCTTAATCGTGGTCGCGGTCATGGTCGTATTACTGGTCAGAATTCACATTCATGGCCGTGGTCGTGGACGCCGAGGAAGTTATTCATATAACTCCTTTCAAAGAAATACGAGCTACCACAATAACAAGCACCATATTAATGATGTTCATGGAAGTTCTTCAGACTTCGAGATTCTCGTCTTAGATGTGGTACAAAAGGACATTGGGCTAAAGTTTGTCGAGTTCCTAACATCTATGCCGCTTATACAAAGCATCCTTAAAAGAAAAGAAAAGAAGTGAATTTTACTTGAACAACGCCTTTAGGTGATTCAACCGACTTGGTGCGATTGATTTGATTTCATCGAGAATCATAATCCTTCGATGACTCTACATATCCGAATGCTTGATTTTATTGATGATTTTGTGGATCGTGACATTGTTGGTGGCGATAGCAATGGCAATTAAAATAATGTACTTATGCTTGTGTTATGTATTATTATGCTTGTTGTGTTACTTCGGTTTGAAGTAAAGTATTGTAACATTTTTTTAGTTAAAATAACATCTTTTTCTTTATTAAAATGTAAAGTTTTGATATGGATCATTCGAAAGAGGAGCGGAAAATAATAATAAGTTATGCTTACCGATAGAGGACACACGCACACTATCCCGAAAGATAAGAGGTTCTTTTCATAATTAAAACCAACAAAAAACAATTGTGAACACAATATTAGGTCCGCAGACTTGATTGAAGGAATTGGCAAGGTAAATTTCACGTTACCAAATGGCACAAAGTTCTCAATACATGATGCCTTATTTCATGCCTAAAGTCTAAAAGAAATTTGTTAAGTTTTAATGATATATATTCTCATAAATATGATACTCAAATTTCAGAACTAAGAGAAATATGAAATATATGTATCTTACAACCAGAAATCAGAAAGATAAACATATTGAAAAACTCAATGCTCCCTCTTCGGATTGCATTATACGTATATAAATGTGATGGAATCTAATATGATAGTGAAAGCAAAACACATTGATCCTTCAATGATATCTATTTGGCATGATCATCTGGGTCATCCAGATCAACAATGATGTGAAAATAATTAAGAATACATGGACATCCATTGAGTAACAAAATGATTACTCAAATAAATAAGAGTCCATGTACATCTTGTTCTCTTGGAAACCGATCATAAGGCCATCACTAGCTAAAATAAAATTGAATCACCGCTTTTCGAACGATTCAAGGTGATATATGGGACCAATTCATCCACCATGTGGACCATTTCGATATTTTATGGTATTGATAGATGCCCCAGCAGATGGTCTCACGCTTGTCTACTATCAACTCGTAATATGACATTTCCAAGATTTCTTGCACAAATTATTAAATTACGAGCAAAATTTCCCGATTATACAATAAAGAAAGTCGACTCGATAATCTTCGGTGAATTCACATCCCAAACTTTCAATGACTATCAGATGTCAATCGGGATTATAGTCGAGCATCCTGCTCCATTTGTGCATACTCAAATGGTTTAGATGAATATTTAATTAAACGCTTGACTTTATTACTGTAGACCATTGATGATGAAAAAGCTTCCGTTCCTCAGATGGGGTCATGCAATTTTATACGCCGAGGCATTAATTCGCATCCCACCAAGTGCATATCATAACTACTCCCCACTACTGACTTGCATTCGTCAAGAACCAAATATCGCCCATTTGAGAATTTTGGTTGTGCAAGATATATGCTTCATTGTATCACCACGACGTAGTAAAATGGGACCTCAAAGAAGATCGGGGATATATCGGCCATGAAAGTACATATATTATTAGATATCTTGAACCTCAAACAGGTGATGTATTTACAAAGACGCTTTGCTGATTATCATTTGATGAAAATACTTTCCGACATTAGGGAGATAATAAACAACTGATGAAACAAATTACATGGCACGAACCATCATTATTGTATCTTGATCAACGACAAAACAATGCGAATGTGTGTAAAGAATTGTGCATTTGCAAAGAATTGCAAATCAATTACCGATGCTTTACATATACAAAAGAGTGACGAAATCATTTATACCAAATTATAGAATACTCCCGCTCGGTTGAAATCCCAAAAGACAATCGAGAATATGGTCACTCACGACCCATCTACACGCACAAGCGTGGTAGACCAATTGATTCTAAAAATAAAAATCCTCGAAAAGAAAAGGAGCAAATGTGATTAATAACCCCAAGATAGATAAAAGTGTTCCTTTAGAAACACAAGATGAGGATAGTGTCCCGGAAGAGACATGTCGACATTAATCAAGAAATCGCAATTAATTATATTCACACAAAAGAATTATGGAACCGAAATGATATGAAAGAGATTGATGAAATATTTTCTTATGCTATAGCATGTGATATCCTCAACGAAAATGAAGATCCCGAACCAAGATCTATCATTGAATGTCAAAATAGACATGATTGGGTTCAATGGAAATATGTTATTAAAGCTGAATTAAATTCTCTTAACAAGCGTAATGTGTTTGGACCTATTGTCCTTACACCCCAAAGTGTAAAGCCTGTAGTTTACAAATGGGTTTTTGTTCGAAAACGAAATGAGAAAAATGAGATTGTGCAATACAAAGCTCGACTTGTTACACAAGGTTTTTCTCAAAGACCCAGAATTGACTACGAGCAAACATACTCTCCTGTTATGGATACAATTACATTTAGATATTTAATCGCCAATAGCCTTCGTAAACCGAAAATCGTCTTATGGATGTTGTTATACTACCAGACGGATCACTTGATAGTGATATTTACATGAAAATCCCTAAAGGATTCAAAATGTCTGCAGCATTAAAATCACAACCAAAGGAAATGTATTCAATCAAATTGCAAAGATCCTTATATGGACTAAAGCAACTCGACGCACGTGAATACAATCGTCTGGCGGTATCTATCAAAGAAATGATATGTAAATAGTCCTATTTGCCCTTGCATTTTATAAAGAAAACAACATCCAGATATGTGATTATCGCTGCCTATGTTGACGATTTGAATATCATTGGTACTATTAAAGAAATCCAAGAAAGCGGTTGTGTACTTAAAGAAGGAATTTGAAATAAAAGATCTTAGAAAAACTACATATTGTCTTGATCCGCAAATTGAGCATAGACCAAGTGGAATATTGTGCATCAATCGACATATACGTAAAAGGTATTGAGGCGTTTTAATATGGATAAAGCAATTCGCTAAATACACCAATGGTTGGTAGATCGCTTAATGTTGAGAAGGATCCATTTACCTATGTAAAAAAGCAAAAAAGTTCTTGATTACAAACGTCATATCCGAGTGTGATAGGAGCTCATGTATCTTGCTAATTGTACTATACCCGATATAGCTTTTGTTGTTAATCTACTAGCAAGATTTAGCTCATCTCCTACTTAAAAGGCATCGAAATGGAATTAAACATCTATTTTGTTATCTTCGAGGTACAATTAATTTGGGATTATTTTACGCTAAAAATGTAAAACAAGCTTTGATTGGTTATGCAGATGGAGTTACTTATCAAATCGCGTAAAGCCGGATCTTAAACTAGTTATGTATTTACGTATGGAGGCATGCAATTTCGACGCTCACAGAACAAACACTTGTTACTTTCTTCAAATCATCTTGAAATCATCAGACTTCGTGAAGCAAGCCGAGAATGTGTATGGTTAAGGTCAATAACGCATCACATTTTAACAACTGAGGCTTTATCGACCAACAAAGAACCAACAATCATATATGAAGACAATGCAGCATGTATCGCTCAAATAAAGGAGGGTTATATCAAAAGTGATAGACCAAACACATCCTCCGAATTTTTTCAATTCACCCAAGATCTCGAAAAGAGCAAAGAAATCAAAGATCCAAAGATATTCAATCAAGTGAAAATATCATGATCTTTCACAAAGGCACTTCCTACTACACCTTTCGTGAAGCGATGTCCACGAGATTGGAATGCGACATCTAAGAAATTTACGAGGAAGAGCTCATTGTTA
>JAIWQS010000050.1:0-219568 GCA_029891385.1 Erythroxylum novogranatense | reverse complement strand
TAAGAAACCCTTTGGTTTAGTCAAGATTCAAGATAAGTCATGTTTTCAAGGTTAAGCTTTTGTTGGTTTTATGGTTTAGATAGCTTAGAAATGAAGTGGGTTTAGTGATTCTAGGGTTGATTTCATGATTAAGGTTCATTAGGTTTTCAATTTTAGAAACCCTAAATGATGTGAGGTTCTTTTCTTGCCATGAATGAGGAGGACAAGAAAGAAGAGGAGAACAAGAAGAGGAGCTTCCTTAGGCAAGCTTAAGCAAGGATATAAGGTGGGTTTCATTTTATCTTTATACTAGTAAGTGTGGAATGCTACTTTAACTAATGAATTTAATGATTTGTGACTATTTGAGATAAGCATTGATTGTGCCTTAATTATGTATGTAAATGGTGTATGATTGCCATTAAATGAGCATTTTAATAGTATATGTCATTGCCTTGTTATTGCTTGAAATTGCCATGAATTGAATGAGCATGAATGAGAATTATGAAATGTGAGCTAGCGTGAAATGTAGCATTTTCAAGAAAATCAACTTTATGGATGCATGAAAATCCATTTTAGGAAAATCGGTCGATGGACAAGACAAGTCCGGTTTTATGCATGAAATTCAGTTTTATGTGGGTTAGTTAAGTCCACCAGCGAGTCACGTGCGTAGAACCGGTAAAACCTTACCACCGTACTGTTGTGGCATAAGATGTTCCTTTTGGACTCTTGACATATGACTACACTTGTGTAGCTCATCGAAACTTCGTGGACTTTTCAAACCATCAGCTATGTGATTATGTGTTAGCATCGTTAGCAAGAATGATGAATGCATGAATCATGAAATTTTGTTGTTAGCTTGATGAATTTGTGAAATACAAGTTGCAAGATTTGTTAATAAGAATATTGCAAGCAGTATGAGTAATGAATAAATTCAGCTTAGTAGTATAAATATAAGCGATGTTACCCACGTGAAAACTCACCCCCACTTCCGTCCCATCTCGGTGAAGATCGGATCTCGAAGAATGAGCTCGAGGCATACTCAAGATCTTAGTGTTTTGCCCATGTATTTCAATGTTTTTGTAATGAATGCTTTAGGTTGCATTTTGAGAAAGCAGATGTATTTTGATTTGAATTGTAATAGGCTTGAAATGCCTACTAAAGCATTATAAGAACATTGTTTTGATATAAATGAAATGCATGAATTATGATTTATCATGATCTCCCAAAGCCATTTACTATCATGTTTAAGCATAGTTTCCAAAGTTGTATGAAATTGCTTTGGAATTCATGTGATAGATGAATGATGTAAGTTTAAGTGAGATTATAGCATGTTGAGAGTGGAGTGGATGAGTTGAGAGGTTTAGAAGTGTTTATGGTGTTTGGAATAAGCCAGAGAGAGAGTGTAGAGGTTGGGTTTTGAGTTCGAAATAGATATAAATCGAGTTATTGGACCCGTAAGTGGGCACGTGAGCTTTGAATAATAAGTCGACTTGTCGGTTAGATAAGTCGACTTGTTTGTCTCGATAAGTCGACTTGTAGGTTATAAGTCGAGTTGTTTGTCTCGATAAGTCGACTTGTTGGTTATAAGTCGAGTTGGTTGTCTCGATAAGTCGACTTGTTTATCAGACAAGTCGACTTGCTCTGAATCCATAGATAAGAGTGTTATTTTGGGGATTGTCGAGAAGCGGTCGGGGTCCGGCCTTAGTCGGTGTATGCTCACCACCAAGTGAGTCAAATAGAAATGTGTCAAGTTAGGGTCTTAGCAAGCAAGTGTCTGGGAATGAGCTCCACGGGGACCACCTCCGGGGACAGTTGGGTCTCGGATCTAACATCTATAGTAAGTTATATGCAGGTTAGGTAACAGGATCCAACAGTTGGGGTCCGGTCTTCAGGTCGGGGCCTGACATTGGTATTAAATTGGAAACGATTGGTGAATCAAAAGTAAAGTACCGGTGACAGGAGTATGAATTGGATATTTTACTGAATGTATTTCAGTATTTTGATGATATCTTGGTCTATAGGATTCCAATTGAGGTGATCCTTGATTTTTAGTAAACTAGAGTAATAGGGCTAAAAATTATATGAAAGAGCTGAATCTTGATACGGTCTTTAAGGTGTTCCAATTCTGGATGGAAGTTAGATGTAATACACTGTTTTGGAGAGGAACAGTTCGAAAATGTTGAGGTACATCTTTGAATATACTGAACCAAATTTAGTGGTTTTGGTGTTAATGGAAAGATAAAAGATAGAGGAACACTTTCCTAAGAGAGAGTAGGCTCGAATTATGCAAGTTTTACCTTCTAATTAAACATGAACAGTGGACCCGAAAGTTAGAGTTTGGAGAAAGATCTGAAATAGTTCATTAGACTATGAAATTGGATTCAAATGGTTTATGGAGCTTTAAATCCCTCATAATGAGGCTAGTTAAGTGAGTTTTGATAGTTGAATGTCTTGTGATGAAAATGATGGATTGATAACCGGGATAGTCATGAATATGCATTGTGCATATTTCATCTCATTCATGTGCATTATTAAACACTTATGATTGTTCAAATTGTGATATATGTATATGTTATTTGTTATAGAGAGCCCTTGGAGCGTCAACCTCCAGGGCGTTCTTTGGATCTTCGAGCATTAACCGGGAAACTTGTGAGTAACCTAGGCGATCTCACTCGATTAATTGGTTGCTTTAGAATATGTTTTGAATGAGTTATTTAAGTGCTCCAAACATGCGAAAATTGTGAATGTGCATATGAATGCAAAAGTGTGCTAAGCATTTCTCTTGAATGCGGACTAAGGTCAGATGATAAATGTGATCAAAACATGAATGTACATCCATGTGATTGGTGAGGTTATGTTATGTGAAACATTCATTATATGTATGCATGAAAGATAAAAAAAGTTATGGCCGGAGTTGCAGTTAAGGGCTAAAAGCTCGAAATGTGAATAGAGCCTTGGAAACGAGTGCATTGTCCCGATATCTGAAGAGATATGGGGCGTTATTCGACTAAGCTCGACATCCATAAAGGGATGAGCTGAAAAAAGACACTTTCGGTCATAACGACAATAATAAATGAAAGTGAGTCTCACGTGCATTGCCAATTATAATTGATGTGTGTTTTATATGAACAATGTGATACATTGTGAATATGCAATGAAGTGAATATTATGTTATATGCGATAATGTGATACATTGTGAGTATGTAATGGGTGAGCGTTGTGTTATGTGCGATGATATGATGCATGAATTGAGTGAACCATCGATGATGGTTACCTCATTGAGTTATGAAAACTTACCAAAATTGCAGCGTTGTCTTTTAGGAATAGAGAGCGACTCTAGTTGCTAAAGATGATCTACTAGCCTAGTAGATTGTGATTGGACATAGAGGTTATGGCTCAAAGGTCGGTCAGCTGGGGATCTTTTGGGTGGTTTAGTTAATTTTGATACACTTTCCTCATTCGCGTAATACTATTGTATTAGGTTTTCTGATGATGTATATGTGGATATTGTGGACAGAAAATGTAGACTTTGATTTTTGTGTAATGTAATGAGGAAAAAGTGGGTTTTTAAAATATTGTGATCTTCTTATGATGCTTTTCAAGTGAATTATGTTACCATGCCTTTTGAAGGGAATGTAGTGATCGATTGTAGCGTGCCCTCATCGTGGGATATATCTTGGAATGACCTTGGTGTCGGTGGATACCTACTTGATGAAAAAAGCGCCATATTTAGGTGGTATCAGAGCATGGTTTAGCATCTGTTGGGATTTATAGGAATGATAAGCATGAAATATCTTGAGTAATTCAGATAATGATTGAAGTTATCATTTGTTATAGGTCATCATACTAGGTGATCAGATTGATCGACCCGTGACCAGGATCTGTAGGAGCCGGTGAGAGAGTCCTCGGTACCTCGATCCGAGGGGTTGCCTCCTAGAGTTCTCGAGAGATGGGAGAGGAGGTATGATAGGCTGCGGAAGCAGGGAGCTGTGGACTTCTTTGGTAGCACAGACCCTGCTAAGGCCGAGGGATGGTTAGAGAGGACTAAGAGGGTTTTTGATCAGATGGACTGCGAGCCAGATAAAAGGTTCGATTATGCAATGTAACATCCCGTCACCGATGGGAAGGTTATATTGGTAAATTGGGATGGGATAGGATTTCACTGCATAATATCGACTGAACATTCATTTGGCCTCTAATTGTAGAGGATTGAGTCATTTGGCACGTGCACTGATAGGTACATGCATTCATGACTTTTTTCCGGCATTTAATTGTGATACGGTTATGAATTGTGAAATTATGAATAATTAGGTTTGCTTTTGAATTATGGAGAATTGTGGAATAATTGGGATTGAAAATTTAATAGGAAATGTTTTAGAGTAATTGCTAATTAGTAGTGACTCTTCGAAAATTTTCTGAAAATTCAGGAGAAAATGTCCGGACCGGAATTTTTCCGAGTAATGGACCGATTATTTATATAATACCGAAATAATTGTTCATGGCTATGAAAATTTAGATTTATGAGTTAGGAATTTTATAATGAGCCATTGGAATTTAGAGGCTGAAATTTAATGAAATTGAGGACTTATGTCTTATGAGCTATAGGTTAAATTAACCCTGTATATTGCCTAAGTTCAAAATCCCTCTTTGTTACATCTTTAAAAAAAAACCCAAGGCTTTTTCCCTTCTCCTTCCTCTTTCCTTCGACGATTTGATCCTTTCCCCTTGGAGATTCTTACCTGTTCTCTTTCATTGTGGTTAAAGATCTACTGGAACCTTGGAGATGTTGATGCTTGGCTTGGCTATGGAAGATCACCGTGGGTGTTAGAGTTTGAGAGATTTTCGGAGATTTAGGGTTTACGAATTTGAGTTTTGATTGGTAAGTTTAATGGTTTAATGTTGTTATTTATTGTTGTTTGATGCATTTATGGCATGTATTGCAAAGGATTGGGTAGTTTAGGGTGTTTAATGCTGGTTTTAGAGTGTGAAAATGGAGGAAAAATCGAACGGAGAAGAAGATGAGGCCCGCACGTTGCGATGTCTGAAAAAGGCTATGCCACGACGAGAAAATGCATGTTCGCCGCGGCGAGCCACGCGAGACGTCGCGGCGAGCGAATGAATATTACGCCACGACGAGTTTATCCGTAGGCGTCGCGGCGAGGCGCCAGGAAGGTGTTCGCCGCGGCAAGCGACCTGTTATACGCCGCGACGAGGGCTCCTGCATCACAGCGAGGGACATAAATTTCTGAAAAATGTGTTTTAGTTTATGGGACATAACTTATGGTGTAGACCTGCAATTGAGGTGATTCTTGATTCGTTATAAACTAGAGAACGAGGTCTACAATTGAGGAAAAGAATGAGAGTTTGAATTTGGATTTTTGAGATCTCAATTAGTGAAAGAAAGTTAAGGATGTGATTGTATTGCAACCTAAGGATGGTTTCTGATAATTGGGTTATAATTGTGAGAATTATGAATGCAAATTCAATGCAATTGGAGTCTTCAATAGGTGAATTTGATCTAGTTCAAATGATAATGATTTTGAGATTTTTGTGAGATTAGCCTAGTGTATATAAATTGGCAAATGGAACTAAACAGTAGAAATGAATCTGGTGGAGTTCTATGATATGTTATTGAATTGAAATCAGTCATTATTGATAAATTGAGTGAAAAGTTAGAAATTTACAAAAGAAAGTGAAATTGGGAAATGGCATCGGGAAGGTCATGAATAGGCATAGTACATCTTTTTAATTAGACATGTGCATCATTAAATTATTTCTGATTATGCATTTTAGTATTTGGAAATTGTTTGACTGCTTTAGAGGCACCGTTGGAACGACAATTCCACGGATATTGCTGAGACTTCCAGGCAGGTAGCTCGGAAGTTCAGGTGAGTAACCTAGTTGGTTTCTCAATCTATGTGTGTTTAATTTTATGCATTGATGCCATGTGGAGATAATGGATGGATATGTGTGTTTGATTTTGATTGATTTCGGAACATGGGTGTCCGAAATATTGGGAACGTGATATAGAAGTGTTATTGTGTGTAATCGATTATGAATGCATCAATGAAACAAATGGTAAATGCATATGATGAAATACGGACGAAGGTCGAAAGAAAGCAAATTGGTTATTGAAATGTAAATGAATGTAAATGGAAATTGGAGCATATGCATTCATGCATAAGAGCATGATCGAGATAATGGCAGTTGTGGCCGGGCGATAGCGTAAGAGCCACGGGCTCCTTGTATTAAGGCTTTAAGCCCACGAAGCTATTCTTGAACCGAGCCTCGAGCTCGAGGGAGTTAGTGCATACTGAGGCTCTCCTACTCCTGAGCAGCGTCGATTCGATCAGCGATAGGCGCTCGGTCACAACACCGTAATAAATTGGACAATGTCACATGTGCATTGCATATATGAACGATTAAATGTGAATTATGTGAAAGGTGAATCTCCTTACACTTGAGAAATGTGATCGTATGTGTTAAGTGGTAAATTGCGTACATATGCATGAGTTTGGTGAACCATCGATGATGGTTTCTCACTGAGTTCGCAAACTCACCCAACATTGCAATTATTTTTCAGTATTTGGCGAGTACCCCATTAGTGAAGCGGGAGTATGTTACCGCATGGGAGTCAGCGTTTGAAGTCGGGATCAGTTTCACATCTGCATTAATGTCAATTTGAATTATGTGTAAATTTATAACTCTGCAAATTCCGCATAAGAGTACCGATATTGTATTGGGCCCAATTTCACTATGGATATTGTGTATATGAATTGATTTGTGACTGGAACTGTTTTATGATTAAAAATGATTTCGTATTAAAGCGGGCTCAAATTGTTTACTGATATGCGCGCACTCGATTGTTTTCAAAAATAAAAATGTCATACTAAGTATTTGAATTGTTTTGACTACTTTAGCATATCACCCTCGCGGGTCACGGGCTCGGATATCACCGTCGATGTCGGGTTCGGGTCTCACGGGAGTGGGGTGTTACATGCAATGTCTCTCTTGCAGGGCCCAGCTTACCAATGGTGGAAGACTGTTCCAGGCAGTACCACCAGACCTTGTCTATTGAAGTGGGAAGACTTTCTGAGAGTCTTTAGAGACAACTACATGCCCAAGGTCTACTTGGACATGAAGATGCAAGAGTTCTTATAACTGAAGCAGGGCAAGATGTCAGTGGCGGACTATGAGGTCCGATTTAATGAATTGATGGGTTATGCTACCGCTCTGATTCCTCTGAGAGGAAGACAAGTCAGGGAGGTTTGAGAATGGGCTTAATATGGATATCGAACAAGGTTAGCGAGGTCGGATATGGGCACTTTCATCGAGTTGAGGCGCCTCAATCGAATTGAGCAAATAATGAAGGAGAAGCAAGCGAGAGATCGGGCAAGGGTCCAGAGGAAAGAGGCCTAGTGAGTCAAGGCGATTCTGGCGGGAGTTTTAGTAAGCGCGAGTAGATCATTGAGATCATCGAGAGGATTTAGACATCCGGAACGAGAATGAGAGGTAGATCTACAGGCATGGTGGGGGCGAAGTATAGTGCAAAACTAGCGGCCCTATGTGAGTATTGTGGGAAAAGACACGGTGGAGAGTGTTGGGCTATGGCAGAGCTTGTTTGGCTTGGGCTCCTTGAACACAAAATTAGAAATTGTCAGGTTGTTCTTTGGAACCCGATCAGTGTTAGTGGGAGATCAAGATGATGCTACAGTTCATGTTGGACCCCGAACTTTTGATAAAAATTAGAAATATTAAAATGAATTTAAGTGAGAAAGAAATTGGTGAGAAAATTATGAATTTAAGGAAATTTGATGAAATTAAAAAATTATGAAAAAAGAATTGTTTAATTTTGAGGACTTTGATATTTGAGTGAACTTATATGGATTATGAGAAGAAAGTGGATGAGTTGATTGAAATGAAGTTAAATAGCAAAATTAAAAAGAAAAGTGTGAAAATTTGAAGAATTTAGAAAGTTTGACTTTTGGAGATAAAATGTTTGACTTGATAGTTGACTTTTGATTTTGGGAGAATTTGAAAATGATCTTCTGGAAACTTGTAGTTTATGTCAAGAGCTTTCTGTAGCCATAAAGTTTAATATTTTTCGATATCGGAAGTGAGAGTTATGATCAGTCAAAGTTCGCTTGAAGTTTGACTTTTTGATAAAAAAGTTGACTTTTTGATTTAGGCAAAATTCGAGAAAATGATCAACATGAAAATTGTAGCCTCTGTCGAGATCTTTTTGTGGACATAAAGTTTGCTATTTTTCGATGTCGGGATTGAAAGATATGAATTTTTGAAGATATGCTTTGTTTTGAAAATGCTATTAAGTATAGATTTGTGTGTTCTAGGTTTCGAGGCCACTCGTCGTATGGATTTAGTTTGAATTGGAGTAAGTGGTCTTCATGAAAGTTTTAGATGATGTTTTTATCTTTCCATTGATATAAAGTTTGCAATTTGTCGATATCGGGGCTAGGAGTTATGAGCGTTTAAAAAATTGGAAGTCGTTTAGGAAAAGTTGTTTTGGACAGAATCTTTGATTGAGGTTTTGACCCCTTTCAATACCTACTTTGATTTTGAGTACTTCAGGGAAGTTGTAGAGCTTTCTTTGATCTTTTTATTGACACAAATTTTGTCAAATTCCAAGTTCGGGATCGAGAGATATGATTTTTGAAAAGTTCGGTTTTGAAGTTCCGTTACTTTGTTTTTTAATCCGATCCCTTTTGTAATCTTTTGCTTATAATTCCTTCGTCCGACATCCGATTGAATTGATTCTCGAAGCGTTTGATTCTTAAGAAAATTAATTTCATTTTCATGAAGAATTATGATTTTTAGAAGATTAAATAGAAATAGATTGATTGAATCAAAGTAGGAGATTTGGTTATAGGTTATAAGTTGGATAATTTTCTGAACATGGTTCAGTATTTTGCAAAATTCTGGAGCTGTTCAACCCCGATTGAGTTGATTCTTGAGGGAAAATAAAATTAAGATATAGGGCTACAAATCATATGAAGGGATCGAAATTTAATTTCATCCCTAAGATTGTTAATTTCTGGACTGAAGTTATGTTAATGTTCAGTCTCGGATTTTGTGAAGGTCCGATAGTATTTTGGCTATAACTTCTTCGTTTCTGATCCGAATTGAGCGCGGTTGGTGGCGTTGGATTTGTATGATCTAGAGGAACAATTTTCAAGAAGAAAGTTTGTCCAAATTATTTTGTTTAGTTTCCCTAAATCAGATCGCAAGCTATCAGGTAAGTGTTGGAGGTTAACTTAAATGAGGGGCATTATGGTCTTTTCCCCCCCATTTTAATGACCTGGCATGAAACACAGCCCATAGATGTCGTATTAAGCATCTGGAATTCACGATTTATACAGCAAAAAAATAAGAAAGAAAATAAGAGAGAAAAGAAGAGAGAAGAAACGTGGAGAAGAAGGAGAAGAAGAAGGAAGCTTCGGCCATGGTGGAGCAAGCATGAAGGTCGGTTTTTCTTAGGTTTTATAAGTGATTTCCGTTGGTTTTAAGAGCAAAGAGGAGGAAGAAGATGGAAGTTGTCCATTGAAGCTCAAAAATAACGAAAATGGTGGAAAAATAGTAAGTGAGAGAAAGTTGAGTTTTGAATTTTTTTATGAGTTTATGGTGTTAGATGGCTTGGAATGGTTATGGATTTAGTTTATCTATGATTAATTGAAGAGATTAGGCTATGATTGTGTTTAATTTTGGAAAATTTTGAATTGGGGATTATGCCCACAATTGAAAATTAGGGATTTTTGAAATTGATGCTTTAGCTAGCTTGGATTAATGATGAATTTAAGATATCCTAAGTCAATTTTGATGTTTATGCTTTAGGTGAAGTTTAATTTGAAAAATTGTAAATTGGAGGTTTAGGCTTAATTTGAAATTTGAGGATTTTGTGAATTAATGGTGTAGAATCATCAATACTAGTATGAATTGGTGAAATATGAAATCAATTGTGAAGAAATTGTGATTTATGATATGGAATTTGTGTAAATTGGTTTAGGCCAATTTTGAAAATTGAGGATTTTCAAAATTGGAGATTGAAATAACTTGAATATGTGAGAATTGATGTTTTCTAAGCTCAATTTGAAATTAAGTTAATTATGATATTGAATTTGATTGAATTGGTTTAGGTTCAATTTGAAATTTGGGGATTTTAGAAATTAATGATGTACATATCTTGGAATTAGTATGAATTGATAACTTATGCATCAAATTGAAGGATTAAGATATTTATGAGATTGAATTTTGATGAAATTACTTTAGTGAATGTTAAATTGGAAGAAAGAAGGAGGCTTGGGAGCAATTGAGGCACAAAGCAAGTTGTTAGCATGGATATGAGGTGGGTAGTAGATTTATATTTTGATTTATAAGCTATATGTGAATTTTGAAAATTAAAGAAAACAAATTTTGATTTTGATAAATTATTGTTGATAAAAATGTTTGAAAAAGGATGTAAATGTTTGAAATTATGATTTGAAGGGTTAAAATGAGTTTTAGAAAATGCAAGAATTATGAAATTCATGGTTTTCAAATTATTTGATTTATGATTTAAATGATTTAAAGAATTAGTGCATATATTGTGATGAATTTGATGAATATGTGATTTAAGTGAATTGCATTCGATTTGTTATATGAATTCACGTGGATATATGTTTGTGTCATTTATGACACATTATGATGATATGATATGAAAATTTAAAGAAAATTAAGATTTTGAAAAGTGCCTTGAGCAATCTGAAATTTCGTTTTGCTTATATCTTTATGTGGGTTTGGTCAGTCCTTTTGTGAGTCGGTTACTGCCTCTACTTGTTTAAGCCTTCGCTTCTATTTGCGCAAGAGACAATGGAGTTAGATCACGGACTCCTTCACATTTACATGACCATTATCGCGGAAATGTGCGATGCGATCTGATATGGATCAAACCAAACCATTTAATGTGTTATTGTGATTTGTGTTGGATACATGGTATAATCCATAAACACACGCCGCATGATATAACACGCAAACACCTACGGGTGGGTGTGGGTCCAACATCAAACCATTTGAAATGTTATGTGCTTTTGCTTTTGTTCATATTTGTGATGCATTGAAAATGTGTTGCATTCATGTATGCATGATTTGGAATGATTTGATAATTTGAATGAGAAATTGAGCATTGAAATCGAGAAATTTTTGGAAATTAGTAATAAAGAATTTGAAAATGTGGAAAGTTGAAGAAATAAGTTTTTGTTGAAAGATTTGCAAAATAACAAATGTTTTGAGAAATGTTTTTGCTTATGTTTCAATTTATAAATATATTATCCACGAGCTTCCGAGCTCACCTCCCCTTTCATCCCCAATCTCCAGGTTTTAAGCAGGAGATCGGATGGAAGACGAGCATGACCTCAGTCCAATTTGTGTTTGTTCGTATTCGTGTAAAGTTTGATGTTCAGTATTGGATTTTATTGATGGTTAGAAAGCCGGTAAAGTGTATTTAGTCCGAATGTAAAGAATGTATCTGATTATCTTTGAAAATGAGTATGAATTGAATTTATGATATGTGTAAGTAAATTATGGAGTTATATATGATTTGAAATGTATGTGAATGGATTTGCTCGTGGCCAGTAAATGTATATGATTGTATTGTGTTCGGATTGAGGATTTTTGAAGTGTTAGGTTTAAATGTGCGTTTCTGCTGGTGTTTCGGATTCCGGACGGGAGGTCCGATGTTGATTTGTGTTGTTGGTTTGAGATATTATAAGTGTGTTTTGTCTTTGTAGGAATTTTTGGGCTGTCAAAATATAGCTGTTATGCTGCCCGATTTTTGGTAAAAATCGAGTTAAGATAAAAATAAGAATTAAGAAGTTAGTTTGGTAAAGATGAGATTTGCGTGATTAAGACAAATTATATGAATTGAGTGTTATATGAGGATAAATTTCCAAAAAGGAAATTGTATGGATTGATTATGATTTGAATGTGATTGAGTAAAGAGAAAAGGAATGAATAAGAAGAAAAAAATTTATACCGAATTTCGGATGGTTAGTCGAGGTAATCCAACGCAATAAGTTATCTATACTTTGTGTTTCTCCGGGATGTCGGACATTCGTTTTCCGATTCGATGCGATTTGTGTGAGCACTTGTCTCCGCTTTGTTATTGCATTCCGATTCGTGATTTTAAGCTTTGTTTTCGATTCGAGTCGTTTTCGGTTTCGTTTTCAGTTGGGATCCGGTTTCGGATCAGTCCCAACTGTCTGACCATCGTGAACTATTACACTAAGGAGGTAGTATTAGAATCTCTGGTCGACCTAGAAAGATATTGAGAATTAGTCGAGCGGTCTAGTTAGGATGATATCCTTCATGAGTGCTTTGAGGTTGATCTGAGGAGGATGTGAGGCTTATCCGGCCCACATTATTGATACTAGGGTTGAAAGAGCGTTGAGGACATTCAGTGGTTAAGGAATTCTGGAGGTATTTCCGATGAGTTACGGTTTACCACCGGATCGGAAACGAGTTCCTGATTGATTTGGTTCCAGTCTGCTCTATATCCATTCCCCATATAGGATGACACATGGGGCCAAGGAGCTGAAAGCTTCGATTCTGAAGTTGTTGGAAAAGGGTTTCATAAGGCCCAGTGTTTCACCTTGGAGAGTGCTAGTGTTGGACCCCGAACTTTGATTGGACGTCAAAATCGTTAAACAAGGAAATTAGTGTGGTATTTGGGTAATATTGCTAATGATGTTGGGGGTTAATGTATGAAATGAGCGTTCTTAGTGTACATGCATTATGGGTAACATCTTTATAATTGAAAAAAAAGTGAATTTGTATAGTTACTATTTATGTAACTTCTTTGAAATTTCAATAAATGAGACTTGATTTATTGGGGCTAGAAATGCCATAAAGCTTGTAAGAACCTTTTATCGTGTTTTGCAAATGATTGTTCAAGTATGACTTGCATTGAATTGAAAATGTGTCATAAGTTGTGTAAATGAACTTTGTGTGATATGTGGTTGCTTTCAAAATTTATTCTAAAGTATGTATTTTGTGGCTTATGGATGATTTGAGAAATGGCAATGTTTGTCATAAGAATGTGTTGAATGAATTGTATATGGAGGATTTAAGTATGGAAAGAATGAGTATTTTGTATATGTATTATGTTATAGATTAAGTTGTGAAGATTGAATCGTGTTGAAGTAGATTGGACGAAGAGTATTGTGGTAGTGAGGAAAATGTGAAATCAAGATGGAAAGAATGGATTGGTCTTGATGACTTTGAGGCTTTAAAGAGATATGTATATGTTATGAAATGTCGAGTGAATATTATGAGTTAATGAAAGTTAAAATGAATGAGTTGATTAAGATGATTGAAATGGAAGTTGAAAGGTAGGAAATAAAGATTGAAAGAGTGAGAATTGGAAGAATTAGTGAAGGTGTGAAAATATGAAGAATTATGAAAGTTTGACTTTTGGGGATGAATAGTTGATTTTGATTTAAGTGAAATTTGATAAAATGATATTCATGAACATGTAGTGCTTGTTGAGGGCTTTCGTAGCCATAAAGTTTGCAAATTTTCGATATCGAAATTTAGAAGTTATGATAGATTGAAGTTTTGATGTTGTTTAGGTGATTGAAAACCAGACGATGTCTTGTAGCAAAAACCAGCTGATAGGAAAAGTGGACGCTATAGAATGTAAGAGATAGAATCAGCCTTTGTAGTCTTCATGAGAGTTATAGATCTAGATGTCTACTTTCTAACCGTCCAAGAATGAAGTCATTTCGACACCTATAGAGAAAGTTATGGCATTTGCGCCAAAACATGTCTGATAGAAATCAGATGATGGAAAAACCAGCTGATAGAAAAACCAGCTGAAGCAAAAGCAGACGATATGGACTTGATATCGATAGATTTAGACAAAATTTCCTTCTTGAAAGTTGTAGATCTCTCTTTTCTCTGAGATAGATACCAAGTTTGCCCAATTTGGATATCGGTCAAAGATATGATCTATATAAGTGGACATGTGCTGGATAGAAAAACCAGCTGATAGAAAAACCAGCTGAAGCAAAAGCAGACGATATGGACTTGATATCGATAGATTTAGACAAAATTTCCTTCTTGAAAGTTGTAGATCTCTCTTTTCTTTATGAGATAGATACCAAGTTTGCCTAATTTGGATATCGGAGTCAAAAGATATGATCTATATAAGTGGACATGTGCTGGATAGAAAAACCAGCTGATAGAAAAACCAGCTGAAGCAAAAGCAGACGATATGGACTTGATATCGATAGATTTAGACAAAATTTCCTTCTTGAAAGTTGTAGATCTCTCTTTCTCTATGAGATAGATACCAAGTTTGCCCAATTTGGATATCGGAGTCAAAGATATGATCTATATAAGTGGACATGTGCTGGATAGAAAAACCAGGCGATAGAAAAACCAGCTGATAGGAAAACCAGAAGATGCAAAAATCGACGAAAGATTAATTGAGACATTTGACCCTTTTAGAGACTGAATTTGGATTTAAGTTCTTCATGAACATTGTAGATCAGTCTTTTCTCTATGAAATAGACATCAATTTTGTCCAATTTGGAGTTCGGAGTTAAAAGTTATAAGCGTTTGAAGTTTGGAGGAAAATCGGTGATGAAAATCACCGATGCAAAATCAGTGATGGAAATCGGTGATCCAAAAATCAGGCGATGCAAAATCAGGTGATGGAAAAGTCGACGAAGGAAATCAGGCGATGAACAGTAAATCAGGCGATAGAAAATCAGGCGATGAACAGTAAATCAGGCGATAGAAAATCGGGCGATGAGCGATAAATCGATTTATAGAAAATCGGATGATGAGCGATAAAGCGGATGGAAGGAAAACAGTCTGCACAGATCAGTATTTTGAGGATATATGAAGCTACAGAGCTCGGATTGAGGTGATTCAAATTGGAGATTAAACTAAAGTTATAAGGCTACAACTTTGATGAAGAACCCCGATCAAGATGGAGCCTCTAAGACTGTCGGATATTGGAATGAAACTCGGTGCGATTATGCGGTCTCGATTTTTATGCAGTGCGATAGTATTTTGGCCATAACTTCTTCGTTTTAGATCCGAATTGAGCGTGGTTTGTTGCGTTGGATTCGTATGATCGAGGAGAACATTATGAAGAAGAAATTTTTGTAAAATTCCTTTATTTACCTGATCAGAATTTGGAGCCAAGATATCAACTTTTAAGGGCAATTTTGGAAGAACACTTAAGAGTTAAGTTAGTAGGCTTATAAGGAGGGGCATGAGAGTCTTTCCTCATTCATTAAATGACATGGCATGTGGCTGTAGTATAAATAGAGGAGAAGCAGGCTGTGGTCGTGAGAGTTAGAGAGCAGAATAAAGAGAAACAAAGAAAGAAAGAAAGAAGAGATAAAAGAGAAGAGTGGGTTGGTGAAAAGAGAAAAGAAAAGACAGCAGCTAGGGTTCGATTTTGTGAGCTTTCCAGGAGGATTTCTAACATGCTCCAAGAGGAAAAGATGAAGGATGAAGAGAGCTCTAGGATGAGCTAAGAAAATCCGAAAATGGTGAAGAGTGAGGTAGGCCGATTTTCAAGCTTCAAGCTTTTCTTAAATTTTGGTGTAGAATCATGGAGAATATTATGGTTTTGTGGATTATGAAATTAGTTATGATGTCTATGCTAAGATGGTGGTTTAATTTTGGATTAATGTGAGTTAGGGTTTATGCCCAATTTTAGAAATTGGGGCTTTGTAAATTGATGCATTAGATAGCTTGGAAATATGTTAGAATTGGGTTTCCTATAGTAAATTTTGAGGGTTATGGTATTTATGATGATGAATTTGGATGATTTCGGTCTAGGAAATCTCAAAGTGGGCGAAGAAGGAAGCTTGGAGAAATTAGAGCTTTGGACAAGTTCTAGCATGGATTCGAGGTGGGTATCCGTTTATAATAGAATTTATAAGCCATTACCGCTTTCTTTAAACAAAGAGATTTTCGACTTAAATTGCATCATAATTGTTGCATCATTGCATAAATGATTTGAAAATCATTTTGATTCGATCATGAAATTTTGATGAATTGCAAAATACATTGTGTTATGCCTTGAAAGACTTCATGGTATGTGTATATTCGGAAAAGAGCATTTGATAAATTGATTTGAGCATTATATGTGCTTTTGTGGGCAAGAGAGTAGCGTTGTGATAGTCTCGTGCGTAGACAAAAATAATGTGATAGCCTTCTCCATTTTGCTTTTGAAACTACGAGATCCAAAAATGGACTCGTCGTGATTACTGATAAACTTCGGTTTCCATCGTGTTTATGGAACTCTCTAGCCATTTGTGTGTGCATTGCTTCGTGAATTGCCAAGTTGATGCATTCATGTCTTGTGACTATGGATTTGTGGCTGAAAGCCTAAGGCGTATCTGATTTGTAAAATGTGATTTTGATTCTGACAAGAAAAGAACTTCTTCAAAATGTGCTTTCTGATTTCAAAGAAATGTTTTCTAAGACCGAAGCGAAAAAGATTTCAAGAGTTTTGCTTATTGTTTTGTTATAAACTGTTACCCATTGAAATGTAAGCTCACCCCTCATTACCATCCACAGTAATGAGAAGAAGATCTGATGAGCGAAAAGAGGATTTTGTATCTTTGTATTTGCATTGGATTTTTATATTGTGATTGTATTATGGCTTGTAAGGGCATTAAAATTTGTATATGATTATGGGATGGGATTATGTAAGTGAAATATGGTTAGTATTTATGAATGTGAATTATGAACATGACTTGAGATATGATCGAGAATTATGGAAGTGTTTAGATATAGGATTGTAAATGTGTATGATGGGATTCCGGACAGGAGGTCCGAAGATTTGTGTGATGGGTTGGAAATATTGAAGTGCTTTCATGTATGGATTTGTGTATGGACATGATATGGAAATTATGTATGAATGGCATAAGATGGATTGACGAAATTCAAATATTTGGTAATAAGCGAAATTGGGATAAAGAGAGATATGATTGTAGCGAATGAGAAAATGTTTTTCGAATGCGAACGCGATATGATCGAATATGAAGGATTAAAAGGATTGAGGAATTGATGAAATACAAATTGGAAATTGAAACTACTTTGAACAATGTGTAAGTGGAAAAAAAATGAAGCGATATTAGTTAAGCTGCGATTCGTTCGTTATGAGTTGGGCTCCGAAAACGGGTCCCAACATTTATGGTATCGAGCGCCAATATTATGATCTTACATGGGCGTGTGTATGCGTTAGGCATAAGAAATTGTGAAAAGTTTGAGGTGATAGATCTAATAGGAAAATGATGATACTCGATATGAGAAAGGAAGTTGTGGATAAGTAGAGGCAATTATGGTGAATCTGGATTCAATGCCATTATATTGGAAGTGTCGAAAGTCTTTGGTTGAGAATTTGAGTCTCGGATCGTTAAGTTGGCGTCCTTAGCGGTCGGATGATTTAGACCTCGATCGTAGTACTTATCGGCATTCCTTTTGATGGTAATCATTCGCATTAAGAAGAGATTAGTGGAATTGAGGTCAAAATTTCATGATGAATATGTATCGATAATTTGAATTGGATGAGAAATAAAGGAGTAGTGTGCCACCTCGTAACGAGGATCGACGAGTTTTGCAAGGATCGATTATACGATTTCGCACCCTTAAAGGAGGGCGCGGATGAGTATAGAATAAGTCATATGTGTGAACTGTTGCTAAATGTTTGGACTATGAGAGACAATAGGAAGAAGGGTATTTTGTTAGAATATAAGGCAATGAAAGTGTGGCTAATTGGAAATAAGAATTTTAGTGGTCCGATATGTTAGACATGAATTCAAGATTTATGGATATGTCGGTGACTTGGTAATGGAATTATCTTTGCAGTAAGTGTTTCAATCGATATGGATATATCATTACTCGCAGGAATTGAATGAAAGGTAGTATGCAAGCAAAGTGGGCCCGGTCGAAAGCGGATAAGTTAGTGTATGACTAGAGAATGCGGTCTTCCTTGACCATAGCTGGGATTATAAGCTCTTACCTCGATTCAACAATGGAATTTGGTAATTCTTCCATAGTCCGAGGACAAGGACCCTGGTATGGATCAACCAGTTGCTTCGAAAGGAACCGATAAACGAGGAGGAAGTTTGAAATGAGATGATAGATTTCTAGGAGTTGTGATGTGAATCTCATACTCCTTTTGGATCGACTTACGTAAATAGTGGACTCGAAATAAATTTCAAGAGTAGCAACCAGCTATTGAGAGTGCATCTTTGATCTCGTGATTGAGTATATGAGATCTATTTTCATATATAGCTTATGGAGTCATCTTTGATCCCTTGAGTTAAGTTATGAAATGAATCGGAGAACCGAGATAAAGTATGGTATAGATGATTTTCTTTGGAAAGGTAATGCGATGGAGCGAAAAATTTGAATAGAGGTGATATTCAGAGGTTATTGAATTAGTATGATTGGTTTATCAATAGCATAAGATATGAATTGGTGACATGCGAGATATAAGAGTAAGCGAATGTGTCTCTTATATCATAGGGTTTGATCGTAAAGGCTATTGGATTAAGCAAATCAGACAGTTTATTTCAAGGATGATCAATGAAAGGACAAGTCAAGAAATGAATATGTAATAACTCGACGATGAAGTATTGGAGTCTGTCTCTAATGGAGACTCAAGTAAAAGGGTGGAATAAACTCACTGAGAAGGTATGCATTTAGTTTGATGTAAAGAAAGTATCTTTGTGTAAGTATGTTTCGGAGACTCAAGTATGCCTTATTGAATGTGTTTCAATCACAAGCGAGCTAAGTGCAATGCAGTTGATTTGCAATGTGGATGTAAGTTTGTATGAATGAGCAAACATGAAAATAAGCCAAGTGAGGTATGAGGAAATTCAAGGAATGGAAACAATCATTTGAAAAAAGATGTCAATTGGAAAATTGAAAAGAAAGTGTGATAATGTACCTTAATGAGAATCGGTTATTTAAGGAATCGCGAGGACTAATCAAGAAGCACGAAATATGATAATAATTGAGGTGTTAACCAAAGGACCGATAACACAATAATATTGGAGACCGAAGTGATCAAAGAGTAGATGATGTATTAAAAGTATTGACGAATTGAGAGACTAGTGAACACGTGAGGAAAAACGTATGAAACTTATGATAAATGGAAGGAAGGAGAATTTTGAAGAATGATTTTAATGAAAATCAAGCTGCATGAATTTGGAAAGTTTGTCGTATGCTTGATATTGTATAAGAGATTTGGATAAAATCTAATGGAGCATAATGAAGTGATTGCATATGTCTGAGCAACTAAGGTCCTATGAGTTAAGGAGTTGATACATGTTTAAGAGCTGCTACACTAATGATTGCTTTAAAGTTTAGAGGCAGTATGAAAAAAGAACATCTTGGAAGTATTTATGCAAGTACAGATCGTAAAAGCGGAGACAATCATTGAATTGAGGCATGGAATAGGAATACAAAAGATTTTGATTGTATGAATGAGAAATTCCTATTAAGGCTAAGTATTTTGTCAAATGCATAAGCAGAAAATCGATATCGAGGTTATTGGAACCAAAAGCAAAAGGAAGCATAACATGTGGGGGCTTGAGTGCGTCCCGAATTAAGGATCAAGAAATTGTGAATCGTTCGAGAGGTTGAAAGCAGATCTGAAGTTTGAGTTCGAATAGAAGAGGGCTACATGGTGATTGTAATAAGAAGAATGTGAAATTAATAATGATGGTTGAGAAAGGAGAATTTGTTAAGCGATATGAATTGGTTCGTATGGAGTCTTATGAGATAGTGTTATCGACAAAAGATGTCCGGATTCAAAATGCGAATATCGATTATGTTTCAAAATATATGATATTGGTATTATTGATACAAGAAGTTGAAAGTTGTGAGTGATCCGAACACGAATGAGGAAGCGATCGAGAAGTGATATGAATTTCGAGGACGAAATTCTTTTAAGGAGGAGAATTGTTGGACCCGAACTTTGATTGGACGTCAAAATCGTTAAACAAGGAAATTAGTGTGGTATTTGGGTAATATTACTAATGATGTTGGGGGTTAATGTATGAAATGAGCGTTCTCAGTGTACATGCATTATGGGTAACATCTTTATAATTGAAAAAAAAGTGAATTTGTATAGTTACTATTTATGTAACTTCTTTGAAATTTCAATAAATGAGACTTCGATTTATTGGGGCTAGAAATGCCCGCAAAAGCTTGTAAGAACCTTTTATCGTGTTTTGCAAATGATTGTTCAAGTATGACTTGCATTGAATTGAAAATGTGTCATAAGTTGTGTAAATGAACTTTGTGTGATATGTGGTTGCTTTCAAAATTTATTCTAAAGTATGTATTTTGTGGCTTATGGATGATTTGAGAAATGGCTTAATGTTTGTCATAAGAATGTGTTGAATGAATTGTATATGGAGGATTTAAGTATGGAAAGAATGAGTATTTTGTATATGTATTATGTTATAGATTAAGTTGTGAAGATTGAATCGTGCTTGAAGTAGATTGACGAAGAGTATTGTGGTAGTGAGGAAAATGTGAAATCAAGATGGAAAGAATGGATTGGTCTTGATGACTTTGAGGCTTTAAAGAGATATGTATATGTTATGAAATGTCGAGTGAATATTATGAGTTAATGAAAGTTAAAATGAATGAGTTGATTAAGATGATTGAAATGGAAGTTGAAAGGTAGGAAATAAAGATTGAAAGAGTGAGAATTGGAAGAATTAGTGAAGGTGTGAAAATATGAAGAATTATGAAAGTTTGACTTTTGGGGATGAATAGTTGACTTTTGATTTAAGTGAAATTTGATAAAATGATATTCATGAACATGTAGTGCTTGTTGAGGGCTTTGGTAGCCATAAAGTTTGAATTTTCGATATCGGGCTAGAAGTTATGATAGATTGAAGTTTTGATGTTGTTTAGGTGATTGAAAACCAGACGATGTCTGTAGCAAAACCAGCTGATAGGAAAAGTGGACGCTACAGAATGTAGGAGATAGAATCAGCCTTTGTAGTCTTCATGAGAGTTATAGATCTAGATGTCTACTTTCTAACCGTCCAAGAATGAAGTCATTTCGACACCTATAGAGAAAGTTATGGCATTTGCTCCAAAACATGTCTGATAGAAATCAGATGATGGAAAAACCAGCTGATAGAAAAACCAGCTGAAGCAAAAGCAGACGATATGGACTTGATATCGATAGATTTAGACAAAATTTCCTTCTTGAAAGTTGTAGATCTCTCTTTTCTCTATGAGATAGATACCAATTTTGCCCAATTTGGATATCGGAGTCAAAAGATATGATCTATATAAGTGGACATGTGCTGGATAGAAAAACCAGCTGATAGAAAAACCAGCTGATAGAAAAACCAGCTGAAGCAAAAGCAGACGATATGGACTTGATATCGATAGATTTAGACAAAATTTCCTTCTTGAAAGTTGTAGATCTCTCTTTTCTTTATGAGATAGATACCAAGTTTGCCCAATTTGGATATCGAGTCAAAAGATATGATCTATATAAGTGGACATGTGCTGGATAGAAAAACCAGCTGATAGAAAACCAGCTGATAGAAAAACCAGCTGAAGCAAAAGCAGACGATATGGACTTGATATCGATAGATTTAGACAAAATTTCCTTCTTGAAAGTTGTAGATCTCTTTTTCTCTATGAGATAGATACCAAGTTTGCCCAATTTGGATATCGGTCAAAAGATATGATCTATATAAGTGGACATGTGCTGGATAGAAAACCAGCTGATAGAAAAACCAGCTGATAGGAAAACCAGAAGATGCAAAAATCGACGAAAGATTAATTGAGACATTTGACCCTTTTAGAGACTGAATTTGGATTTAAGTTCTTCATGAACATTGTAGATCAGTCTTTTCTCTATGAAATAGATATCAATTTTGTCCAATTTGGAGTTCGGAGTTAAAAGTTATAAGCGTTTGAAGTTTGGAGGAAAAATCACCGATGAAAATCAGTGATGCAAAAATCAGTGATGGAAATCACCGATCTGAAAAATCAGTGATGCAAAATCAGTGATGGAAAAGTCGACGAAGGAAATCAGACGATGAACAGTAAATCAGACGATAGAAAATCAGACGATGAACAGTAAATCGACGATAGAAAATCAGGCGATGAACGATAAATCGGGGCGATAGAAAATCGAGATGATGAGCGAGAAAGCGGATGGAAGGAAAGCAGTCTGCACACAGATCAGTATTTTGAGGATATATGAAGCTACAGAGCTCGGATTGAGGTGATTCAAATTGGAGATTAAACTAAAGTTATAAGGCTACAACTTTGATGAAGAACCCCGATCAAGATGGAGCCTCTAAGACTGTCGGATATTGGAATGAAACTCGGTGCGAAGTGCGGTCTCGATTTTTATGCAGTGTCGATAGTATTTTGGCCATAACTTCTTCGTTTTAGATCCGAATTGAGCGTGGTTTGTTGCGTTGGATTCGTATGATCGAGGAGAACATTATGAAGAAGAAATTTTTTGTAAAATTCCTTTATTTACCTGATCAGAATTTGGAGCCAAGATATCAACTTTTAAGGGCAATTTGGAAGAACACTTAAAGAGTTAAGTTAGTAGGCTTATAAGGAGGGCATGAGAGTCTTTCCTCATTCATTAAATGACATGGCATGTGGCTGTAGTATAAATAGAGGAGAAGCAGGCTGTGGTCGTGAGAGTTAGAGAAACAGAATAAAGAGAAACAAAAGAAAGAAAGAAAGAAGAGATAAAAGAGAAGAGTGGGTTCGGTGAAAGAGAAAAGAAAAGACAGCAGCTAGGGTTCGATTTTGTGAGCTTTCAGGAGGATTTGAACATGCTCCAAGAGGAAAAAGATGAAGGATGAAGAGAGCTCTAGGATGAGCTAAGAAAATCCAAAATGGTGAAGAGTGAGGTAAGAGCCGATTTTCAAGCTTCAAGCTTTTCTTAAATTTTTGGTGTAGAATCATGGAGAATATTATGGTTTTGTGGATTATGAAATTAGTTATGATGTCTATGCTAAGATGGTGGTTTAATTTTGGATTAATGTGAGTTAGGGTTTATGCCCAATTTTAGAAATTGGGGCTTTTGTAAATTGATGCATTAGATAGCTTGGAAATATGTTAGAATTGGGTTTCCTATAGTAAATTTTGAGGGTTATGGTATTTATGATGATGAATTTGGATGATTTCGGTCTAGGAAATCTCAAAGTGGGCGAAAGAAGGAAGCTTCGGAGAAATTAGAGCTTTGGACAAGTTCCTAGCATGGATTCGAGGTGGGTATCCGTTTATAATAGAATTTATAAGCCATTACCGCTTTCTTTAAACAAAGAGATTTTCGACTTAAATTGCATCATAATTGTTGCATCATTGCATAAATGATTTGAAAATCATTTTGATTCGATACATGAAATTTTGATGAATTGCAAAATACATTGTGTTATGCCTTGAAAGACTTCATGGTCATGTATATTCTAAAAGAGCATTTGATAAATTGATTTGAGCATTATATGTGCTTTTGTGTGGGCAAGAGAGTAACGTTGTGATAGTCTCGTGCGTAGACAAAATAATGTGATAGCCTTCTCCCGGCTTTCGCTTTGAAACTACGAGATCCGAAAATGGACTCGTCGTGATTACGGTAAACTTCGGTTTCCATCGTGTTTATGGAACTCTCTAGCCATTTGTGTGTGCATTGCTTCGTGAATTGCCAAGTTGATGCATTCATGTCTTGTGACCTATGGATTTGTGGCTGAAAGCCTAAGACGATATCGATTTGTAAATGTGATTTTGATTACTGAAGAAAAGAACTTCTTCAAAATGTGCTTTACTGGATTTCAAAGAAATGTTTTCTAAGACCGAAGCGAAAAAGATTTCAAGAGTTTTGCTTATTGTTTTGTTATAAACTGTTACCCATTGAAAGAAAGCCACCCCCTCATTACCATCCACGGTAATGAGAAGAAGATCTGATGAGCGAAAAGAGGATTTTGTATCTTTGTATTTGCATTGGATTTTTATATTGTGATTGTATTATGGCTTGTAAGGGCATAAAATTTGTATATGATTATGGGATGGGATTATGTAAGTGAAATATGGTTAGTATTTATGAATGTGAATTATGAACATGACTTGAGATATGACCGAGAATTATGGAAGTGTTTAGATATAGGATTGTAAATGTGTATGATGGGATTCGGACGGAGGTCCAAGATTTATGTGATGGGTTGGAAATATCAAGTGCTTTCATGTATGGATTTGTGTATGGACATGATATGGAAATTATGTATGAATGGCATAAGATGGATTGATGAAATTCAAATATTTGGTAATAAGCGAAATTGGGATAAAGAGATATGATTAGAGCGAATGAGAAAATGTTTTCAATCTGACGCGATATGATCGAATATGAAGGATTAAAAGGATTGAGAATTGATGAAATACAAATTGGAAATTGAAACTACTTTGAACAATGTGTAAGTGGAAAAAAAATGAAGCGATATTAGTTAAGCTGCGATTCGTTCGTTATGTGTTGGGCTCCGAAAACGGGTCCCAACAGCTAGTGTTGTTTGTGAAGAAGAAGGATGGAACTTTGAGGTTATGCATCGATTATAGGTAGCTTAATCGAGTGACCGTGAAGAACAAGTATCCGTTGCCTAGAATTGATGATTTGCTTGACCAGTTGCAGGGAGCTCATGTATTTACTAAGCTAGATTTGAGATCAGGGTATTACCAGTTGAAGATAGCGGAGGTTGATATACCTAAGAGTGCATTCAGGAGCAAGTATGGGCACTATGAGTTCCTAGTGATGCTGTTTGGGTTAACTAATACCCCAGCAGCTTTTATGGCCTTGATGAATAAGGTGTTCCAGCCCTACCTAGATCGATTTGTAATTGTATTCATTGACGATATCTTGGTGTATTCAAATAGTAGAAAGGAGCATGCTGAGCATTTGAGAGTGATCTTACAGATTATGAGAGAGGCGTGTTCTTAAAGAACAACAAAACCTTGAGGTCTTGGGTTCGAGCAGTGGCTCACCCAAGAACCAAAGAGGACAATACCGAGGGGAAAAATCCCGGTAGCGATCGTGGGCCTCTTGAGGTACCGAGGGAGAGGCCCGTACACAAAGTTCGGGTCGCTACAATTTTGGCGGGAATAAATTGTAATTGTGACAAAACATATGTTAGTAGCTAATATTTTTTATTTGTTGTGATAAAACATAGTTTGGTCACTAATATTTTATTCTTTTTGTTACGAAACAATTAATCGTCACATAATATTTTATTTGTTGTGACAAAATTTTGTCAACAAATATTCAATTAATTAGTGTCTACTTCATATTGTCACAATAAATGAACTATAACTACGGTCACAACTATTCGTAATTTAGTGACAATATTTTTGTAACTAACTATTTTTTCATCACAAATAGGATATTTTTGAGTGCCAAGACAATTAATTGACACTATTGTTTTGATATCTGTGATAATTTATATATTTGTCACTAATACATTGGTAATTGTGGCAATTTAGTATCTTTCACAGTTAAATTGTCACTATTAATATATTAATAATGTTAAATTTTATTTTATCACTAAGTTTTATCACTAAAAGATTATGAAATTTGGCGTCAAAATAATTTTGGCAGGAATTAATTGTAATTGTGACAAAACATATGTTGGTAACTATTATTTTCTATTTGTTGTAACAAAGCATAGTTTGGTCACTAATATTTTTTTGTTGTTGTGATGAAACGGTTTATCGTCACATAATACTTTACTTATTGTGACGAAAACTTTTGTCAATAAATATTCAATTAATTAGTGTCTACTTTATATTGTCACAATCACCAAACCATAACTATGGTGTAACATCCCATCACCGATGGGAGGGGTAAATTAGTAAATTGGGACAGACTAGTAATTTGCATTGCATATTTAGATGTGAACATTCATTTGGCCTCTAATTTGAGAGGAATGAGTCTTTTGGCACATGCACTTATATGTATATGCATTCACGGCATTTCCCGACATTTATTTGTGAATATGGTCTGTTTTATAAATTCTGAGACAATTGCGCTTGAGAATTGGACTAGGAACTGTTTTAGAGTGATTGTCACTTGATCGTAACCCTTAGAATTTTTCTGAAAAATTTTGGGAGAAAATATCCGACCGAAAATTTTTCGAGTGACGGACTGATTGATTATATAGTACTAAAATATCGGTCCAATGGCCATGGAAATTAGATTTATGATTTTAGAAATTCATATGTCGAGCCATTGGAAATTGGAGACGAATTGGACTGGAAATAAAGTTGAAAAGAGATAGAGCGTAAAGAGTATTGTGAATGAGAAAAGTGGCAAGTGTTTAAAGGTTTTAAATAACCTAAGTAGAGGAATTTTCGATGTTCTTCGTTGGAAAGGCTTGGAAAGCTCTTGGTTAGGGCAAACTTTTTCTCCTCTTTGCTCTCGTTGATTTCATCTCCCATACTTGCTTGTTTCTTCTTCCTTGCGCAAAGCCAGCCTTTAACTTCTGAGATGATGGAAGATTGTGAGAGGAGAAGAGGGAGTCGTGGGTGTAGAGAGAAATGAAAGGGTTAGAGGAATTTCGAAGTTCCTAGAGTTGGAAGCTTGATTTGAGGCGCCGTTGGAACAACATTCCACGGATATTGCTGGGACTTCCAGGCTGTAGCTCGGAAGTACAGGTGAGTAACCTAGTTGGTTCCTCAATCTTGGTGTGTTAAATTTTGCAATTATGCCATGCGGAGATAATGGAGGATTATGTGATTTGATTTGGATTGATTTCGGATCATAGGTGTCCGAAGTATCGGTAACTTGTTATTGAAGTGTTATGTGTATAGATGGTACTACTTGGTTCGAATGTGATTTAAGGCATATGCTATTATATTGTGAAGAAATTGATTTCGAATTGAACATAAGCATTTCTTGCATAAAGGCATGATCAGATAAAGGCAGTTGTGATCGGAGCAGCCAACGCATTTCAGAGCTTAAAGCTCAACGCTTTAGGGCTTAAGCCCAACGTAATTCAGAGTCACAGACTCACCATATTAGGGCATTCAAGCCCAACGTATATCAGAGCCTCAGGCTCACCGTAATGTGCCCATCACTGGGACAGTTTCAGGCGCACGGTCACAACAACGTAATAAAATGGAAAGTGTCTCATGTGCATTCCATATATAAATGATTAGATGTGAACTGTGTGAAAGGTGAAACGCCTTATAATTGTGAATGTGATAAATGAATTCTATAAAAGATCGATTAATGACAGTTGTGACTGAGCTACCACCGAGAGCTACAAGCTCGACTACTGAGAAAGAGCCTCGAGCTCGCTAGGGAATAGTGCATACCCTGAGGGCTCTCCTATCCCTAGGACGCGCGTATTGTGTAATGAGCCCAAAAAGGGAGAGTTCAGCGCTCAGTCACAACAAGGGAATAAAATGGGAAAATGTTATGAATTCAATTATTAGGTTTTGATTGATTTGTGATTTGGGGAAAAGGGATAAATGTTTATACTGATGATAACCGCTTCGTTTAACTTCTGTTTTGGGCAATTGTATTATAATCTGTTAATTGTTTGAGTAATGCATGAGTTGAGTGAACCATCGATGATGGTTTCTCACTGAGTTCGCAAACTCACCCAACATTGTAAATATTTTTAAGAATTGAAGAATACCCCGTTAGAGAAACGGGAGTATGATTATTGCAAGCAAGTCAGAGTTCGAGTTCGGGATCAGTTCACGTCTGCATTAGTATCGTTCTGTTCTTGTATAGAATTTGTATTTCTGCAATTTCTGCAGAATAGTACTGTTATTTTAGAGGACCCTAATTGATAAATGTTATAATTGTAATGTGTATTGCTAAAAGTGTTCGGGAATAGCATGGAGTCATTTCGGCTATGCACTTTTATGCATGTATTGGTTTAAATATTATTGAGTGTCTGTTATGATCGAAATTGTTTTATGATTGAAAACGTTTTCGTATTAAAGCAGGCCCCAAGTGTTTACTGATTTTCGCACATGTGAGTGTTTTAAAAAATGAATAAAAATGTCTTACTGAGTTTTGAACTGTAATTGACTGCTCTAGCATGTCACCCTCGTGAGGCACGGGCTTGGATGTCACTATCGATATCGGGTTCGAGTCTTGCGAGAGTGGGATGCTACATATGGTCACTAACATTTGTAATTTAGTGACAATTTTTGTGTGCCTAAGTATTATTTCGTCACAGATACGAGGTTTGTTGTGACAAAACAATTTATTGATACTAATATTTAGATTAATTGTGATGATTCAAAATTGTCACTATTAATATATTAATATTGTCAAATTTTCTTTTATCACTAAGCTTTGTTATTAAAAGCCTATGTACTTGTTATGACGAAAACTTTTGTCAATAAAAATTCAATTAGTTAGTGTCTACTTATTATTGTTACAACAACTAAACTATCACTATGTTCACTACTATTTGTAATTTTAATGACAAAAATTTTGTTGTCACTTGATTAACTTTTGTTACAAAAGTTATTATCAATATAAACATAACAAATTAATGATAAATATTTTTTATAATAAAATATTAAAATTAACCAAAACAAAGATAAATTTTATCATTATTGTAAAAATTTTAGAGACCTAAACTACTTGTCATGATTTTCTCTTTAATATGATTATTTGCAAACAAATTTAAATATTTTCTTATAAAATATTCAAACTACATATATTGATAATATAAAAGTAATATTTTACATATCATAGATATTTGGTATACTTAACTTTGAAATTTCATCAAAATAATCAAAATAATTAAATGTTGAAATATAATAAAAATCTTGTTCCAAAATACTAAGCAAAACTCTTAACCTATTGAAAATTAAAAACAAAGTTCTTGCTAATGCTCAATCATTGTCATCATCACCTTCCTCATCTTCACTTACTGAATTTGTTTCATCATCATCCATAAAGATATCTTCATCACAATTAGTTTCGTCATCTTCTCCAGCACTCATAGTATCAATATCCATTCATTCATTTTAGTAACATTTTTAGGTTTATTTATTTATTTTATTGAGTTTGTTATTTATTTTATTTTTCTTGTTTCTTCGTAGAAGGCATGAGTTTGGCTTCAAATTAGACCCAAAAATTTGTTCACGAGATGTCATAATTTTGCATGGCCTAAGTGAAATTAAAAGTGGAAGCAAGGTAAAAGAGAGCAAAATGACGGTGGACCAAAAACACCATTAGCAAAAGGTCCAAAACATTGGCAATATAAGCAGGAAACGACAACAGAAGGAAGGAAGTAAAAAAAATTATGCTACGTTTGCAAGAGTGGTGAGGGTTTTAATAACAATAAATAGTGAAGTAGGCCAGGATTTTAAAAGAGGAGAATAGAAATAGAGAGTAGCGGTGACAAGGAGGAAAGAAAACGTTTTAACATTTTAGGTTTTTAATTTGGGGAGATAAGTGGGACTAGCGGCAACAGAGGGGAGACGCGGCAACAAGTGGGAGAGGCACGCAGCTGCGCAGAAGGCTTGACGCGAGGGACTAGACGCAGGCAGCACTCCAGGATTTTGACACACGCGGGAGAGAGTAGCTGCAAAGGAGACTGGATGCATGCGAAGGGACACCGCACGCAAGGAAACTGGACAAAACAGAGATCTAACCCAGACGCCGCCGCACCTAAGTTCTTCGTTCCTAGGTATGTGAATCGAAAGTTCAGTAATCAATACAAGGCAACTATTGGCATCAATTTCTTAACGAAAGAAGTCTAGTTCGAGGATAGGTTGTTCACATTGCAGGTTACAATTTTTTAATGTATGATTTATCTTAGAATGATTTGGTGAAGGTGACACTTCTCAAGTTGGTTTAGACCTGGAAGAGCTAGGTATCTGATGCTTGCATGTGAGTTTTTATGAAGCCAGGTTGGGAACAAGATTACTAGATTGAACGTGTATCAATTCTTATTAAAATTGTTGCTCTTTTCTTAATATTTGCACGGCTTCACCGACATTATATATTTAGGATGAGTGGTATTGGCCATTGCTTTCCCCCAGTTTGCAGCTGGTCTTAAATCTGAAGATCTTATATCTACTTGTATTTAACCAACCTGCTACTGTACATTGTTACTTTCTTGTGTCAAGGTCACATATAGTTTATTTTTCATTTGCATGTGAGTTATTTCCTTAAACTAGCGACGATTCTTTTGTGTTTTATTGTATGCCAACAGGACCTATTTCTTGACAAGGTTGCAGCCATAGGGCTTGGTGGAATTCCAGGGTATGTTCTTCCTTATGTGCCTTCTAGCAATTTGCTCACCTTCTAAACTTTTTCTTATTTATGTGTTCTGTGTGCTAGTGCATATGCTTGTGAATTGATTTTTTGGCATGTAAGTAAGAATGATTAAGATTTTAGTTCTTTATCTATATTTTTACACCTTTGGCAACAAATCCTTATATGTGACTAGATATACAACTCTTACATTATTTTTCTGTCAATTACTTCCTTACTTCATTTCCAACCTAATTGTCATCCTTTGAGTATGAGTTATACCTAACAAGTCTTTATAATATTGAATTACATGTTCTTTAATCTTTCTTTCTTCCATAATTTTGATACCTTTAGCATCTAGCAATATATACATCTTACTAGACTTCCTTCTACTAGCTAATGATGCATAATAGAAAGCACAATTGTTGTCACCACATTGGAGCTACTTATTATTTAACTTATTGATTTAGTTGTGATTTCAAAAGCTTGCTTTCTTAGACTAGCTTATCAATGGTCACCATTTCTTTAGCTTTCAACTCTTGATTATGATTGTTATATGAAAGAAACAATTGAATCTCTTTAAGGGGTTTGTTGTCATATATTTTCTCTCCTGTAATTTATTAAATTGCTTAATATCATGTCTTTATATTAAGCACAATCTTTATATTATGCTTAATGTCATGTCTTTATATGTCGACAACTATCCTCTAAAACTCTTCATCCTTAACCTAAACATTTTTGAACCTAAGAGGGATCCTTTCGAAATCAGTTCTCCTATTAAAGTGTAGGATAATAGGTCTTTGATCTAAGAGGCATGAAGTATCAAACACATCAAAATAATTTTTGAAGTGTTCAAGCCAATTTTCGTTAAATATAACTTTATCCATTATGTAGTATATATGTCTATTAGACCAGGTAATGGGTTGTCCACAAAATATTAAGTTCTTTATTTTCTACTTTTGTTAAACCACAATAGACAATTTATGTGTTTCAGTTTATGGATTATTGACTTTAGGGTTAGTGATTTGAGGATTTTTAGTTTATAGGCTTAAAGTATTTTCTCTATATTTTAATTAATATATTTATAATTTTACACATTATTTTAATCTAAACAAAAGTTTCATATCATTTGGGTAGGACCTAGGTAAGCAAGAGAATTAAATGAGTCCACCTGGCTTACACATTAAAGAAAGTGGAATCGAAGTTAAGTATACTAAACAATTTAGTCCAAAAAAGGGCTAATGTTTAACATTTTGATAATAATAATGACTTATTTGTTAACAATAGAACATTAAGGATATATTTGTCAAAATAGAGAAATGTTTGTTTTTCTTAACCTACTATATAGTTCAACATGTTTCACTTATGTAGATACATATAGAACCACATTTCATGTATCACTTCTGCTGGTCTCACTAGTTATTGTATATATAAGTAAAATTAAGTTTCTGTGTATGACACATGCAGGGCCACTGATTTTTTTTCCTTATTTCCTGTGTGCAGAGATTACATGAAGAAAATGAAAATTTGTTTGATACATTAACAGAAAAAGCATCATCAATTGGATCTCCACAACTTCTCTTTTCATCTGACAAACATTTCTGAAGAATGTTGATACTTCACTTTCAATTCATTGTCACTATTGTGTGCTTGTCACCGAAAAAACAATGTAAAGCTTATATTAGGATATCATTGGCAATACTTTTGAACCCTTATTGGATAGAAACTTGTGTGTAGAGTAGCAAAGGTTCTCAGTTTTTTCACTTTATTTCAAGAATATTGATATTTAGGTTCTACTCTTTTCCATTATAAAAGATCCTGTGTATTGAAACTTAGAGATCATTTATCTTGATCTAAGTTATTTGAAATGTTGATGTTGTGTATGTATTGTCATGATATTTTTTTATCTCTCTCAAGTTTTTGTTATAGAGCTTTTTAACAAATTTTGTCAATATCGAATTTCACAGACGTGTAGATATATGCAAAACATTTCGGTACAATTTTAAGAATTTTGTATCTTTTTCTAATGTTGACTGGTAAAGTGATAATGACATATTCACCATTGTGTTTTTCATTAAGTTTTCTATATGTTCCAATGCTACCATTTCATGGACTTAATAGGACTTACAATGTTGGGGTTGCTTTTTTATTGTCTGTCCTACTGCTATCATCTATTGTTATTCATTATTCATTAAGTGATTAAAAACATAGGCCAGAACGTTCCTAACTAGTTTTTTAAATGGATTATTGATTCTAGTCATTGAATCTTTAGCAACTCTTCCTTTGAATATTAAGTGCCACTTGTTGTATGATAAGATAAACTGTACTGTAGATTGAAGATTCCGTATGGACAATTCATTCTATCAAAACCTTTCAGGCATTAACCAATGTTCTTATTTACCTAGTTTATTCTAATATCTAGATCTACAATTTTTTGTCTACAAAATATCTTAGGCATCCCTTTACAAGAACTCTGACTAGTTTACTGCACAAACATAGAAAGATGAGTTAATGTTTTGACTACAGGTTCCTCACAGTGCGCCATTGTTTCTTCTTCATCATTAGTAATTCTCATACTGGTTTGTCGTCTTGTTCTACAAAGTATTCTAGGAGATGCATGCAAAATATGCATTAGCAAAATGTGCATATTGGATTTTTAATTGTAGTATCTAGCTTTGATAGTATATTAGTAGGTGTTTATCTCTGTCAACCTTCTTTTCGTTACCTTCTGTCATTTTGCAATTTTCTTTTGTAGGTGAAAAGATACATTGAGTGAAGATTTGTTTCACATATCAAATGTATATGATAAGGCATTAGTGATAAATTTATTGTAACATATATTCTTTATTTAGTAACAATATTATTGTAACATATAATTTTCATACTTGTGATGAAATCTGTTAGACAATATAGCCACTGATGCAAACTTTTTTTCAGCTAATGTAATTTCGTTGATGAATTGATAGTTTTATTTGTGATAATAATAAACACATTAGTGATAATACTTTTCTAAGAACCAATTTTCATTTTGTGATAAAATGATGATACTTTTTGTTAAAAATATTAGTGACCAAGAAATAATGGGCACTGATAAAAAATTATTAGTGATATTTTGTCAATATTTATAATTATTTTAGTGGCGATAATGTTGTAACAATAAAATGAAATACTGTTATGACTTTATTCGTCACTACTTTATATTATTTGTGTCAACAAATTTGTTATAAATATGTAAAGTTGCTATAACCATATAGTGTTGTCACACATTTCATAGGTTTTAGTGTCGACAAAAGAACTTTTGTCACAATATAATGAAATATTATTACAACTTTATTCTCCACTATTTTATATTATTTGTGTCAACAAATTTGTCATAAATAAGTACAATTGTTGTGATCATATAGTGTTGTCACACATTTGATATGTTTTAGTGTCGACAATTTTGTCACAATAAAATGAAATACTGTTACGACTTAATTCGTCACTATTTTATATTATTTGTGACAAAAAACTTGTCATAAATATATACAGTTATTGTGACCATATAATTTTGTCATATATTTCACAAATTTTAATGTTAATATTTGTATCACAAAAGTGTTGTATAATTGTGACCATTTTTTAAATTTGTCACTATTTTATCAGTGATGGAGGTATTTATGACGAGAGGTGACGACTTCAAATATTAGAAACTATTAATAACAGTGACAAATATTACTGTTTGTAGTGACAACTTTTATTTTCACTATAAATACAATTTCTTGTAGTGTGGAAAGAGGACAGGTTCCTTTTTTAGGGTACTTCCGAAAATAGATCTAGTGGAGATGGAATAGAGCCTGTATCTCAAAGGATTAGAGCACATGGCTACGAACCACGATGTCGGAGGTTCAAATCCCTCCTCGCCTACAACCGACCAAAAAAGGAAGATCAACCTTTCCCTCTGGATGTAGAAAAATCATGATCGAGATAGCGACCCTATTGTTCCGATGGAGAGAAGAACCTATGATTAGGTTCCTTTTTTAGGGTACTTCCGAAAATAAATCTAGTAGAGATGGAATAAAGCCTGTAGCTCAAAGGATTTGAGCACATGGCTACGAACCACGATGTCGGAGGTTCAAATCCCTCCTCGCCTACAACCGACCAAAAAAGGAAGATCGACCTTTCCCTCTGGATGTAGAAAAATCATGATCGAGATAGCAACCCTATTGTTCCGATGGAGAGAAGAACCTATGATTAGTTTCGGAAAATTTCTGCCAATCTTTAGATTCATTTGACTCTCATGCTCAATTATTTCAATTACATATAGGAAATTCCCATATATATATATATATATAAAGAGCTAAAACTCATACTAATTTTATCTCAAAAAATTATAAAATTAGGATTTGAAAATAAAGGGAGTTCTTCTATTTTTTATGACCAAATAAATTTTGTCAATATTTTTATATAATTATGAAATAATTTTTATTTTAAAATATTAAAAAGTCACATCCTATATCAAGTTAAAATGCCATGTAGGAATTAGGATAAGCTACTGCGCAATAACAAACATTTAAAATTAAAGATTTAAGAAGTAACATGTTCATTAAATTGTGAAAGATCAGTGTGGATTGATAACATTGAGGGAACAATATACACCTTAAATTAAAAAGAACGGGAGCAAAATTCAACCTTTTAAATGGATAGTGAAGCATAACCAAGAAGTGGGGGAGGAAAGGAAAACATGGTTAAAGAAAAAGTGTCGGTGCTGCATGCATAAGCTTAAGCTTTGTAAAACGTGGCTGATGACATAATCATGTAGAACATGAACTCAGTACTTCTTATTATAAAAACACGCTCCCTATACCCCACTCGTACATCACACGATCCTGTTGCTCATATATTCTGTTTAACAAAAGAGGTGTAAAGTAAATTAAAAATACCCAGAGCAAAGCAATAAAGTTAGAGTTAGAGAGACAACGTGATTCAACGGCGCACGATTCAAGAGGGACCAAAAATATTTGCAGTTTTAAGGTGGACACAGTACCACGTTATAAACCAACTTCCATCAGCACGTAGTGTAGTTTAAGGTAATCAAATTCATAGGTTGCCAGCGAAAAACCTAGTGATAAGCCCGTGTTTCTTACCGGCCTAAGCAGAGGGCGGCTTTCACGTCCAGCCGCCACGCAAAACCACCGCCGTTCATCCTCCAAACGTCGCAGGGCACCGTGATCGAGCTTCTTAACTCCTTCCCGTTAACATTCACGCACGTGCTCTGATACTCTACCCTAACCCTGCACGTGAACGCTAGGAGTCCAGGGAGCTCCGTGGTCAAGGGAATCACTTCTTTTTTCATCATCAACCACACCGTCACTTCCACTGCGTCATCATCTGCTACACCGCTATGACTCACCATCTTCCTATACGCTTGGTTCGTCCACGTAACCCTCCCAAACCCGTCGGATATTATCCCTGGGCACGTGTCCCTCTCTAGATTCGCCCTCTTCTCCTCGTCTGTACGTCCTAATCCATCCACGTCCACCCACGTGTCCGACACACATTCCACGGTCACACACGATCCTAATACTTTAGTCACCCGAGGCATCACCACCGTCCGATCCGCAGACATCAATACTGATAGCATCTTCTCATCATGATCAACATCCTCCGCATTGCTGCTGCCAAAACTCAGCCACGTCGGCGCGCTCTTTGCTTGACCTGTCGGCAGAAACTCAACATACGAAGAAGGCTCTTCTTTCCGATCAGAACTCTCCGGCAAAAGAGGAAGCGTCACCACCGAGGCATCCACCTTCTCTCCTTTCAAAACCTTCCGTTTTCTAGTACCATTACCGTTACACTTCTTACCGTTCTTGCAGTTGAAAGTCTTGCACCTTCTCCTGCCTCTGTATGTTCTAGAGTTTAGGTCAATCGCCTCGGGTGGTGATGTAACCGGCGTTGAGCTAGGATTCGCCGGTTTGGGAGCGATCGGCCTGAATCTAAGCATTATCCGGTCAACTTTTGACATGTCTCCACCACCACCGGTGTACCTCGCTATGCAGCAACCTCCCCTACTATCCATCTCTCTTTAGATTCTTTCTCTCAACATCGCCCCTTTCTTTAACGGATGAGTAATTCCTCACTTAGGAGTTAGGAGTTAGGACAGACAAGAACTTGCATAAAATGAAAGGTGGAGCTGAGAGTAGTATTTTTAAGAGCCGTGGGCTGGGCACGTGTAGGTCGGCTTTTGGTTGAGATGCGTTACGTGGCTAGGCGGGTCTCCGTGGGCCCGGATTGAAAACTTTCAGTTGGTAGGAACCAATGAGAAAGCGAGAAGTGTCGAGTCCTAACTCAAAAGAGGGGCACGTAGATATCGGGCATCGTGCAGTGTGCAGCGTTTGGGGAGCCGTTTTTGTCGAGCTACGGATCGCTCTAGAGTGGGCCAATCGTAATTGGATAGAATTGAAGGACCAAAGATTTCGGGTCTTTCCATTAATAGAATGGGCAGATTTCTCCAAGTGGACGGTCGACTTTGACGAGGATCTCGGAGGTTTACTACGTGGGATACTCTGTTGACGTCATCATACGTGACCGCTTCATGTTCTACCATTATAATTAAGAATATAATTATATATAAATAATTGGGTTACGGGTTTAGGACCCCACTCTGACTGAATCACAGCCAATCCCATCCTTTTACTTCACAGTTCGGAGTGCCCTAAGCCTTTCTGGTTTTATCGATCCTCTGCGAAAGTGATCGTTCAGATAATTCGGACCAAATTTTTACTGTTCAGACTTAGCTTAAATTATCCGAATTTTTTTCTTTACTCGGTCCGAACTCAAATTTTTAATTATCCTAATTTACCCAACCCGATTTACCCGAATTACCTATTTATTAGGTCGATTTACCCGAATTATCCCGGCCTGATTTACCCAAATTATCCAAATTACCCTATTTCATAATTTTTTTAAACCTAATTCGGATAATCGAGCAGGCCCGAATTTTTTCGAAGTTATCCGTCCCGGTTTCGATCTGGCCTAAATTATTCAAAATTTAACATTTATTTACTGAATTAATTCGGATCAGGTCGAATAATCGGCCGGTCTGAGTAGTGCTCACCCCTCACATCATATAAATATGTGGTTAAACGGCACAAGTGATTTCACGCGCCTGAGGTCCTGTCTGTCTGTTTGTGAATTTACTTTGTTAAGGATAAATTTTCTAGATTATTATAAAAAGAATTAATATCAGGCAAAATTTAGGTATGGAAAAGTGCCGTAAACCCCGCACCTCCATGCTTATCCGGGAATACGTTTTCACTTTCTTTCCTCTCATGAGTAGATTAAATTTTCTTTCCAGCCAAACACAGAAGGCAGGATTGGATTGCATCTTTGTGGTGACCTAACTGGTAGAATGACTCCTCACTCTCGATGGTTTTTAAGGACATTTTGTCTATTTTGTTTTTATTTTTTTCTTTTTAATAATTTCTAAAATTGTAGCTTTTATTTTAGTTTTGGTCATATTTTGATTTTATTCTTAATTAAATACATATTAGTTATTAAAATTACCATTGACATGATAAAATTATTGATTTTATTTTATAGTTATTATAAACTTTAAATTAATTTTAAAAACAAAACAACTTTATAAAATTGACAATTATTTAATTTATTTTAACTTTAGAAGAATTTATTATTATAATTTTCTACAAAGATTATGTAACATACTAAAATAAAATAAATATTAAATCAATTTATATAATTCATTTATTTTTAACTTTTACTGATAGTGTTTTTTTTGTTACCCACGAGATATTTTAAGGGGTCCTAACTATAGAAAGACATTTTTAAATTATTTATACCTAAATTAATTTCTGCTTAAACAAGATAGGTCCTTTATAAAAATAAAACTTTGACTTCAAATTTTAAATAAGTACGTATATAAAAAATAGATTTCTTACCGACCCACCTGTAACCTAAAATATTTACCTATAATGTTATTAGTAATAATAACGAAAACTTTATTTATTGCGTCTAGTCATATTCATGCTGAGTATTGTTGACAGCAAAGGAAAACTTCTTATTGGCAGAATAATTAAGATAGGAGCAACGGCGATAATCATGAGTTGTTTCACTTGCGTATTATTTAGGCTTCTAATTCAAGTACTGCCCACGTGTCTACTTCATAATTTTGTAAGTTGCTTTCCTTCTCGAGAGTTTTGTACGTTACTTGTCATTAAAATTTCAACATTTCATTTCCGTGATCCAACTTTCCCATCGGAACAATCCTGACCAAACACCTTGATCAATCAAGCGTCCATGCGTAATGAGCGTACAATAATGCCAGTAATCGAATCGTATGGCCTGCAATCCCTACGCACAAGTTACAGTGGTAAACCTAGGACCGATTAGCCAATAAAATGGTGATTGGCTTCAATATATATAGACTAGTAATTGAGATGGAGAAAGGGCTCGTGGTCATGGGGTCCCCATTTCGTAGCATATGTGGATGGTCAGGCTCTGCAGGTCGTTCTCTATATTGTTTTCATGCCATGTTACTTGGGACACATGTAGAAGCACTCGCACCTGTGTCCTGTTGCACTATTTGTCTTTTATTTTAGTTTTCTATATTAATAAAATGTGTGTTGTATTCAAAGTCGCACCAATTATTGTTGTTCTTAGCGCTTGGGTTCGGTTCCCCTTAAGAGACACATGCGCATTAGAGAATTGAATACGCTGATAGTAAAGTCCGACCAAAGCAACTAAGGGAGCAAGTGATGGGGACTTGGACCGTTGGATGTATCATGGCGGATGCATACATATTCATGCCAGCCAAACTTGTTCACGGAAGTTTACAACCTTTACAATTTAGTTTTAATTTTTGGAGGATAAATAAATAATCGTAAAAGTTATAAAAAGAGTGTTTTATTATAAAATTTAAAATTATTTTTTAATAAAAATCTCTTTTGAAAATTAAAATAAAGCTTTTTTAAAAAATACTTTTTTAGGTAAATTTTTCATATCAATTAACGAGTTTATTTTAGTCCTTTTATTTTTATATTTTTACACATAATTTTCATAATATCTACAAACACGTTTTTACGTTTATTTTGAGATTTATATAATATCATTTGATTTTATATGTTTTAATATTTATTTTTATATTAGTTTTATTTATATTATAATCCATATAAAATATTTGGTTATATATATTTTCATTTATTTTCATATGACCTAAAATTATATAATAATTAATATATTGTGTTTTGCATATTATTTAATATATTTTAAATAATTTTTATATACATAAATAATTTTATTACAAAATAAAATATAGTTAAGATTATAATTGTTTTTATTTTATATTGTCAAATAATCTATTGTGTAAAGCTTTTTTAAAAACTTTTTAAATGACAATCAAACATTCAATTGACTTTTTAGAAAAGTTTTTCTTAAAAAAGCTGATAAGGACTTTAAGAGAGCTACACCTCAAAAGCTAGCTACTTTAAAGTCCTTATCAATTAATATCGAGCCGATTTTGGGTGGTGGCTGGAATGCAGTGGCTTTGACAGTCATGTCACAATATACCAACGTGATGACAACAAGGTTACCAGTGGTGACGTATATAATGGTGACGCGAAAGTATCGATCGTGACCAATATAACAGAACTAATGGTAACATTGGTCCTTATAGAGAGACGAATATTACAGTTTGATCTAGTTGCAAGGTATGAGACTTGAATCCCACCGATTAAATACAAAATTGATATAAAATTTATAAAAACTTAGGGCTCTCTACCCTCATAAACTAACTTTTGGGATGTAACTCTCCTAAAGTCCTTATCAAAAGCTATACAGATATAACTCTATCAAAACAGTTAATTAATTATACTACGTCGTTAATATATAAATAAAATTTATATGCTTATAAACTTTCTCACTCGTTAAACTAACTTTTAAGGTTAGTTCTCTCGTGAGACTTGTAAGAATAAGAATGGTCTGCAACTGATGTCTTGACGGTTTCTGTAGCAAAATTTTAGGATAAGAAAACTATTAACAGTTGTGAAGCTGTTCTGTAAGGGAAGAAGAAGCTTATAGATACTTTCTTTACTATGTTTTTTGGTTATAATCTTTAGATTGGAGCCTGAATTGTCTGTGTTTGATTATAGGAAGAAGTAGAGAGAATGATCATTCTTTGACAAACCATCACGCGCGCGTTTCTAACCAGCAATTCCTTGGTACGCTGTTGAGGGGACCATCAGGCCATTTAACTGATCTCTGACTCTTGAGTTCATAAGAATTCAATTCCCAACTGCCATATCGTCATTATAGATCCTGAAAATGACCTGACAAGCACTTGTGTCCGTGATTCACCATGCATATAGGTCAATCTGCAGATCACGAAGTGTTTTCTGCTTTCACTCTAGATGCCCTGGAAGTGCATCAATTTCCATTTATTTCCACAGTTGAGGAATGGGATATCACTTACTTTTAATGTAAGTGGCTCAGCCTTTACGTCAGACCCATCTGGTTTCTGTAGGCGCATGCTTAACCCTGCCTGAACCTGCTACAAGGATTATTTTAAGCCTTATCTCTTTATCTCTTGCAATGTTTTCTTTTGTTTCTTTCTTCTAATCTCTGTCAGGATGACGAAAAACATCATAGCGAGCCTCGGTGCACCTCCTAATGACGGGTAAACTTACAAATGGCGGTTCTATTACTACCTAACAGGGATTGACTAGTTATTTTAATTGAAGTGGCGTCTCAATGTAAACTGACAATGACTATCTTAAAGTTTCTCAATCAGGCAAGAATACTCCTATGCATATGCACACGGAACCTCACCTTTTATTTATATTTTAAAAGGACAATATTTATAATTTTAAAAATTTAATTATATAAGTAATTTTAATAAAAAAATTTGCAAAATTTTGCAAATAAATTTTAGGTTAATTGCTTGGACTGAATAGAAGAAAAAGTGCGGTCCTGAAGTGTGAAATCCCATAAAAACAATGGTAATTTTTACAATTTTCTATATCAATACATGTAATGCAGAAGTAAAGGGCTTCAAAGACTTTCTATGAGGTTCAAAACTATACTTTTCAGGCTCAAATATCAGAAAACATAAACCAATAATGTGATTGGGAAGTGTAACGATTATGCCATTTTATACTTTAGTGTTGAGCAATATTAGAACTTGAGGAAAGGTACCCAACCTTACTCTCTAACCCTGAAAGGCTCTAGATGAATATGTACAGGTGGAGGGAGACATGTCAGTTTACGAATGAAGATGGTCACATCATGCTGCAACAATTAGCTTGATCTCCACTGGGACACTGTTATATACCTCATGATTATTGGTTTTGAGAACACAGTTGAAAAATCACCAAAACAGTAATAAGTTGCGGCAATTTAAGAATCCTGTTTGGAGCGAGCGAATAATATATATTTCATTACTCCGATGATATATTATCTTATGCATTAAAAGAGAATAAACAAAAACATCAACATTAGGTTGATAAAGATTGGTCCGATGTAGTTGAACTTATAGATATGTAAAAGGTGAAACGACCTTTGTTCTCCAGTTTCTACCATCCACATGGCAGAAGGCAGCACCTCAGGACAATTTGATAATATCGTCACCTTTCAACTTGGCCCAATAATTTGTTTGGAGGATTAAGAATTCCACAAAGACAATGTACGCGATAATTATTCTGGTTAAAGTAGTCGAGATCATGATGCTGCTGATATGATTTTTCACCTGCTGACAAAAGGTTGTTTTCTGTCCATTGATTTACTGCACTTGGGATTTCGTGTGTATGTTTCTTGCTTCAAAGGAAGAACCAGTCCATTTTCACGTTTAGCCAAGAAAATGGCAGAACAGGTTTAACCAGGCCGTTCAGGATTGAAATTAAGATCTCCTTTCAACAATCTGAAAGCTTTTTCTGTTTCTAATAATGGCAGCAATAGGAACATAGAATACTGCAAACGAGAATATTTAGGCAAAGCGGTATGCTATGTTTGGGTAAAAAGAAAAGGAGATTTGATTACGTCCTTCAATGGATACTTGCACATTAATTTAAGGAAGAGCACAAATCACCAAGCAGAAAAGGGCACCCTTTTCTTGATCAAATTAAAGAATTGGTTGCCACCTTAAGACACAAAAGAAAGACCTAGCTTTCATGATTCGAGCACCTGTAACCAATGGGAACTTACCACATACCAGAACTGGCAAAATAGTTGTTCAAAAGCTATGCCCCATTTTCAAAGACTCGTACTAATTGTTCTTCGGCTACTTTATCGGTTCATGCTACGTGTTCAATATAAGTGGGCACCACTTACACAGTTCTAGCTAGCTAGGTCAGTCATCTCAGCTGCTTAATTCTCTCCGTCAAAGAGATTAGGTTCGTGGAACTTCCAAATACAGGAAATGACTAGAACCCTGCTTTTACGGCAACAAATGAAAGGTCTTAATTACTTCCTTAAGAATATGCCCTGATTTGCATACCAATTTTGAGTAAGACTTACGTTGCCTGAGAACCACTTCACCATCTGTCTTTCCCGATGCTATCTCCCAGTGTCGAAGGAAAGCATCTTTTTAACGGTTAATCAAGAGAATGTACTTAAGTAAAGCTTTTCTTCTGACGGCAAAGTGATATTCAAATGAATGGTGGATTACACAATGTTGCACGCAAGCAGCGTAGTTTTAATGGGCTTCTCTTACGATTTGGGTCAAGATCTCCTCGCAAAGCATAATCCAAGGCCATTCCATAGCTTTATGGTCCAAGAGCATTGGGGCTTACATTATGTTAGCAATGTAGAATGGTGCTATCTAAGCTTGATAGGACCTGAAACTATCAGTCACATTGAATCTGAGTCGAGTCAAAACAATACGATTTGATTTGAAATTTTTTAATTTGGGGTTGGGTTAGACTGCACAATTTGAGTCCGAACTTAATTTGAAAAAACAAAAACTCGAATCCGACCTGAAATTCGATTATCTCATTTGTAACTTGTTGAATTCAATTGAGCTAAACTAGGTAAAAAATGTGATCTTTAATGTCATATATGAGAGCAAAACCTTTGAGTCCACGGCAAAAGGATCATAGTTCTTTAAAATCTAGAACACTAAGTTACAAGAAACTATTCGTAATCAAGTGAGTGAGAAGTTTTCAAATAAAACATTATTTTGTATTTTTAAATTAAAAATTAGGCCCGGTTCAATCATAAATTAACGAACTACACACAATTTAACTAGACCTTGTGTTCGATTTTTAAGCCCATCTCGAGACAGGCTTGAGACATTAACCCGTTTAGATAAAACATCATTTTGTAATTTTTAATTTAAAAGTTGGTCGGGTTCAAGTCCAATCCTTCCTAGCCCATTATCAGTGGTTTAAGCCCATCTTCTTTTACGTATTTATTACGTGTGTTTGGTTTGAGTTTGGAGTCATCAGTGGTTCTACCGCTTCGGCGTATTCTATAGTTTCAAGATAAGATTCTCATCGAGTGTTTTTTAATTGAATATTTAGCAACAAATTAGGGGAATTCCAAATAATTATTAAATTGAAAATTATGTAAGGTGCTTTGCAAAGAAGGGAGTTACAAAATAAAAATAAATTAATTTTCTTATACTATTATTAATAAATTATCTTCAAAATTAAACACTTTAAAAAATTTGTTCATATTTTATTTCAATTATCACAATGAAAATTATCATGTATCATGTATGGTTTGATTATTTTACATAATTTTGATTTTGTTAAAATTTATCTCTTTTTTGGTATTATGAATAAATAAAATTAATAAAATATAATTAAAATTGTTTGATAAATATAAGTAATTTTATTTTAATTATAAATTTTAGGATAATTAAAAATATCAAACTTTGCAATTATAGTTCGAACTTCAAAATTTGTCAATAAAGTATTCAACCTTTCAATTTTATTTAATTATAGCCCAAATCTGAAAAAGTCGCAATCAAATATTCAAATTTTTTTAATTTTAATCGACATTAATATCTTCGTTAATTTTGCTAACATAAATCAAATTACCCAACTTCGACAACCTCACGCTTTAATTTTAATTTTTCTCTTTATTTTTAATTTGTTCTTTTAACGTCCTCGTCCTTCGATTTTCAAATTACACAATTTACTAGTACAATATGTTGCAATGCAATGCGAGAATAATTTGAGACGTTAGAAAAACAAATAGAAAACAAAGAATTGAAGATGTCTTAAGAACAAACAAATAATAGTTAACAATGAGGTCATTACGACATCATTTTTCTTAAGAATTTTATTTTTAATAATGACATTATTTCATTAATTTTTATTTATTGTGCTAATTTTAGTTGGTGTATATTAATAGTTAGAATTTCTAAAGTTAGGCTAGCATGAAAAAATTTGAAATTTTAATTATCATTTTGGTTAAAATTAAAAGTTAAAAAATTAAATATTTTATTACTATTTTGTGAAAAGAGAACTATAATTATAAAATTGAACGATTATTTTTGTAATTAACTCATCAAAATTTTAATAATAGGTACCGTTATTTTCATTTGGAAGATAAGGTTTACACGCGTTATTGATTGTGTTAAAGTCTACGCCGACAAACCAAATACGCGTCATTTAAGCTTCGAAGCATTTCTTTTCCTTTCATTTTAAGGCTTAAGCCTTCTCTCGATTCACCTGTTTCTTTGTGGATTTGAGAATTCATCGATCGGCGTTCTTTAGCCTCTATCTCACTCTGTCTCTGTCGATCTCTCTCCGGTAAGGCTTTACGTTACTCGTGTCTTTTCAGGGGAGAGGCGGCCATTAGCGGTTCAGATTTCGGCTATCTAGGGTTTTTATTTGCTTGCGATCAATTCTGTTTAAGATTTTCCTGATCTTTTTCCGTTTGTTGTGTTTTCTTTTCCTTTAATTTATTCTTCTGTTTGATATTAATTTGTTGATAAGAGGTTAAAAAACAAAAGATTCGATAATTCGCTGGTGTGAAGTTTTTGGGGTTTAGGGTTGGGGTTTCTGCGGAATTGATTGTGTTTGATATTGATTGAGAGGGACTTTGGTTCTTAATAACATGGCGGCAGGAAGGGTCGATGTGTCAAGGAGACACGAGTCTTACAGGTACTCCAAAAGAGATTTCGAACGTCGCCAAAGCAGTGGTCGTGGTGTGGGTTTGAATCAGGGGTTGGTGCATGAGAAGGAATGTTTTGCCTCGTCAGGCCTGCGCAATTTGGACTATAGGAGGAGTGGGTTTAATTGCCGTGATGAGGAGCGAGAGTTGGGTGAGTTTTGGAGGGGAGATGTCCAGAATTCTTGCCCTAGGTCAAAGGATGGCGAAATATCAAGTTCTCAAGATGGGGTTCAGTTGCCTCCAGAGAAGAAGAGGAAGTTTTCTCCTATTATATGGGACATAGTGGACAAAAATGTGAGGAGCTCGTCAGAAAAGAGGATTGATTCGAAGAGTAATACTCTCTTGGCTCCTCAATCTTCAAGAAGCCCTTTAGATCACGGATCAAATGTTACTTATGATAGGAGCCTCAGTAAGGATCCTGTCTCTGAAATTCAGATTGGAGGAGAATCTGTAGTCATTTCATCTTCACTGGTTCTTGAAGAGGAGCATGGGACTAATGGTAAGTTACAGGGAGAAAGAGAGCATGAGACTACTGAAGTGCGGAACATATATATGTCGCGATGGGCGTCTGATGATGATTCTCCTTTATCCAATCATGAAGATATGTCTGGTAAGACTTTTAATAGGAAGAGCTCCAGCCCTGAGAGTGGGGAGTTTCTGAGAGAAGAATTAGATGGAGAACAAGCAAGGCTATCTGTACACAGTGAAAGGGATGTTTCGGAGAATGATAATCTCATGGAAGTTGACTCAATTCATGATGAAGGTTTGGAAAGCAACCAAGTAGAATCTATCAGTGACTCCTTTCAAGTTGGAGAGTCTGAAGATGCTACTCATAGAAGTGTGAATATGCTCGAGTGTTGTAGAAGTGTGTTTGAGTATGAAAGGCTTAATGAAATTAATGAAGGGACATATGGGAAAGTGTACAGAGCTAGAGATAAGAAGACTGGGGAAATTGTGGCATTAAAGAAAGTCAAGATGGCTTTGGGGAGAGACAGAAACTTGGAAGAATATGGCTTCCCGTTGACTGCACTTAGGGAAATTAACATTCTGTTGTCTTTTCGCCACCCTTCAATTGTCAATGTAAAAGAAGTTGTTATGGATGACCATGATGGTGTGTTTATGGTGATGGAGTACATGGAACATGACCTCAAGGGGATGATGCAGATGATGAAACAGCCATTTAGCACAAGTGAGGTTAAATGCTTGATGCTACAACTGCTGGAAGGTATCAAACATCTTCATGATAATTGGGTTCTCCATAGGGATTTGAAAACTTCAAACCTTCTGATGAACAATCAGGGTGAGTTGAAAATATGCGACTTTGGGATGTCACGCCTGTATGGGAGCCCATTGAAACCTTACACTTCTCTGGTAGTTACCATGTGGTACAGGTGAGATATGCTGCATGTACTGCTTTGTATAGCTTTATATTCGTCTTTTGTATGGATGATGCATATTTTCAACTTTTCGTGTTTTTTAAAATATCTGGATATAAATGATGCTAAGTTGATATATTTATTTGTCTATAGGGCTCCTGAACTTTTGCTTGGAGCCAAAGAATATTCAACAGCAGTTGATATGTGGTCAGTTGGTTGCATAATGGCTGAACTTTTGACAAAGGAACCTCTATTCCGAGGGAGAAATGAAATTGACCAACTTGACAAGGTAATTTAGTTATGTTGGTATCTTGACACCCATTGACTTTTAGTTTATTGTCTCCAGAGCAGTTATATTGGAAATTTAAAACTGCAGATTGTCAGAATGCTTGGAGCACCAAATGATAAGATTTGGCCTGAGTTTTCCAAACTGCCAGGAGCAAAAGCAAAATTTGTCAGGCAACCGTAAGTATCTTTGTGCTTCCTGATCTTGTTATTTCCTTATTAGCTTGCATAAGAAGGATGCTGGTCAAGGTAATTCATTGATATAGGTGTTCATACTCAGGTATAATATGCTGCGAAAGAAGTTTCCTGCAACTTCCTTCACTGGATCTCCAGCACTTTCTGATTCAGGCTTTGATTTATTAAACGGCCTTTTAACTTACGACCCTAAGAAGGTAGCTACTGTTTAGTGGTTTTATGCTTAATCTTCTTGTTGTTCCATCGTTCTTAACTTTTCTTGGTCATTATTCTTATAGATTTCATTGATGATGCAGAGAATAACAGCAGAGGCAGCGCTAAACCATCCTTGGTTTCATGAAGTTCCTTCACCCAAATCAAAAGAGCTAATGCCCACTTTTCCCCCGCTCTCTGCTAAGAAGAGGTAGCTGATCAGTTAAAATTTGATCTTCTTACAGAAGAAGATTATGGGAACCACTCTTTGACTTTTTGTGTATAGTTTTTTTTTTTCCCTCCTTTGTGCTACTAATTTGAAGAATGCATAGAAGAATTGAGAGCCCAGGTTCCCAGACGAAAGAGGTCAAGGAAACAGTGCTGGAAGACCAGCAAGAAGAATAGACAAATCTTCAAATAATTGTTTTAAAAGAAAAAGATAGCTGCATCCATCTGTGGTTGCAATGAACCATTGATGTTCTGAGATGCAGAGTCTTGAATGCCAACCTTGTATTCTTGAATCAACTTGGATTCATGTTCTGTAAATAATTCGCACCTCTTGTTTCTTTTCTCCTCCTTTTTCTTGTCAAACAGCTACTCACCTGTTTTGTGATTATTGAATTTTTGTTTGCAAGAGATAATTGGTGTAACCCAAGAGGAGTAATCTGCTCAAAGTGTCCTGAGAGGTATTTAGTTTGATTGCTAACCATTGGTTATCTTTTATGTATTTGTTCTTAAAACTGGTCTCTCTTTTTTGTTTTTCCCTCCTGTTAATTTCTTTGCCCTGGCTATCCTAATGTTGTCAAATGGAGGTTGGAACTTGTATAGGTGAATTTCTGTTTCTTTTTCGTTTTCTCCTTCTAAGGTTGAAACTTGATTCCATTTTGTTTTTCAAGCTATAGAGCCTTTTCTTTTTATTCTTCCATTATTGCCTGTTCCGTGTTTTGACATATTCAGATTCCTCGATCAATGAGCTCTATAAGTAAGAAACTGCAATTATTGTTGCTGAACAGGATTGAAATCCTTGTTCAAATTGGGAAAGTTTGGGAAAGGAGACAATTGAATGAAGGAAGTGAAAGAAGAGGAGGGATGGTCTTTGTTATAAGGAATCATAAGGTTATGCATACACTTGTATATAGTTTTGGGGTGGAATTACTTCAAACTTAATCTGATATGAGTTGCGCTCCAACTATGTTTAGGCAGTCCCAGATGATGTATTACTGATGTTTTTTTCGACAGTAACAATGTTTAGTACCAATAAACGCCTCTTCTTGTGCCATTAAACCTTTTGTCCAGCATCGAAATTCTTTAGCACATAATGAAGCCAAGAAAAGAGCGGGCAGAGAGCTTTCGACATTCTTGTGAATTCAAATTTGATAAGTCATTTCTGAATTTTCTGGTAAGAATTCCAATTGTTGATGCCATGTTAATTCATTTGAATTAACCATAATGTGATGCATTTGTGTCTGCAATTAAATATGGCATAATAAATTGTTACAGCTTGCATGAATTGAATCCATTATAGTATCAATACGAATGGAAATTAATGTTGATAATTCAGTGGGATGTTGTCAATCAACGGGTACCGATCCTCTAAAGGATTTGGAGATGTACAAACACTAATGGCTGGTGGATCGAGATGAAATGTCTAAAATGGACCCTTGCTGGGTACTAGAACAATTGGAACGACGAGCTGCTCCATGGAAAAAAAACAGCAATGACGATTTCACATCCATTCAAGTCTGTATGTTTGCTAGGCTTTGGTCCCAGGTACATCATAACAAATTGACGTAAATGATGACCATTTTAAATCCCCTCTGGGCCGCTCAAATCACGTCCAAGAATAGAGATATGGCAGAGCAGCTTTTTGAGAAATTTGACCAAATAAATACCAACAGGATGGACCCCTTCACAGAGACTAGGAGAAAAGAGAGATATGCTTCCCTCGTGTATTCACTAATTAGCTATTGGAGGGAGCAAGCATGGTGTGGATGGACTCCAAATCGGCTAAGAGTACAGAGCCAGCCTGAGCAGCTACTTCCGAGCCCCTGCATTAATGGTTCATGTGCCCAAATAATACCAAAATGTATGCTTGAAGTATATGCTATTAACCCGACAAGCCAACTGTAGAGGTTACGTTACCTACCAGTCACAGGCGGAAAATGAAGATGAAGCAATTTATACTAACATTTATACAATATGGAACAGAGAAATCCTAAGCACTATAATAGCACATATACAATATGGAACAAAGTGAAATCCTTCTCAAACCTCCACGATGTCTTATCGTAAAAGAGAAAATTTTATTTATTTCTATTATTATTATTATTCACATATTTTATATATAAACAATAAATACAATTAATATAAAAATTTGTTAATAATCAAACAAATATAAAATGAAAGATAATACAAAGTACTTAAAATGTTACAATTTTATTATACAATAAAGAATAGTTACATCAAATAGAAAAAATAATATAATTTCATGTCTAAAGTATTATAATAAGAGTTTGTGTTAAATAGTACAACCAATTAAAAGTGAAACTTGAAACAAAAATATGTACAATTAAAATTTTATATTGATATTGCATATATAAAACTTAACATATGCATTAAATATAAGTGAAATTAAAAGAAGAGAAGAAATAAAAATTTTGAAACTTCATTTAATCAAATATCCATTTAAATCGTATTGACCTTAGTTCTCATTTAGTACAAAATTTTCATCATTAAAAGGAATCTAAGCATCACCATAATTCATGTTTATTGTACCAAATAAAATGTTAATATTTTTATCCAAGATTATCTTTCAAGTTACTCCCATCTATCAAATTTGGTTTCTTAAAACTTATTCTTTTAGAACATAGATATGGTCAAGGTAAATTGGACTTACACAATTACTTATTCTATTAAGAATCCTAGTAATCAAATAAAATTAAATTATTAAGAAATTACAAAATATTATATCTAACTCAATAACGATAGTAACATATCCTTTTCAAAGTTTTAAACAATATTGAATAAGAACCAAGCAATTCAATTTTTGTGATTCGATATACTTTTATTGGAATGAATGAATTCAAATGTGTTCTAATTGCTTTCATACTTATTGCATTCACACATTGAATTAGAACTTGAAATCTTTTGTAATTCTAGAATACCACTTTCAAGTTGGTCTCATTAAGAAATTATAAGACAATAAAAGTAACCTTATAAACAAAATAAAATAACGATTAATTTCTAATAATAACAAAAGTGAAAATATATATCGAATTAATTTTGTCTCTTTGATGAATAGTAATGGGCATCCCAAAATCATCATAAGTATCTTTATAAATCTCCATTTGTATGCTTGAGAGATCTTCCATCATCTCATGAGCCACAATTATTGTAATAGTTAATAGCATTTTCTTATTAACTCCATTCTTTTTGTAAAATTTAGTCTAAAATAGATATAATGCTTCAAATAGAGAATAAAGTTGGCTTTTCTATCTCTTATTGATAATTGCAAGATAAGGTATGTACAAAAAAGATTGATTTTTCATATTGTTCTTGATTGCTTCAATTGTCCTCTCCATAGTATCATAAAATAACGCATTGTTACCTTTTCATCACTATCAGGAAGATAAAGTACTCTCACCAAAAATTCACAAACTCGGATTACAAATGATATTGAGACCAAAATTCAGGATTTTTAAGTAAAATTTTAGAAATCTTCACTCTGATATTAGACCTGCCATATTGAGATGCGTCTCACTTATCACTTGTAAATATTTTCAACAGCTCTTTATTCATTAGAGAAAAACATTAAAGTGATAAAGTGTTAGTCTCAAATCTTGTAATAACATGATGACACAAATTTTTATTATTAGTGAAATTCTTTTTAATCAAATTTAGGACCTATATAATTTCAAAGCAATAAAGCAACATACCTAGTCAATAACCTACCTATGTGAATTTTCAAAGCACGCAGAACTATTCACATTTATATGGCATATTTTATGCATTGTAACTTTACGTGTTGCTTATTGTTATTAGTTCAAAATTTAGGCGCAACAACAATAAATGAAATATAAGTTAACACATCTATTTTCTCATGCTCATGAGAAAACTTAAATTCTCAATGCATTATTTCTATATTTTCATAATGTAACTAATATGATTAGTACAACATCAAATATTATATTAAGTCAACAAAGCCCAAAAGCAACAATATTATTTTTTAACATATTCACCTTTTTATTGTTTAATTAACAAACACTTTTATGAAGCCAATTCTATGTATATCTATAAAAGAAAGTATAAAAATATTGATTAAAAACAAAAGGCATATTCAAAAAATCTTCCATGTAAAATCTAGAGAAAAGGATTATTCCAAAGCATGCTCTAGAAGTGCTACATTTTAGTAGTGCTCAATGTCTCTCCTCCATTCAAAAGGAACTTCAAGGGACTTATCCTGCGTTTGGTTAGTGTTCGCAGGGGTGAGAACAGTGGACAAGGATGTTAAATTCATGTCCGTCATCGTGTTTGGTTGCTGTCTGCAACGAAATTTGTCCTGTCCTAAAAAGACATGGACACAAAATTTATGTTCGTTCCTCATCTGTGGTACAGAGAAAATATGTCCAACGGACAGGATGAGAAAATGACAGAACTACCCTCATTTTATTACGTTTGAAACCTAAACGCAGGGTTACGAAGCTTCGTCTTCCTTGCAGCTCTTCTCCTTCCTTCGACTTCGTCTCCACTGCCAAACGGTAATTTTTTTCTGTCCAGATTCTTGTCTTCTCTTCCCCCTTCTTACCCTTCTATATGAATCTTTTCCCTTCTAACGCATACAGGTGTTTCCTTTTGCGTCTGTACTGCCAGATTTGAAATCTCTCCAACGACATCCGGTCTTCGCCAACCCCGCCTGCTATCATCTTCCCTCTCTTTTAGGTTAGACGCAATATTCAAACTCGTCGTTGTTGTTTTTTATTGCTATGGGTGATGGGATCTGAAGATTCTGGTTTCGAAAATTAGGAGCTCGCCGCGGCGTGATGCTGATCTTTCGCCGCGACGAAGGTAAGGTTCGGCCACAACGAACCCTCTCATGCTAGGCGTCCGCCGCGGCGAACATTTTTACTAATTACCATTGGAGTAATTTTGGGATTTATTATCAACAACCTTCTTAACAAATTTTAAAACTTGAATGTAATTAATGTTTATAAATGCTTAGATGTTTAATTAAATTATTATGTATTAGGATTTTTGGTTGTCGAGTTATTTGAACCTATTATGTAATCAATTATATGAATGCTTAGATGTTTTATTAAATTATTTTGCCCTAAATAATGTTCATAATAATAATAATAACAACAACATAATTAATTTTATTTCGGTTATCTTATAATAATATCTTGAGCAAAATAATAACAATAAATTAATAATAATAATACTAATAATAATCATAAAATTATTACCATACCAATGATAATGATGATGATATAATTTTACTTAATATTCATATTCATATTAATTTTACTATTTTTGTGATTACGAAATTATAATAATAACATAATTAATATTATTAGAGTTGCAAATAAACTACAAATAAATATTTTTACACTTATAAAATAACCAATGAATTATAATAACAACAATTACAAAATTAATATTAATTGTATCAATAATAATTGTTATAACAAAATTATAATTAATAAGATAATTAATGTTATTAGAGTTGCAAATACAATTCATATAAATATTGAACCAATTATGAAATAACCAATGAATTACATCTTTCCAATACATTATTCTGCGAGGTATTTTTGTCATTAAACACTTTTTTATCCTCAAAATTGAATAAAACATATTTGTCGCCGGGAGGAAGACAATTTTCTCTTACGTCATCCCATCGCAACCAAACATCTCACCGCTTTCAATTAACATTACTTTTATTAATCTCTCGTCTCTATCTGTCTTGTCCTATCCTCTGCATGTTGAAGACGCTAACCAAACAGACACTAGGAAACCAAATTGAATAGATTGTTGATTGCAACAAAGAGGCAAAATGCTTAAAAGGAAATAAAGTATAAACCAAAACAATTATAAGCTCAATAAAATAAGAATAGAGCAATAATGAAGGGAACCAAATCCTCCACTAAAAATGGTGTTTTAGATCTGTCATAGTAAATTTTAACCACACATTTATGTGAGGCATTTATTCTATTAAATCTCATCCACATATTTATATGAGTATTATATAAATATATATATGAGATTTAATAAAACAAGGTAAGAATGGTTAACTTAGATGTTCCCATAATGGAAAGGGTTATTCAATCATTACAAAAATAACTTTTTCGGTTTGATGTGTAATAATCAAGCAATTTGAAGAAAAATTATTGATGTTTTATAAAATGCAAATATAATACAATAGATCCTTTAAAAGATGTCACAAACAAAATTTGAAATTTTATTAATATGAAATTAAACTAATTTAATTTGAGAAATGTTAAAATCTTTTACATTAAAATATAAATTACAATATTAGGCTCCAAAAATAATATTGACAAATTCGTGAACAGTATCAATAATCAAGGTTAGGGTTTAGCCTTTACTATGACTGATGAGGGACTGGTTCAGTCTAGCTTTTCTGAAAGCGTATAAATTAGGTTAGGGTTTAGGGTTCAGTAATGGGAAAGGGACTTGTTCAGTTAGTTGAGTTCTCCTGAAGCATATAAAATAAGACTTGTTTAGGCTCCAAATTGTTGATATCTATTTCATCCTTGAAGAGGTAAACTTTAGAAGAAGCTCTAGCTGAAATGCCACGGACTACCACCCTGGAGTGCCCTGGTTGCCCGCCGCTTCGAGCTCTAACTTTCGATTCACTTGGTCTAATTAAAGGTTCAGATTTGTTCTTTGTAGACTTGTATTAAAATATTTGATCTTGTGATCGATTGTTTAAAAATTTTCTTATGGATATTTACCTATTTTCGTTATTCATGATAGTGGTTGAGTCTCGAGGCAATCGAGGAATTGCTCACGTGGTTGAGAGATGGGGTAGTCCCGACTCGACCAAGTGTGTGCTTGCCGCTTCTATTGATGACCGGAAGCAAGACCCTGTAAGCGGAGTTTGCCTATTTTGGTGTATTTCTTCCTTGCTGGATATCTTAGGTTCTGTAATATTATATGATTGAAATGGGCATGAACTACAATTCAATCCTGTTTGCTGGGTAGTTCGTTTTCTACTGATTTCTATTGTTTCTGCGAGTTGCTTCCTTTGCTACAGTTTGATTTTTTCTTAACTTATGCAACTTTATTTCCTGCAGTTGTTAGCAGTGGCACGAAAAAATGGCACGGTAAGCTTCTTATTTTGAGTTGAGCGTTAAGGAATAAGTATTTGGTTGTTAATGTTTAGTATTATGCAACTTATTGGCTCATATTTGATATTGGTTTTCCTAATGCGTTTTCCAGGTTGAAGTGGTCAATCCTCTTAATGGAGAAACTAAAATTTCAATTTCTAATGCTGGTGTTGATACTGAGGTTCAACCTGAAGATGATAATATTGTTGGTTTACATTTATTCAGAAAACATAGGCAGTCCAGGTATTGTTCTCATTGTTAGTTTTAAAATCAGAAGTTTGGGGTTATAAGGTTATTCAGTACTGTTAATGCTATCGGCACTTTAATTCTCTGATCTCTCCTTGGATGATTAAATGTAGTTCATGCAATTTGCTTACATGTACTTCAAAAGGAGATGCGAATTTGTGGTGTGTCAAATTTGCCAATTCATCATCGGATAATGCCAGTATTGGTGACTCTAGAACGTGGAAAATTGGTAGTTCTGGCCATTTCTTGTGCTCTAAAGTGGATGGAAGTGAAACATATGCTGTGTTTGGAGGGTGAACATATTTCTTTTTTTATTATTTGATATAAACACCAGTGGTTTATGGCCACTGTGCAGCAGAATGAATTGTTTCTTGTATTCTGATTCAGTAAAGGTATTGAAGTAAATTTATGGGACTTGGAGAAGTGTTCTAAGATTTGGACTGCAAAGCCTGTGAGTCTATCCTTTTCTGACTCCTAAAGTATGTATTTGGGAAAAAAAAAAATTTACAGCAAACCCTTTCATACCTTGGATTTTAAACTTGATGCAGCCTCCGAAAAACAGTCTTGGTATTTTTACCCCAACATGGTTTACATCTGTAACTTTTCTGGCTGATGATGATCATCGTAAATTTGCAGCTGGCACCAACAACCATCAGGTATCTACAATTGTTGGCATTCTTTAAACTACATTTTCCTAATAATTCTGTAATCCCACACATATATGTTTGCCAATAGATCAACCAGGGAAAATCTTAATAATCAGCCTCGTATTAACTTTAAACTTGTATATGTAGATATGAGTGCTTTATATTGCATTCTATTATATTTGGAAATAATGCAACGATATATTCCCATAGTTGTTGATGGAAGATATTGTGTATTTTATTGGGAATGAAGAAAATATTGCAATGTGGTTTCTTTTCTGGTGGATAGTTCAATCCTTATTCACTATAGCTTTAAAAATTTGTTTATCTTTCAGATGTGATGCCCTAAGAAAAATATATCTTCGTGTCATTACTGTTCTTTTGGCATTCAATGAAAATATATTATAATCTTTGGTTTGTGGCAAGTAGGATGACTGGATAATTCATTTTAATTTGTCATGGGGAAGGATGAAGGGGAATGAATCGAGGAATGTCATCTGATCTCATCACTATGATTCCTTACAATACCTTTATCTTCTCCCTTTTTTCTTTTCATTTTATTTAATCCTAACAATGTTAGCCAATTAGATTTCATTCATACACTTCTAGATCTTGATATGTCTGATTTACATAACAGGTTCGCCTCTATGACATTTCTGCTCAGCGTAGACCTGTTATTTCATTTGATTTCAGAGAAACTCCTATTAAAGCAATCACTGAGGATCGAGATGGTCACACCATCTACATTGGAAATGGTTCTGGGGATATTGCTTCTGTTGACATACGAACAGGTCTTTGAACACAGTCATGAATATTCTTCCAATCATATATTAATGCTGCTTTCTTGATCTCATTCCCGAGTAATTCTTCCTTTGAAATATTAACTCTGAATGCACTATTTCTAGGAAAATTGTTGGGATGCTTTTTAGGGAAGTGTTCTGGTAGCATCAGATCCATGGCCAAGCATCCAGAGTTTCCCGTGATAGCATCATGTGGTGGGTATACCGCAAGATTTTAATTTGGTACAATAGCAATGACTCAGTAAAAATCCCGCTAAATGCGGGGTCTGGGGAAGATTTTTAATTTGAAAATTAGAAGGCACGTGAAACTTGAAGCGTGCCTGTGCAATTTTTATGCATGCTTGTGGTTGTGATCCACCTTATCTTTGCATAATGAGATAGAGTTGTATGAAAGTTAGGGAATCGTCTGTTAGCTATTTCACATTCCTTGTGTGGTAAATTTATTTGCATTAAATTTTCTTATTACATTATTTTGGGACTTAAATCCCGCATTTTTTCTCAATTCTTTCACTCAGGTTTGGATAGCTATTTGCGCTTGTGGGATGTAAGGACTCGACAACTTCTTTCAGCGGTATGTTCTTGGGCTCAATTTGTCAAAGGTTTTGTTAAATTTACTACAATATTTGTGTTGTTTTCCATATTTTCTGGTGCAAATTACTATTTGTAGAGATTTTATTGTTAAATTAGTAAAATGGTTTGGAGATGAGAGCTGCTGCTTCCATTTCTTACTATTTTTTTCTTTTGATGCAGGTCTTTCTGAAGCAGCACCTAACAAATGTTGTTTTGGATTGCAATTTTGATGGGAAAGGTTGGTATTTTCTTTTCTATTGAAATGTTTTGAGCATTTCAGACTTGTGCATGGTTGGCATGTGTTGTGCGTTACTTGCTGTCTACTTTGACTGTTTCTTTGATGGTCCCCATTCATTATTGTAGCAGAAGTCGTAGAAGTACAAAATGTAAAGGACGTCCAAATTGAAGACGAGACCGTTGCATTGCCCGTAAAACGAAAGAAGACACCCAAAGAAAAGGAAAGAAGCAAAAAGAAGGCAGCGAAGGACAGTGAACGGAGCAATAAATTAAGATCCAAGAAAAAGAGCAGAAGCTTAGAAAGCCAAATTGATGATGACTCCTAATTGGATTACACTTTTGAAAAGGCTGGGATCTTCCTTCTCCAATAAAGTTCTTTAAAAAAAATACAAGGAGTTGCCATGTTCAAATTAAGGTCATATCTCAGTATCAGAGTCTAAGCACCGCATGATGTTTAGAGACTCAGGACTTAGGTCAGCCTTGTTCTCCCGTCGGTTTCTTCATGAGCCCTGCTTTGCTGCTGTGACAGTTTGTTTTTGTTGGGTATTAAATTTTGATGGTTAGTTCATGTATTTGTTGGTACCATAACTAATAGTGACGTGCATGAACAAAAGAGCTTGATGTTTAAACAGAGATTGGACAAGGAAGAACTCGATGCCCATTTAAGCCTTATTGTTATTTGAATACTTGATGATGTAGTTGTTGGGACTTAAATTGTTCCCCAGCTTGGATTTTTACTTTAGATAGCAAATGGACCATTTGAATTGGTTGACGCCTAAGATGCATTAAGAGACGAAGTTTTGTAGTTTATGACTGTTCCACGATGTTTAAGGCTAATCACGCAAATTCTCTTATAGCAGTCTCAAATTCAAATTGATTTATGTTTCGTCCCTTAAATGGTAAAAAGATGATTAGTCATGGTCTTCGTAGATTAGATCATCTTCCAGATAAAAGGGAAATATGCGATTTCAATCTCATTCCATGATTTAACTAGGTCGTTGTATCTTCGCAGTTTCTTGCACAATAAAGAAGCAAGGATTCATCAAACCACCATTTTAACAAAAAAAAGGCTTCAGTCAATCGTAATATACTCCAGAGTTAAAATCGCAGTACACTCGAACAAAAATTGTTCCAAGAGTGTCTCCTGTTGAGATTAACCATAATTTCTTGAGAAATCAAAGCAAATAGTGCACCAAATGTGGAAAAGAGGCAGCATCAAATTACTGAGATGAAGCTTCCTCCTTTTTCTCTGGTGATAGGTACCTACCAGATGGACGAAATTAATGGGTTAAAAACTCTATAATTCATGTATAATGCTTATTATGGATCAAAACAGAAGGTGACAATTAAGAAAACTTAGTCTCTTATAATTTGCAGTCACCTCCACCTATCAGATTAAACATATGGGGTCAAACATGAACAAGCCAACATCTCAAAGAGTGTGTTTCAACTGTATCAGAAGAAACAGTAAATTCTCAGGTTGGCTAGGCCCTAACAAACTGTCCTCCAAAAGGATGGAATTATTCAGATTCGAAATCTGATATTTCACATAAGCATAGGAAAACAGTGATTGAATACAAGTAAAAGAATGTAACTACTCACCCCTGACCCCTAGCCCAACGGGAGAGTTGATATAGTTGAACAGTCTCATTGGAGGCATGGCATGCCAATAGTAGATAGTTGCGAGGTTGTACCATCCATGCAAACCTCATGAACAACAATGAATAAATACACATAGCTGCAGCAAGAGTGATGAAGAAGATTCAGAATGCTTAACCATCCACTAGCTAGTGCAAAAGAATTGTGCTCTCATCAAACCAGAATACTTAACCTCCTGTCATATTCCCCGAAATCATTTCTGGGGGTTTCTTCATGTCTGCCAAACCCTATTCAAAGCATCAAATAAGAAGGCAGGAAGTAGGAAAAAGGTAGAATCTTGAAGTAATTGGTTAGATAAATGAAATATCAAGGAAATGATCTCAAATCATTATAATGAAACATACAGCAGCAACAAACCCCCAGTTAGCAATAGGACCCCAGAAATGAGTTGTTTTTGGACCAACAGGACTATTCCAAAATGCTTTGAAGGAAGCCATGTCTGACCGCTTCTTGAATACCTTCAAATTTTAATATAAACCTGTAAGCTACTCATTATCCAAGAAGCACACACATTCTAAGAAAATAATGAGAAAACAAAGAACAGCCAAGATAAGAATAAACTAAGCTGAAATTCTCGTCTAACTAATTATCTCAAACGTTTTCTACGTGTTAACGGAAAATTCAAAAGGCAGATAAATTTTAGTTTCTATACACCAATTAGCTATTAATAGGCAATCGATAACTCATTTTAGGAGTCAGAATTCGTAAGTCCTGGTGGAATCTTTCGTCTTTTACTTGCATCCACCTAGTTCTGCAATCCACTTTTGTTCAATCTTAGTGAACGCAAATTAAGAAATAGCAAACAACACATCTGAGCATGAAGTTGCAGAAGAAACCACAAAAAAATCACCTTTAGATACTCTACAAGAAAATAACAATCAAAATTCCAAATCAATCTGATAAATTTCAAATTTCTGCCACCCATTTTCCCTCAGGCACGAGCATTCAGGCAATGGACAATACATGAACTTAGATACTTCAAAGACAGGTGAAAAGTTGCAGACAATTAATTCAAACATCAAACCGATGCCCAAATAGCCTTGTAAATACAGCCATTGTAGAACAGAAATGAGAGTCAAATGGCAATAGGAAAAGCAGACGAAAGGAGAAAAGAAAACCACGGCTTTATATCCCACAGGACATCCGTAATCAAAAACCCTATTTTTCAAACTGTAGAACAATTCCGTTTACACCAATTTATGGATGACTGATTTATATCATAAGTCCCCTCAAAAAGAAACCCAAATTTCTCTGCCCAGATGCGACAACCCATCTACATAACACACATCAACGGTTGTTTGTGCCCATCTCTATTGTGTAAGAGAGGATGAAGCGAGGGAGAAGAATTAGTACATCACATCGGAGGCTTACCTGAAACGGGATCGCCGGAGAGAAGATGAAGTAGCTGCGTGTGTGTTTGGTAGTTTGAAGTTTCTGACTTTCCAGTGAGAAGGCGTAAACGAGTCAGGGACCGGGGAATGTAGTAATTTTATTAGATGTGATCGGGCCTAGGAAAAGTCGTAATCTTATAGCCAATCACTGAAATTCTGTGGCCGATGTTTGACTACCTGATTTGTTGCTGGCAATGGCATGTGCTTTCTGATACCACCCAAAATGTTGCTCTGAACTTTTATTTGTGATTTCTTCTCACTTTCTGACCCAAATTTGGTAAAATAGAATAAAATAATATGTTATTATATTTTAATAAAAATAATATTAGTTTAATAATTTTATTTTATTAATAATTAATAAAATAACATGTTTTTTACTATATCAGCTTATATGCATCGTATTTGTCAAAAAAAGGTACGAAAATCATTAATTTTGTATCGGTTACTATTTAAAATATCGGTAAATACTAGCCCTAATTTGTAAATTTGACAAAATATGGAACTGAAATGAAAAAAAGTTAAACCAAACTTCTTCATCTAACCCTAGTCGTCCTCCTTACTTGGTCACTCCTCAATTTCACTTTGCACGCTTTCTCTCCTCTTTTTTTTTGGTGAAGAAACGAGGCTAAAGCTCAAAATAAGAACTACAGTACTGCAACACGAGGTAAAGTAATCCCAACAGAATCAACAAACAAAAGTGAAGCTAGACCCTCAATAACATCACAAAACCAGTGGACACCTACAAGTAACCGGTAGTTATAAGTGGCTAACCAATCCGCACAATGATTGCCTTCCAAAAAAACATGGCTAACGCGTACTACCCAGTACCTAGACAACAACTCTTTGATGGCCCGAACCAGTGGAATCACCACCAGATGCTGATCATTAGTGAGACTGGCCACTATCAGGGCAGAATCAATAGTCAGTTCTACCTGAAAATACCCATGAAGCCCCAAGAGTCAAGCCATGATATATTGCCCATAACTTCGCCTGCCATGACGAGCAGAAACCCAGATTTGCTCCAAACCCAGCTAACCAGTGATCGCCAGCATCTTTGAGCAGTCCACCCGCAGTTGCCTGTCTATAATGCCCCTTCGAGAAGCCATCAGTGATCAGATTTACCTAACCTTCGCGCGGTTTCCGCCAACAAACATCTAAGACGCGACGCCTCGGTGCGCTCGACGACATGACGTCTCGGTGTAACTGTTGGACCAATGGTGGTTAACAAATTAAATCCTACTTAAGTTTTGATAATAATAAAATATATAGAATTGGTTAAGAAATTTTATTTCAGGTGTTTTGGATTGAAAGAAATTTAGAAGACATCATAAATCATTGAGGAATCAAGAAGGAAACAATGTCAACATGATTTAGACATTAAAGATGAAGATTATTGGAATATTTGACTAAATGTATCCGTTGGAACCGTGACAAGTCATTAATTATTTTATAAGTCGACTAAAATTAGGATCATCGGATGGAGCATAAAACAAGTCGATTGATATCTTGAAATCGACTACAATTCATTGGAATAGTAATACTAGTCACTATCATGTCACTAATCGACTTATCGAGGCCAAATCAAGCTGAAGTGAAATATGTTAACACTAGTCACTATAACACTTGACTAGTCGACTAACATGTTGAAATGGACAAGATTTATCTGAATCATTCACAAAAGGAAAGTAGGAAGTTAAAGAACGGCTATATGTAATTAAGCAACGGTTAGAAGACCTCCAACGACTATATTCTTGTCAATATAAAGTGGAAAATCAAAGGAGAGGTCTTTGAAGCTCATAAGTGAAAATACTCTTCTATTGCTCCAAAATTGCTCATTATTGTTCTTATCTTGTTACATCATTGTATTGAGCGTTGTTCTTCAACCTTTATCTTATTTCTCTTACAATTTGAGTGACTAGTGAAGGGTCACATGTGAGGTAACTTAAGCCAGAAATCAAGTGGTGTTGGTAGGATTTGTGCCGGAAGACAAATCATTTGTAAAGGTAGCTTGAAAGAAAATCAGCGGTATTATAAGAGTTCTGCTTGAACTACAAAGTGTGTAATAAAGTGGTTTGCAAAATCCTAAGTGGAAGCTTAGGTAGAGGGCGTGGGTCTTTACACCGAGCCTCTATAAAGACAGTGTTTGCTCTTCTTCCCTACTCTTTACATTTAGATTTGATTAAATTGTTTTTGTGTGAATTAACTTCTGATTTTATTGTGAAAATTACAAAAGCTTAAAGATCTATTCAACCCCCTTCAGATAAACACAATTGGTATCGAGCATAAGTATCCAGGGATGACACACAATAATCTAGCGGAAGAAGGTAACACAAATAATCGTCCTCCTTTGTTTAATGGTACTAACTATTCTTCTTGGAAAAATCCTATGAAGTATCACATTATAAGCCAGGGAGTGGAGTATTGGAAGATCATCATCTTCGGTCCATAAGCACCTTTGAAAGAAAATGGTGAGTTAAAAACGGAGCTGGAATACGACGACAATGACTGGAGGCAAGCCTACATCAACGCAAAAGCTATGAAGTTGATATATTGGGCTCTCACGGTTGAAGAAAGAAACCGAGTTAATTCTTGTACCAGCGCCAAGGAAATGTGGGAAAGACTACGCATCACTCATGAAGGAACCAATCAAGTTCGAGAGACAAAGATTAACATGCTTCTCCATGACTATGAAATGTTTGTCATGAAGGAAGGTGAGTCTATTTCCATTATGCTTGATCGTTTTGCAGAAATCATAAATGAATTAGGCAACCTTGGAAAGCACATGACGGATAGCGAGAAGGTGAAGAAGATTCTTCGCTCACTACCGAAAGAATGGGACTCACAAATCACTGCTATTATGGAGTCCAAGGATCTCAATCATTTAGAATTCAACACCTTGGTGGGATCACTCATCAACTATGAGATCATTCTCAAATCGAGAGGAGGTAGAGGTAAGTCACAAAAGTTAATTGCTTTAAAAGCTAATATTTCTTCTCTTGATGAAAGTGATGAAGAAATAGATGAAGAGGAGGAAGATGAAGAAATAGCAATGTATGCCAAAAATTTGAGAAAATTCAAAGGACTTCTCAAAAATCGGAGGAAGGAATTAAATTGTGGAAGAAATGGAGAAAGGAAGAAATTTGCCATGGAAAGAAGATCCAAGGGTTATGACGAAAAGAAAAGCAATGAAGAATGTTGGAAATGTGGAAAAATGAGACATCTTGCAAGAGAATGCAGAAGCTCATCCTCCACCTCAAATTTCCAGAAAAATGAAAAATATGACAAAGATAAAAAGAAAGCTAACCTAGTAGCCACTTGGAGTGATGATGAAGATGCATACCAAAGCAATGATAAAAACAACTTGGCACTTATGGCTAATAGCTCCTCAATAAGTGATGACGAAGAAGAGGTAACTTTATTTGATCAAGATCTTAGAGATTCTTTTAATGCCTTACAAATTGATTTTGAAGAAGCTATTGAAATCAACAAGAAATTGAGAAAGAAAATAAGGGAACTGGTTGCTGAAAATTATGCTTTACATGAGACTATTGATGATTTAGATAGTCCAAAGGAAGATCATTCTGCATGTCTTGTTGAAAAGGAAAATCTTATTTGTGAGCTTGATAGACTTAGAAAAGAATTTTCGTATGTAGTTGGAAAATTTGCAAATGGAAACGAAAAGTTTGAAAAATTGCTATCTTTGTAAAAATATTCAATTTCTAAACATGGATTAGGATATGATCCCTTTAATAGAGATTGTTCATTGATTTCAAAATTCATTAAGGATGGAAAAGTTGCTCAATGTGCTAGATGTTTGAAAGATGGTCATATAGAACTTGTATGTAAAAGTATTAGGAGATGTATCAATGTTAAGAAAATTTGGGTGATTAAAGGTACAACACCTCCTAATGTGATTTATATGACTAACCAAAATGGACCTAAGATGGCTTGGGTACCAATGAGAAGAAAGGATGTTTATGTTATAGGTACAAGCAAGGAATGAAAATCAACCATCAAAGCACTTGGTACATTGATAGTAGATGTTCAAGGCACATGAGTAGAGACAAGAACTTATTTGCATAAATTAAACCAAAGAATCAAGGGTATGTCACTTTTGGAGACAACAACTAAGGTAAAGTCATTGGTATTGGTAAAGTGGGTAAGGAACCTTTACCTACCATTGACAATGTTTTGCTTGTTAATGGATTAAACATCAATTGCTTGATTATGGTATTGTGGTTAAAAATTATTCCTATTTATTGTGATAATACCAGTGCAATTTGTTTGAGCAAAAACCAAATTCTATATAGTAGAACGAAGCATATAGAAATTAGACATCATTTCATCCGTGATCATTGTTTAAAAGGTGACATTTGCTTGAAGCATGTATCATCTAGTGACCAATTAGCTGACATTTTCTGAACCTCTTAAGAAAGATGTGTTTGTGCATATTAAATTGAAACTAGGCTGTGTGACCTAAATTCATTTAGTTGATTTTCTTGCATACACTTACATCAAAATGGTCAATATGAGGTAGATGTGCACTCCATCTGAAGTTTATATCATCATGTCTACACTTAGGATTTAATTTGGAGCTTTATAATTTTCCAGTCGACTACTTGGAGTCTAAGTCGACTGAGGTTGAGGAATTATTCAAGTTGGTTCAGATTTTCATCATTATAGTCGACTAACAAGATGCGACCAGTCGACTAATACGCCTATTTTTTTAAAACCAGTCGACTAGTTTTCACTCTGTTAACCCCCACTTATGCTTTTATTCTCTTTTAGTCGACTACTCTTTCATAAGTCGACTATCAGCTTTCTGGGTCTATTTAAAACCCTTTTTTCCCAAATCATCCGAAAAGCCTTTTCTCCCAACTCCTCTCTACAAGTCGACTACTCCCCTGATTTTTTCAAAATCTCTATACTCTCCATCAATCGAACTTCATCTCCAACTAACCCAGTGATTATTCCTTCAAATCATCTTCTCTACCTCAAAATCCCCTTTTCGTCCTTCTAGAACCCTAACCCCGAATCTCACTTCTTTTTCTTCAAATCCTTCTCTAATCGATCATGGCTCCACGCAAGTCTAGTGGCAAAGGAAAGAAGGCTGCATCTCCTCCATGAGGTCCAAAGGTCCGTGGGTCTTTATCTAGAGGTGGAGGAGATCGAGAGAATGAGGAAGTAGAGGCACGATTTATCTCCTGCGATGCCCAGACTTTGAATCATTCGGTGCTAAAACATGAGGTATTGATACCGTCTATGCGTTTTGATTGGACTGAATTAGAACATAGTGAATACAAGGACTTGTTTTCTGAAATCACAAGCCTTGGTTTGCGTTATTTTCTGGGTTTTACCGATGATATTTACGAGGATATGGTGCGAGAGTTCTATGCTAATCTTGTGGTTATTAGAAGCAACGTGATACGGAATGCACTTAAAATCACACATTCGAGGTAAAAGAAATGTTCATTAGTGAGGATTATTTATCTAAGGATTTCAGTTGCCTCTAGGTGGAGTTAGGCCAAATGCTTGTTTGGTGATTTAGACATCTTAAGGCATGAGGATGGTGAGAGCAGATGAGGAGGCGGAAGAATTTCGGTATCTCTGAAGCGAAGGGTGATGATTTGCTTGCACGCTTATGTTGAGATCATTCCCCACTTTTGAGGCCATGGACCTACCTTTGAACTATCGATTATTACATTATGTCATCAATCGGGTGATATATCCTAAGAAGGCTAGCAACAATCATATCACCAACTTGGATAAGGAAATTTTCTAGCATTTGGAAGAAGGACGGACAATAAATTTTCCAAGTTTGATCATCCACATGATGAGAAAGAAAGCAAATCATTAAGAGGTGAACTTAAGGGCAAAGCGTGAAGCATAAAGGCATGCCCTATGGAGCATCGATCTCAAATGGAAAACTCCGAATTGCAATCTCAAGGTCTATGAGCATTTTCCTTATCCTCAGAGTTGGAGATTCACTACTTATAATCTCTGCAGCATGAAACTTGTTAAAACAGTGGAGAAAGGATGGGTCTATTCCTATCATGTCGAGAAACTCAGTTTGACCTTGGAGGGTGAGCGAGTTTCGGAAGACGCTTCTAAGAGGGCAAGTGAACGCCCAATAGCTCTAGGCCAAGTAGTGTACGGAGAAGTGAAGTATCCCAAGCTGATCTTCAGGCGATTCGAGATCAGTTGGAAGAGATGAATGAGCGAAATGATGATCAAATAGATATGCTTATGAGCATGGAAAGAAATATTGATGAGCAACGTAGCATGCTTACCCGCCTGGAGAAGAACATCAAGAAGATTTTTGACAAACTAGGGTGTAGGCATGATGATTCTGCTTCTTGATATGTTTTGCATTTTACCTTGACCAACATTATTCTCTTGTGTTCTTTCTAGTATGTGTGTTTTTATTTTCCTACTTGTACTTGAATGCTGCTTAAGATTTCTTATGTTTGCTGGTAATGACTTTTGTTCTTTTGTTTCTTATATTTTTATGCTGGCAATTTACTCCTCTTCACATTTGTGTTTGGTATTATATTTTTAGTTTCCAAATTGCTTTACTTTTTGATTATGACAAAAAGGGGGAGTCTAATTGGAAATTGAAATTGATATTCTTTAGTCACTTGATTAAGGGGGAGTTTGTTAAATTTTTAATTGATTTTCCAAAGTTATTACATTCAATGATTTATATGATTGAGGGGGAGACTTTTAACCAAAATGACACGGCAAACAACCTTGATCAATATTTTCTTGTTTTCAATTCTTAAACAATTTCTAAGTATTTTGTCATTATCAAAAAGGGGGAGATTGTTGGACCAATGGTGGTTAACAAATTAAATCCTACTTAAGTTTTGATAATAATAAAATATATAGAATTGGTTAAGAAATTTATTCAGTGTTTTGGATTGAAAGAAATTTAGAAGACATCATAAATCATTGAGGAATCAAGAAGGAAACAATGTCAACATGATTTAGACATTAAAGATGAAGATTATTGGAAGATTTGACTAAATGTATCTGTTGGAACCAGCAACAAGTCGACTAATTATTTTATAAGTCGACTAAAATTAAGGATCATCGGATGTAGCATAAAACAAGTCGTTGATATCTTTGTAAGTCGACTACAATTCATTGGAATAGTAACACTAGTCGACTATCATGTCACTAGTCGACTAACATGTTGAAATGGACAAGATTTATACGAATCATTCACAAAAAGGAAAGTAGGAAGTTAAGGAACGGCTATATATAATCAAGCAACGACTAGAAGACCTCCAACGACTATATTCTTGTCAATATAAAGAGTGGAAAATCAAAGGAGAGGGTGCTGAAGCTCCATAAGTGAAAATACTCTTCTATTGCTCCAAAATTGCTCATTATTGTTCTTATCTTGTTACATCATTGTATTGAGCGTTGTTCTTCAACCTTTATCTTATTTCTCTCACAATTTGAGTGACTAGTGAAGGGTCACGTGTGAGGTAACTTGAGCCGAAAATCAAGTGGTATTGGTAGGATTTATGCCAGAAGACAAATCATTTGTAAAGGTAGCTTGAGCCGGAAATCAAGCGGTATTATAAGAGTTCACACTGAACTACAAAGTGTGTAATAAAGTGGTTTGCAAAATCCTAAGTGGGAGCTTAGGTAGAGGACGTAGGTCTTTGCACCGAACCTCTATAAAAACAGTGTTTGCTCTTCTTCCATACTCTTTACATTTAGATTTGATTAAATTGTTTTTGTGTGAATTAACTTCTGATTTTATTGTAGAAAATTACAAAAAGCTTAAAGATCTATTCAACCCCCCCTTCTAGATCGCTTACAATAACTGTTGTACCAAAATTGCGTCTTGAATAAAGGATTGAATTTCACCAATATGGTGGCGTGTGTGCGTGGAAGGGTAAAGCAACCTTCATTGCACCATGCCCAAAGTTTCCAGAGAACAATACAAAAACCAAAGGCCAAGGTCGTTCAGTTCTGTGCCCAGGCGCCGAAATTAGATTCCGCTCTAGCCAGGTCATAAAATCATGACAGTAGAAGTCGCGACGACACCGACCGTCAACCAGCTGATTCCCAACCTGTCGCACTCTCCAACAGTCCCTAAAAACATGAGAAAAGGATTCCTCATGATTCGGGAAATCCTGGCAAACAAGTGAGTCCGTCAATGAGAGCTGAAAGCGTCGTCCATTAGTCATAAGTCTGCAATGTGCCACTAACCACAAGTGCATTTGAACTCGTTTTAGACCGGACTAGGACTAGATTGCATGCCAGAGGCTAGTCCTTATAGACCACAAATGTTGACGGAGGAGGCGATAAGCAGATCGGGTAGAGAATTGACCGTTGGACGCTGGTGCCTAGTACAAGTGGTCGGCCTCTTGCAAGAGTTGAGGTGGGAAAATAGCAGCAATTTTAAGGACCAACATCTGAGGAAGAAAATCCCAAAACTCCTCCCAATCCTAGTCCCCCCGGGAGTCAACATAATCGCAAACGTGCCGGGCTAAATGTTCGTCGGGAACCAAACGAATGGCATGAGAGAATAAATGTCCACTAACCCCGGGCACCCAACTATCAACCCAAAAATGAACCCGTTGACCATTACCCACCGACCATGTAGTGCCCTCCACGACCATGGGAAAAGCAGGACAAATGCTGCACCAAAGTGGGCACGCATCAGGTCTAGCAGTCATCCCGCGAAGAAGGTTCCGATCCAGGTGATATTTGGCACAAAGTACTTGGTTGCAAAGTTTTCGAGGCTCTGTTAGAATAGACCATCCGAGTTTCATATGAAACGCCACATTCATGGCCCTAAATTCTTCAGTCCAAGCCCCCGATCATTTCGGGCTACACGCTTGCCTCCAGGATATGAGATGCATACGATTTCGCTCCTGCATATCACCCCAAATAAACCTGTTACAGTAGATGTCCAGTTGATTGAGCAAACCTATAAGAATTTTAGCAATTTGCATCATGTACAATGGAAGAGCCCCTAAGACCGAATGGCATAAGGTCACGCATCCGACCATGGATAAACCATCAGCTCGCCACCCTGACAGTCGAGATTGCACTTTTTGGAGAATATGAGAGTAAGTCGAGTTGGTCACTGTTGATGTAGCGGAGGAACCCCCAAGTACCTTCCTAGGTTCAAAGTCTGAGCGAAGCAGGAAAGCCGAGCTATATTACCACAAACAGTGGGGGACATTGGGGGAAAACAGACTGTTGTCTTATGGGGGTTTATTCATTGCCCCGAGGCTTCACAGAAGTGAGACAAAGATTCAAGAATGACACGCATTTGTTGCTCAAAAGCTTCTGAGAATAAGATCATGTCATCGGCAAAACAAAGATGGGAGATCAGTGGACCTGTCCTGCCAATCCGAAATGGCCTCCATTGCCTAGCGCCCACCCGAGCCTCGATGAGGTGAGACAGTCTTTCCAGGCATAAGACAAATAAATAGGGTGACAGGGGATCACCCTGACGGAGACCCCTACAATGATTAAACGCTGGAGACGGCCTACCATTCCAGAGGGCCTTCATTCAAATTGTAGTAACACATCTCATAATTAACTGCACCATCGGATCAGGGACACCTGCAACACATAAGGTGTCCTGTATAAACTGCGAACTCAGGCGATCATATGCCTTCTCCAAATCGACCTTAATTGCCATAAAGCCCTTCTTACCTATGTCGACGAAAGGAGTGAATAATCTCTTGAGTCACAACAATGTTGTCAAAAATCTGTCGTCCGGGTACAAAATTGCTTTGATGAGGCCCAACGAGGGTGGGAAGAATGGCCTTGAGGCGCTAGACAATGAGCTTCGATACTATCTTATAACTGACATTACACAGGCCAATTGGCCTAAAATGAGTGACCTGCTCCGGATGGGCCATTTTTGGGATTAATGTAATAAACATCTCATTGATATCTTGGATGAGGGAAGGGTCAGCAAAAATATTGCGCACCATCGTGGTAACACTAGGTTGCAACAGACTCCACTGAGTCTGAAAGAAATGGGCGGGAAAACCATCCGAGCCAGGCGCTTTATGCGCACCCATTTGAAAGATAACACGAGTAATTTCATGATCAGTCGTCGTCGTGCCCAAAGAATGCCAAAGATTCTGCGGGATGACGGGAAACCCACCATTAATAATGAATTGTGGACATGCCGCTACCTCCTCCGAATATAAGTCGTGAAAATAGTGCACAAATTGGGCCCGTATCGCATCAGATTCAAAAATCCACTATCCCGATTCATCTCGTATGGCTTCAATGCGATCCCACCTATGTCGGACCGCTGTAGAGGCATGAAAAAATCTGGTGTTTCTATCACCCATGCATAACCAGTCCATCCGCGACTTTTGGAACCAATGCAGTGTCTCCTGTTTAGAAATAAGCCAGTATTCAGCCTGAAGCTCCGCTTCCAGGGATCGGAAAAATCTGTTGGGACGGACCATAAGAGCATGCTGGACTCCTCCAAGCCAAAAAGTGCTTGTCTTTTTTGTCTAAAAATATTCCCGAACACGACACAATTCCATTCCTGTAGTCCATCGTGCCACCGTAAAAACATGTGAGGTAAAACTGCTGAATTATCCCAATGTATCAAAAGGAGACGCGAGTAGGCAGGATGTGTAGTCCATGCGAGTTTGAACCGAAACGGCGTCTCTCCATCTGGTCGTCTGAGCAGAGATTCTGTACAAACAAGTAATGGGTGGTGATCCGACCGAATGCGAGGTAGATGCCGAATGATGGTGGAGGGGAAACTAGCACACCAAGCTAGGTTCCCAAAAGCCTTGTCCAATCATTCAAAAACTCGATCATAAGTACTGCTGTCTTGTCCTGTAGCGCCCCCTCACCGTAGAGTATACACCGGGCCGCCCGCAGGTCGTACCGGTGCACAATCTACGACGAGGGTGCACTACGATTCGATCATTTCTATACACCTCATGGCATCAATATAATAAAACAATAATATCGAATCCACTAAATTTTAAAACCAAATCGTACTTCTCATTTTATTTCTTGAAACCATAATTACACCATCAGTCATATATATACATCTGTACGACCCAAAAAGGACTAACATAGCTCCTACACAAGTCATCCACAAAATACCCAAAAGATCCCCAGCTGACAGACCTGTGGGCCATGCTCCTCTCGCCGGCACAAACAGCAGGAAAAGTAACACTGATCGGAGCTAGGGGTCGAACTACCACTGTCCTGAAAAATAGTCGCAATGTTGGGTGAGCTTGCGAAACTCAATGAGTAACCATCATCGATGGTTCACTCAACTCATGCATAGCCAAACAATCACATAATATCGTATAATATCACATTCAAGAAATCACATGCAGTCAATTTCACATTTATAAGGCGGTATGCCTTTCATACAATTCGCATGTAAACGTTCATATATGCAATGTGCATGTGATTCTTTCATTTTCTTTCGTTGTTGTGACCGTGCGCCTGAGCTCATATACGTTGAGCCATTGGCTCTGGAAACATTGGGCTCAAAAGCCTAATCGTTGAGCATATAGCTCGACAATCGTTGGGCACGAAGCCTGTGCGTTGAGCTTAAAGCTCTCATATCGATGGTTGCACGGTCCTGGCTGCCTTTTATCGATCATACTATTATGCATGTATGCACATGTCCACTATACAATACATGCATCATATTAGAATTCCATATACCTAATTCTCACCATTTGAAATCAATTATGAACAATTTATGCACAATCAACACTTCTATATCACAGTCCAAATATCCCGAACACCCGTGGTCCGGAATCAATCAAATCAAACACATATAATCCGTCCTTAACTCCACATAGCATATTTGCATAAAATTAAATACATAAAGGTTGAGAAACTAACTAGGTTACTCACCTCGAACTTAGAAACTCTTTAAGGAAGTCTCGCCTACGTCAGACGATCGGCGATCCACTTGAGCCGCTATAACAATCAAAATACGAATAACATTACTAATTATATCAATTTCAATGTTCAATGATGCATAGGAATCGAATAATGTACGTACTATACATGTTATGGCATTCCCGACACAATTCTAAATTCCCGGTCTCAAATTCTAATTCCCAATTTCGTAATCTCCAAATTGAACTTAATCTATAGCTAATTGAATCATCAATTGCCTAATCCCAAATGTTTAAAACCTCAATTCCATTTTCGGAAAAATCTGCATTGCTGCAAACGGGCATCCCACGTCATGACGACGCATACGCGCGTTAAATCGCGTCGTGTCTGTAATCCTCCATGCATGGCCTTCGCCTCGCGTCTGCGTCGCGCGTCACGAAGCAATTACTGCTCAAATCGCGGCGACAATTGCAGACACGCCCGAAAAACCCGAAATTTCGATTTTCGATGATTTCAGTTCCAAATCAGATTTTCTTCTCACCAATCACTCCTAAATAATTCTATACACATCATAGAACAACTCTTTAGCTTCTATTTCATCAAACAATTAATATCCCTAAAATTTCAACCTAAATCACGAAAACCATTTTGAAACCCTAATCCATAAATCCTCGAATAAACACATTAAATTATCAATCCAACTTTATAAATCAACAAATCAAACTATATAAGGCAAGGTAGAAGTAACTTACTTGATTAATAACTCCAAATCTGCAAGGATCAACAATCTCTCCTCTCTTCCCCTCTCACGGCAACATCCATTTCCCATCCGTTATCATCTTCTTCTAACACCAAATCAAAGGGAGAAGATCTAGGCAAGAAAAAGGAACAAATGATAAGAAGAAATCAAGAAGAAATCGAAAGGAGGAATCACGAAGAAGGAGAAGGTGAAAGCATCGTGGAGGAGGAATTTCAAAGGGTTAGGATATTTATACCCAAGGTTCTAAGGGCTTGTTTGGCAATTTAAATGCCACCAGTCCAAGTCCGAACAACTTCAAACAAATTTCGAATTCTAATTTCTCCCGAATTCCAATGACTAAATCCTAATTTCTCAATTCTAATTTCTAGCCTGTCCGTGCCATTGGATAATCAATTTCGGAACCGAAAATCCAATTAATCAGTCCTTGATCAATTTTTGATTAAGACCTATTTCTCAAAAATTCGAGAAAAATTCCTATAAATACTCAAAATAGAAAACTAATTATCATATACTCCAATTTCATAATTCAACTTCCTAACATCCATTTCTAATTCAAATTCAATCATAGAGCCTATTTTGACCAAATTCTCACACATGACCTAATCATATCCAAATCAAATCGGAAATATGTCATACATGTATGTACGTACAAATGCCAATTATACTATAAATAAATCATGCATGAACATGCCAGACACGAATGCAATGAACTGTACACATCCCATCGGTAACGGGATGTTACATGTCCTCTCCATGTAAACTTTGGGCCGCTGAAACCAAGGTTCACCAACTTACAATCACTAACCCACTATTGAAACTGCGCACATCGTCAAAAGTCGAACAGCGCTCCGCCCACTTTCTCCTCAGGTCCCAGCATTTCATTGAAATCACCGGTAATCAGCCAAGGATGGGACATTGGCACTGCCATGGCCGCCAGACACTGAAACAACCCAGCCTTAACAAGAGGTGCATGATTTACTTAAACAAACGTACAATACCAGACCCTTCCATTATTTCGTGAAAGTTGAAGGTGGATAAAACCACGACCACTAGCAATCACTGTAACGGTATCGGAGGTGTCCTTCCATAGGAGTCACAGCCCACCAAAAAATCCCTGAGCATCCACTTGAAAGACATTGGTGAAACCCAACTGTCGAGTGACTCGTGTTGCATGCGTCCCAATGATCTTAGGCTCAGCTTATGACCACCGCATCAACTTGGTGGATACGAACTAAATCCTTCAAAATCTCTCGGAACTCCAGAGTGGTGCACCACGACAATTCCAATAAATAAATCTGATCATCGGAACAAAAAGTAGTAAAAACCCACGCTAAGCAGCATGGTGCTCACATGGGTGATTCGTCATTTGTCCAGCCATACCGGCCTCAAGCGTAGCAATCTCCGGTCCCAGTGGGGTTTCAGGGACGGTACAACTCTCCATCTCATCACCGCAGTGGGAACCATGACTAATCCTTGCTGCAGCCACCGTCAGGTCAGGAGGTTCAGGGGGATAACTCTGTAGGACTGGTTCACACCCAGGTCCGGGTGGGCAGGCATCTGAGAGCTGAGAGAGTGAAGTAGAGTGGGGTTGAGGAACAGCAAGCTGCATGGGTTGCATGCATGGAAGCGTCGACATGGACATGGTGCTGTTAACTATCTGCCGATTGGGGGTGACATAGGGCCTGGGCCTAGTGGGATTGGCAGGTGGGCCAATCTGTGCACCTCTGCTGGAGGAGATAGGGGGCTCCTGCTCCCCTTCCTTGCGTGCACTGCTTGGCGGGAGGGTGGTGCCGTCAATCCCGGTGCTCGAGATGAACTGACTCCGTCCTCAGGTCTGTGGTCTAGAATGGGACACTGGTTCTCCAACATGTGAAATCTAGATCCCTGTAAGTTCTCGCCTTTGTCCGGAATTCCGCCTTGTTGTAGCCGCCTCCACTGTCTCACGTCCATCATTGACTGGCCCACCTCGAGCTTTGGAGTTACCTCGGGGGGCAGAAGTACGGGGGCGGCCACGTTTCGTCCTCTGGACCAACATCCATGCACCATAATTTTCCACTATCTCCGGACGGGTAGGAGGACACGCTATTGGGGGCGGCACCACCACCGGCTCTATGGGCTGATCCTTACAATTACCTGGCTCCACCACAACTGGTGACTCGAGCGGACAGTGGTCTCGTCGGTGACCATAGGTGCCACAACCAAAACACACCAAGTGTAAACCTTCATACTCCATTTTCCAGATGCGGCGTCTCATACGAAATTTCGCAATCAGTGGTTTACTCAAATCGATCTCCACATTGATCCGGGCATATTTAGCTTGAGAACTAGCTTCGGTGCTCTCATCAACCCGCATAGTCTTGCCCAATTTATTCCCTATTTGAGTAAGAATAATCTTGTCATAATATTCGACAGGGAGATGAGGGATGCGTACCCACACAGTGGCTTTGTCGATGAAAGCAGCGAATGGAACAAAATTAGGACGTCAGTGCATTACAGCAAGGATGTGGTCCGCCACCATCCAAGGACCGCCTTCCAAAACCGAACGATAATCCTCCAGACTATGAAATTTACTCAAATAATAGTCATTCCCTATATCAACCAGCACCACATCTCACTGTATATTAGCCCCGAGATTTTTTTTTATTTTATTTATTTATTTAATTAAGCATGATTAGACTAATTAAGAAATTGAGTTAGCATGAATTAAATATGATAGCATTAAATAGCATATGGCATTAATTAGCATGTAGTAACATAAATGAGATAGGTGGTGAATAGATGAAATCTAATATGTTGGTTGGTAGTTAGGTTAAGAATTAATGAAATTAAATGTGTTAGTTGGGCTTGAATGAAGTAGGAAAAGAAAAGAGAAATGAGTGGGCTTAAAAGAACAAATGGGCTTAAATAGGTTAAAAGAAATAGAAGAAAGAAAGATGAAGGTGGAATAAGATGGGCTTGAGAAATTAATGGGCTTAAGTTGTTAGTAGGAAAGTATAAGAAAGAAGGAAAGAAGGGGAAAATAAGTGAATGGGCCTAAAAAGGATAATGGGCTTAAGTGAAGTGAGTAGGAGTTTAAAAGAAGAAGAAAAGAAGTAAGTTAGTAGAAGAGAAGAGGAAACTTACGAAAATCAAAGGGAGAGAGGAGAAGTTACGGCAAAGTGGAGAAGAGAAGAAGAAAGGAGAAAAGTTTGTGATTTTCCAAGAGTTTGGGTAAGATTTTGAAGAAAGTTCAAGAGTTAAAAGTGTGGAGGAAGGCTAGAGCTTCCTTTTGAACTAAGAAATCACTTGGTTAGCTAAAGATTCAAGGTAAGTTATGTTTTCAAGGTTAAGCTTTTGTTGGTTTTATGGTTTAGATAGCTTAGAAATGAAGTGGGTTTAGTGATTCTAGGGTTGATTTCATGATAAAGGTTCATTAGGTTTTCAATTTTAGAAACCCTAAATGATGTGAGGTTCTTTTCTTGCCATGAATGAAGGAGGACAAGAAAGAAGAGGAGAACAAGAAGAGGAGCGTCCTTAGGCAAGCTTAAGCAAGGATATAAGGTGGGTTTCACTTTTATCTTTATGCTAGTAAGTGATAAATACTATCTTAATTAAAGAAATTATGTTCTTTCAAATTGCTTGGTGATGATTTGATTGAGTATCATAGATGTATGAATGCCATTATATGAGAACTTGATAGTATATGACATTGCTTGACATTGCTTGATAAATTCATAAATTGAATGAGCATGAATATTAGTGAGATTTGACATTTGAGCTAAGCATGAAAAGCATTTTCGAGAAAATCGGCTATTTGGATTGCATGAAAATCCATTTTAGAAAATCATCGATGGACAAGACAAGTCCAGTTTTTATGCATGAAATTCAGTGTTATGTGGGTTAGTTAAGTCCACCAGCGAGTCACGTGCGTGTAGACCGATAAAGCCTTCGCTCAATTTGCCCGATGTGGCATAGGATGTTCCTTTTGGGCTCCTCGGCATATGACTACACTTGTGTAGCTCATCGAAACCCGTGGACTTTTCAAACCATCGGCTATGTGATTATGTGTTAGCATATGTTAGCAAGAATGATGAATGCATGAATCATGAAATTTTGTTGTTAACTTGATGAATTTGTGAAATGTAAGTTGTAAGATTTGTTAATGAGAATATTGCAAAGCAGTATGAGTAATGAATAGATTCAGCTTAGTAGTATAAATATAAGCGTGTTACCCGACGTAAAGCTCACCCCACTTCCGTCCCATCTCGGTGAAGATCTGGATCTCGAAGAATGAGCTCAAGGCATACTCCAAGATTTTAGTGTTTTGCCCATGTATTTCATATTTTTGTAATCAATGCTTTAGGTTGCATTTTGAGAAAACATATGTATTTTGATTTGAATTGTAATAGGCTTGAAATGCCTACTAAAGCATTGTAAGAACATTGTTTGATATAAAAGAAATGCATGAATTATGATTTATCATGATCTCCCAAAGCCATTTACTATCATGTTTAAGCATAGTTTCCAAAGTTGTATGAAATTGCTTTGGAATTCATATGAGTAGATGAATGATGTAAGTTTAAGTGAGATTATAACATGTTGAGAGTGGAGTGGATGAATCGAGAGGTTTAGAAGTCTTTATGGTGTTTGGAATAAGCCAAGAGAGAGTGTAGAGGGTTAGGTTTGAGTTCGAATGAGATATAAGTCAAGTTATTGGACCCATAAGTCGACTTGTGAAGCTTTTGAATAATAAATCGACTTGTCGATTAGATAAGTCGACTTGTTTGTCTCGATAAGTCGACTTGTAGGTTATAAGTCGAGTTGTTTGTCTCGATAAGTCGACTTGTTGGTTATAAGTCGAGTTGTTTGTCTCGATAAATCGACTTGTTTATCGAACAAGTCGACTTGTTCTGAGATCCATAGATAAGAGTGTTATTTTGGGATTGTCGAGGCGATCGTGGTCCGAGCCTTAGTCGGTGTATGCTCACCACCAAAGTGAGTCAAATAGAGTGTGTCAAGTTAGGGTCTTAGCAGACAAGTGTCTCGGGATGAGCTCCACGAGGACCACCTCCCGGGGCGATTGGGTCTCGGATCCAACATCTATAGTAAGATATATATAGGTTGGGTAATGGGATCCAGGTTGGGGTCCGATCTCAAATGTCGAGGCCCGACATCCGTGGTATCGAGGCGACCCTAGGTTTATGGTTTCCTAGGAACCTAGTGGGTAACCTCGAGGTAGAGTTAGCATGCATCATGTTACATGAACCACATGCTTTGTTTTAAATCGATCGTGTATTAGTTTTGAGCGGCTTTACATGATTTGAACTTGTCTTACCGGCGTGAACTAAGGATTTTAAATGGTTTTCATTAAAGGAGTAATATGCCATCGAAGAAGAACTCGAGGAGCTCAATCTCGACCGAGCTCTCGGAGAATGCGGATGAATCCCACATTCCCAGATCGAGGACCATCCTCATTATAGATTACGAGGTACCAAGTATGCGGCGATGAGGTGCCTCTCCAGCCTCCTCCTATGCCAAACCCAGTAGACCCACAATTCTTTCAGGCCTTCTCCCAGGCTTTCACGTATGCTATGGGCGGGGAAGGCGGGCTCAGTGCCAACTCCAGCGGATCGGGTGGGCGTATGACAAGCTCCGAGTATGGGATTTGTTGATTTCAGTGGGACTACAAATCCGAAGAGGCGAAGCGTGGTTGAGGAGGACCAGAGGTCTGAAGCGGATGAAGTGCTCAGATGAAGAGAAGCTGGATTATCGGATCGATCACTTTCTGAGGAGATGCATTGCATTGGTGGGAATCGATTGCCCCACAACAAGTTGTTCCTTGGTGTTGACATGGAGGATTTTGTGGAAGTGTTAGGAAAAGTATCTCTCGGGGTTTATGTGCGGGAGAAGGCTAGAGTTTCAAATCGATCTGAGAGGGACATGAGTGTGGCGTAGTATGAGCTGAAGTTCACATGACTTTCGTTATCAGGCTAACATTGTAGCAACAGAGGAAGACAAGTCTTGCTGAAGTTTGAGGAGGTCTTCACTTGGGAATCGGGAGAAAGTCCCGATTCACAACCTCGTGATTACCAACAGTTAGTGGATGCAACGCTCCAGTGAGAAGCTGGAGAATATTAAAATTTGAAGTGGCGAGAAAAGGAAGAACAGAAACAATTATCCGGGAAGGGAGTGAGTGCTCCAAGCACGAGAGGAGCACGAGAACCCATCATACTTAAGTGGCATGGGCGTGAGTGGTCTGCCAAAGTCGATAGTCGAGGCAATTTACGAGCAGGTCTCAGTGTGGGAGGCTCGGGAAATTCATGGAAGGCAAGCATCCCAGTGTGATCGATCGGGAAGTTTCATCCAGGAGGTGTCTTAAAGGGTTTGGTGGTTGCTTCGGTGTGGAGAAGGGGCATATGATGAGAGATTGTCCCCAGGAGGTCGAGACAGGAGGTTCCCAAGTTCAAGCTCGAGGCGACGGAGGCAGTGGGAACCAGGCCAACGATCACCAAGTAAGCGATTCTAGAGCGGTCGGGAGGGCTAATCCTCTGGAGGCCAAAGCACGGGTCAAGCACCATTAGAGTATTTGCCATGACGAGAGGAAGCTGCGGTGCTCCTGAAGTTGTGGTGGTATGGCTCGGTTGTTCAATTCTGCAGGTTTATGTTTTGATTGATCTGGGTTCCACACATTCTTTTGTTTCCTCAGTATGAATATGCATGCTTGTATGTCACGAGATTATGGACAATTTTACGGTTGTTAGTACTCCTTTAGGAAGTAAGGTGGTGATCGATTTAGTCTACAAAGTGTGAGCTCGATGTCGATGGTGCTAGATTGGTAGTAGACTTACTACCTCTAGACCTTCAGGGATTGGATGTTATATTAGGAATGGATGTCATGGAGAAGTATAAGGCCAAGCTAGACTGTAGCCTCAAAGAAGTAGAATTTGATCTGGGAGATGGTCAGAAAGTAATCTTGAGGGGAATGAAAACCGGTGTAGAGGATTATTTCAGCCTTGTTAGTTGACAGTATGATGAACCAGGGGTGTGAGGCCTTCTTGGCACATGTGGTAGATCGGAGGAAATTGTGGGCGGACTAGAAGATTATCGAGGTTGTCGGGGAGTTTTCGGATGTGTTCCCGACGAGTTCTGGGGTTGCACGCCGGTGAGAAATTGAGTTCGAAATTGACTTGATTCTCGGAACCGCGTCAATCTCAATGCCACCATCTGAGGATGGCTCCAAATGAGTTAAGGGAGCTTAAGGAGCGATTAGAGGAGCTGTAGAGAAGCGGTTTATCGTGCCAAGTTCATCACCTTGGGGCGCTTGATTCTATTTGTTAAGAAGAAGGATGGGACATGGCGCATGTGTATAGATTACGGAAGCTTAACAAGGTAACAGATTAAACAGATATCCTTTACCAGGATAGATGATCATTCGATCATTGCGAGGAGCAAGGATCTTTTCGAAGATCGACCTCGGATCGGTTATCATTAACTCCGAATCGGGGAGTCGATGTTAACAAGACGACCTTGAGGACCCGATTCACGACACTATGAGTTTAAGTCATGCCATTGGATGACCAATGCTCCAGTACATTCATGGACCTTATGAATAGGGTTTTCAGGAGTTCTTAGATCGGTTTGTCATAGTATTCATTGATGACATTCTGGTCTATTCGAAGGAAGAAGGGGCATGAAAAGATCTCGGGATAGTATTGCGAGAGATTGAGAGAAAGAAGCAGTATGCCAAATTCAAAGTGTGAATTCTTCTTTGCGTGAAGTAGTTTTCCTAGGATATGTGATTTCCATGAGAGAATTCATGTTGATCCGAGGAAAGTAGAAGCGATAGTAAATTGGCGAGAGCTAAGACGATAAAAGAGGTACGGAGTTTTCTAGATGCAGCGAGTTATTACAGGGAGGTTCGTGGAGGATTCTCCATGATAGGCTGCGCCGATGACTAAGTTATTACGGAAGAATCGTGATTTATTTGGAATGAGAATTGCCGTGAGTTTGAGGAGCTTAAGCGGTTAACTAGTGCTCCCATTTTAATTTTGCCCAATGGAGATCGGGGTATGCATTATGCAGTGATGCCTCGAGAAAGGGCTTGGGTTGTGTGTTAATGCAAAATGACGGGTGATAGCTTATGCTTCACGGGCATGAAGCCATATGAGTTGAATTATCCGACTCATGATCTGGAATTGGCGTGATGATTTTGCCCTAAAGATATGGAGACACTATCATATGGGGTTGAACAAGGGTTTTCACGGACCACAAAAGCCTTAAGTACATTATGAGTCGAAAGAGTTAAATTTAAAGCGAGACGATGGTTGGAGTTGCTCAAGGACTATGACACGATGATAGAGTACCATCCAAGCAAGGCAAATGTAGTAAGCGGATGCATTAGTAGGAAGTCATCCTTAGCTTATGTTGAGCGGTTTACTTGCCTCTTTTGGAGCAAATGGCCAAGTTGAAGATCGAAAAGCAGATCGATCAGGTTGTATTCTTGCTCGATTCGAGTGAGACCTATCCTTGGGAGAGGTCGAGGAGCCGCAGGCGGGATACTGAATTAAATAAGCCGAGATGAAATTCAACATGGTAGCGATCGAAGTGCAAGTAAGGGATGATGGGCTAATGGTAGTCGAAGCAGATTATGTATTCAATGATAAGGCAATTAAGGATGAGATCATGGATGAGGCACACAATGCCTTATTCCATGCATCCAGCAAAGACCAGGATGTCTGAAATCTGAAGGAACATTTCGGTGGAAAGGTATGAAGAGGATGTGGCTGAATCGTGGCGGATGTCTAGTGTGTCGGCCAAGTCAAGGCTGAACACCGGGCACCTTCAGCATGTTGCAGCCATTGTCCATTCTGAATGGAAGTGGCAAAGGATTACGATGGATTTTCGATAGGTTTACCGGGATTGTTAGGAAGCATGATGCTATATGGGTCATTGTAGACCGATTGACCAAGTCGGCCCATTTTCTGGCAATTAGGCAGACAAATTCATTGCAGGTCTTAGCCAGGAAGTATATTGATGAGGTAGTAAGGTTGCATGGAGTTCCGGATTCCATAGTATCTGACAGGGATCCTCGATTTACATCGAGATTCTGGAGTAGTTTGTAGGAAGCCCTAGGGACTAAGTTGAGTTTTAGCACATCATTTCATCCCCAGACGGATGGTCAGTCTGAGAGGACCATTCAGACCTTAGGGCATGCTCGAAAGCATGTGTTATGGACTTCAAAGGAGCATGGGATGAACATTTGCCGTTGGTCGAATTTGCCTATAACAATTGCATTCATTCGAGCATTCAGATGGCTCTGATGAAGCCCTATATGGCGGGAGGTGTAGAACTACGATATGTTGGGATGAAGAAGGTGAGAGGAAGCTAGTAGGACCGAATTGGTTCAGGATGACGATGGATAAGATTGATTTGATTAGCGGCGACTTAAGGCGTACAGACAAGATGAATGAAAAGTTATCTGAGATGCTCACGAGAAAGAAATGGAGTATCACGATGGGTGACAAAGTATTCCTTAAGACCTCTCCATGGAAAGGGGTTATGAGGTTTGGTAAGAAAGGCAAGTTGAGTCCTCGTTATGTAGGTCCATATGAGATTCTAGAGAGGATCGGGCCGTTAGCTTACCGATTGGCATTGCCTCCAGAATTATCGCAGATTCATGATGTATTCCATGTTTCCATGCTGAGGAGGTACAGATCAGATCCTTCTCACATCATTCAGGCCTCAGAAGTTCAGCTGAGTGATGATTTGAGCTATGAAGAGGTACCTGTGGCAATTCTGGATAGCAAGGAGAAGGTCCTCAGAAACAAGACTGTTCAATTGGTTAAAGTCCTATGGAGGAACCATGCAGTTGAAGAGGCGACGTGGGAACCATTGGATGCAACGAAGGAGAAGTATCCGCACCTCTTCAATGAATCAGGTAAGAATTTCGAGGAAGAAATTTCTTAAGGGGGGGAGAAATATTAGCCCCGAGATTTTATTTATTTATTTATTTATTTAATTAATTAAGCATGATTAGACTAATTAAGAAATTGAGTTAGCATGAATTAAATATGATAGCATTAAATAGCATATGGCATTAATTAGCATGTAGTAACATAAATGAGATAGGTGGTGAATAGATGAAATTTAATATGTTGGTTGGTAGTTAGGTTAAAATTAATGAAATTAAATGTGTTAGTTGGGCTTGAATGAAGTAGGAAAGAAAAGAGAAATGAGTGGGCTTAAAAGAACAAATGGGCTTAAATAGGTTAAAAGAAATAGAAGAAAGAAAGATGAAGGTGGAATAAGATGGGCTTGAGAAATTAATGGGCTTAAGTTGTTAGTAGGAAAGTATAAGAAAGAAGGAAAGAAGGGGAAAATAAGTGAATGGACCTAAAAAGGATAATGGGCTTAAGTGAAGTGAGTAGGAGTTTAAAAGAAGAAGAAAAGAAGTAGGTTAGTAGAGAGAAGAGGAAACTTCGAAAATCAAAGGGAGAAAGGAGAAGTTACTGACAAAGTGGAAGAGAAGAAGAAAGGAGAAAAGTTTGTGATTTTCAAGAGTTTGGGTAAGATTTTGAAGAAAGTTCAAGAGTTAAAAGTGTGGAGGAAGGCTAGAGCTTCCTTTTGAACCAAGAAATCACTTGGTTAGCTAAAGATTCAAGGTAAGTTATGTTTTCAAGGTTAAGCTTTTGTTGGTTTTATGATTTAGATAGCTTAGAAATGAAGTGGGTTTAGTGATTCTAGGGTTGATTTCATGATTAAGGTTCATTAGGTTTTCAATTTTAGAAACCCTAAATGATGTGAGGTTCTTTTCTTGCCATGAATGAAGGAGGACAAGAAAGAAGAGGAGAACAAGAAGAGGAGCTTCCTTAGGCAAGCTTAAGCAAGGATATAAGGTGGGTTTCACTTTTATCTTTATGCTAGTAAGTGATAAATACTATCTTAATTAAAGAAATTATGTTCTTTCAAATTGTTTGGTGATGATTTGATTGAGTATCATAGATGTATGAATGCCATTATATGAGAACTTGATAGTATATGACGTTGCTTGACATTGCTTGATAAATTCATAAATTGAATGAGCATGAATATTAGTGAGATTTGACATTTGAGCTAAGCATGAAAAGCATTTTCCAGAAAATCAGCTATTTGGATTGCATGAAAATCCATTTTTAGAAAATCAGTCAGTGGACAAAACAAGTCCAGTTTTTATGCATAAAATTCAGTGTTATGTGGGTTAGTTAAGTCCACCAGCAGAGTCACGTGCGTAGACCCGATAAAAGCCTTCGCCTTTTGCTTGACTGTGGCATAGGATGTTCCTTTTTGGACTCCTCAGCATATGACTATACTTGTGTAGCTCATCAGAAACCCGTGGACTTTTCAAACCATCAGCTATGTGATTATGTGTTAGCATATGTTAGCAAGAATGATGAATGCATGAATCATGAAATTTTGTTGTTAGCTTGATGAATTTGTGAAATGCAAGTTGTAAGATTTGTTAATGAGAATATTGCAAGCAGTATGAGTAATGAATAGATTCACTTAGTAGTATAAATATAAACATGTTACCCACGAAAGCTCACCCCACTTCCGTCCCATCTCGGTGAAGATCTGGATCTCGAAGAATGAGCTCGAGGCATACTCAAGATTTTAATGTTTTGCCCATGTATTTCATGTTTTTGTAATCAATGCTTTAGGTTGCATTTGAGAAAACATATGTATTTTGATTTGAATTGTAATAGGCTTGAAATGCCTACTAAAGCATTGTAAGAACATTGTTTGATATAAAAGAAATGCATGAATTATGATTTATCATGATCTCCCAAAGCCATTTACTATCATGTTTAAGCATAGTTTCCAAAGTTGTATGAAATTGCTTTCGAATTCATATGAGTAGATGAATGATGTAAGTTTAAGTGAGATTATAACATGTTGAGAGTGGAGTGGATGAATCGAGAGGTTTAGAAGTCTTTATGGTGTTTGGAATAAGCCAGAGAGAGTGTAGAGGTTAGGTTTGAGTTGAGCAGATATAAGTCGAGTTATTGGACCCATAAATCGACTTGTGAAGCTTTTGAATAATAAGTCGACTTGTCAGTTAGATAAGTCGACTTTTTTGTCTCGATAAGTCGACTTGTAGGTTATAAGTCGAGTTGTTTGTCTCGATAAGTTGGCTTGTTGGTATAAGTCGAGTTGTTTGTCTCGATAAGTCGACTTGTTTATCAGACAAATCGACTTGTTCTGCAGATCCATAGATAAGAGTGTTATTTTGGGATTGTCGAGAGCAGTCTGGGTCCAGGCCTTAGTCAGTGTATGCTCACCACCAAAGTGAGTCAAATAGAGTGTGTCAAGTTAGGGTCTTAGCAAGGTAAGTGTCTCGGGGATGAGCTCCACCAGGGACCACCTCCCGGGACAGTTGGGTCTCGGATCCAACATCTATAGTAAGATATATACAGGTTGGGTAACGGGATCCAACAGTTGGGGTCCGGTCTCCGGGTCGGGGCCCGACACTGTAACTTCCATTGTTGCTTCAAAGATGCCGCAAGGAATCGGTATCCCATCCACCGGCTGAGCACTTTAATAATCAACGTATTTGCCCAAACACCCTAATACGTTGTTTATCCTTAGGAGTGAGATGAATGGTGGGACAGTCTGGGTCATCCAAGTCCTCTGGGTCTGAATTGTCCTCAGAGACCACCTCGGAAGCACTTCACCGGTGTCGGACATACCAGGCCCAGAACTTGTTAGAGAATCCTTATAGGAACATTTACGTCTCGAGTCATCGCGCGTCTCCATCTCTACATCATGCCGATGAGAAGCTGGTACACACTCAGCGGATCACTTAACTTTTTTACTACTCCGAAGTAGATTATCAGCCTCCTCAGTGGAAACGTCGCCCTTGTGGGAAGCAACACTACCCGCCATCGCCTTTGAAACATCGTCACTTGACATGGCTTAGCTTCCAATATTTTTTCTTGAAATGTACTTTTTTTATTGTTTATAAAGTGAATAACGTTGCGTGTCCAGTTCACATCAACCTTCCTTTCGTTCTTTCCATCTTCTTTCACTCTCTCTCTCTTTAGTCTTCATTATCTTAGTAATTCGTCGTGGATTGTCCCTCGTCTATCGTCCTCGTTGGTCTATAACTTTTTAATCTTTTATATTTAAACATCAACCCATAAATTACAGATGATATGTAAATCATTCATGCCTATTGAAATCTTAAATGTAATAATAAATACACCGATTAAGTAAATAAATTACTTACCTTGAGCAAAATTCACCGTGATATAAAGAGAACTTTCAACAATTACGAATTAGTGTCTCTCTCTTAACCCTCTTTTTATAACAAATAGTTTGATGGATAGCTAAATACTTTTTTTTATATTTGTTTTTGTAGAAAGAAGATTTGAATACACTTTTCTGTTGATATTAAATCTGTTACGTATAAAAATATGATAGCTGTTACACAACTATAAGGAGTATAAGAATTGTAACTGTTTCTCTCACAAGGGGCTATGAATTAGCTCATGTGTGTGTCTCTCTCTCTCCCTCTCTAAAGTTCTCTGTTCTTCTATCTTCGACTCTTCTATCTCTCCTTCTCTCCTTCTTTCTTCTGTTCTTCATTTTATTTTCACAACAAATGGTATCAGAGCAGTTGATTCTGCATAGAATCGAAGAAAACATGAAAAACTTGATGGAAGCACATATCAGAAGCGAGAAAATGTTTCTAGAATTTCAAAACAGGAATGAGAAAATGTTTTTGGAAGCTTTAAACATAACAAAAAATTTAGAGAACAACCTTAAAAATGTGGTGACACAATTTTTGAAGCTACAAGGAGTGGAAGTGGATGCTATTATTGCAATTATTCCAGAGCTCACGAATCGAAACGAGCAACCCATGCAAGAGAAGGATTACCTAAAGTTTTTGGATGTAGACTCCACCCCTCTCATAGATAAGAAAGACGTCGACTCTAATGGGTCCTTAGTCTTCCCCTATCTTAGGGAGCCTAATAAGAACGAGATGTACTATCTGACTTTCTACGCTGCTTGTACGACTAACTTAGAATGAATAACATCGCGTACTAACTAACTTAACTGTCAACTAACTTAACTGTCAACGCATATAATTCTAACACCCCCCTCAAATTGGTGAGTATATATTATGTACACCCAGTTTGTGAAAAGAATCCTTAAAAACAATCGAGGAAAGCCCTTTGATGGAGCAATCAGCTAGCTGATTTTTCGAGGAAATAGGAAGTAAAATAATAACACCAGATTGAAGTTTTTCTCGAACCACATGACAATCATTGTCAATGTGTTTTATACATTCGTGAAAAACAAGATTTTGCGTCAAGTATATAGCAGATTGATTGTCACAAAATATTGATGTTGGAACAGTGGGAGACATCTGCAGCTCATCGAGGCGATAATGCAACCCAGGGCCGTTCCTAACATTTTAAAGGCCTTGGGCAAAGTAAAATAAGGCCCCAATAAATCAACAATAGACAAACGTGTAAATTTAAAAGCATATTTTTATTATTAAATTTAATATCTATACATAAGTGACCCAATTTATAAGTTCACACGCTCAACAAAATATTAAGTAATCATAACTCAGCTAATAATATCTTGCAAAATTTCAGTAGTAATAAAAACACTAAAAATAGTAACAGTAATAATAAAATAGCAATAGCAGCAATCAAACAGTAAAGCAATAAGAAAATAACACTAACAAACACACAAATGATCATTATTTATGAAAAAAATTTCTCTGTGCATTTCTAGATGCAAAATCATTAATAATATTATCAAAATCAATAACGTCCAATATATCGTTTTCGATAAATAAAATAGTTAAACCATTCAACCTATTACGATCTTATTTAATTATCAAATAGTTTTTATTTAATTATCAAATGCATCCAACTATTTACTTGTCTTATTTAATTATTAAATATTTTTATTATTATTTAATTATCATGAAATGTTTAATAGAATCATACAAATTTTATAATAAATGAAACCATTTATGTAATCTTTGAATTGAGTAACTTAAATTATTTGATTTAGTCATATTATCACTAAACTTATGTGAACCTCTATAAGAACACAAATCTAACAATTATTACATTACTTATGGCAAAGTATAATGAAAGTTATAATTACAAAATTAAATTATTTATTAATGTTGAATTATATTTTATAAATAATAAGTAATCTAAAAATAAAAAGGAGAAATACAAATAAACACAATATCATTTAATATTAATGTTATGATTTAAAATGCTAATATAATGTCACGTTAATGACAAGTTACAAATTAATTATAATATATTCAAATATTTAATAACCAAAAATATATTAAAATAAAAACTTTACCTTTAAATTATCACTCAAAACTTATAAGACAAAATCGTGAAAATTTTTAATGTCAATTTTCAGTTGAACTATCTTATATTCATATGTTGATGAAGATTAAAAAATTTAGAGTATAAGAAATATACTCAATTGCTTCAAAGGTATTTATAAATTTTACAAGTTAACGTTATATAGCTAGTAAAGGAAACTATTTAGCTTCCAAGATTAAATAACGTTAACTTTCTCAGTAAGTTATTTATTAGTAATGTTAACTTTCTTTTCTCCTCTGACTATCAACTAAGGATTTACTACCCTTCTAATTGAAAAAATGTCAAAAAAATGATGCTGAAACACATTGAAGGTAGGCCCCTAACGAGGATGGGATGCAACCATTGCACTTCACATGTCATCGTTGCTAGCGCTCAGTATTCAACTTTTGAAGAACTACGGTTGACAGTGTTTTGTTTTTTAGTTTTTGAAGAAATGAGGGACGAGCCAAGAAACACACAGTAACCCATAAGAGACCTCTTAGTGTCTGGACAAGTTCCCCAATCTAAATCAGAGAAAGCTTTGAGCTTAATTTCACTATCAGAAGGAAAGAAAAGACTTTGTCCAACGGAACCCTTTAAATACCGTGGTACTCTGTGAGCAACAGGCAAGTGATCCTTGTAGGAGAATCAAGGAATTGCTCTAATTGTTGAACAATAAACGAAATATCAGGTCGGGTCATAGTTAGATATTGAAGCTTTTCGATTAACGTTCTATATTGTGTAACATCTTCCAATGGTGCACCTCCATCCTTTGAGAGCTTGGTTTTGGTAAGATTGGCGTGGAGACTGGTTTGGACTCTAAAAACTGAGTAGCTTTGAGTAAATCCGGTATATACTTCTTTTGACAAATATTGATGCCGTGATTTGTTCTTGCCACTTCCAATCCAAGGAAAAACTTGAGTTCACCAAGATCTTTAATGATAAATATATCATGTAGGTGTTGTTTGATGTTATGGATTGTTTGCTTGTTATCACTAACCACAATGGCATCATCCACATACACCAAAAGTGCCATGAAACTATCACGTCCATTTTGATAAACAAAGTCTAATCCAATGTGGCTTGTGTGAAACCATACTAAAGTAAGGCTAAAGTCAATTTTGCATTCCATTGATGACTAGCTTGTCTTAAGCCATAAATAGATTTAACCGATCGACACACTTTATTTCTATTACCTTCATAGCCCTTAAGAAGTTGCATATACACTTCTTCATCGAGATCGCCAAGGAGAAAAACGTTATTAATGTCAAGTTGATGTAGATACCACTCTTTGATTACTACTAATGCAAGAAGAAGTCGGATTGTTGTCATTTTGGCTACTAGACTGAAAGTGTCCAAAAAATCGATGCCTTCTTGTTGGGTGTAACCCTTAGCAACTAGCCGAGCCTTGTATCATTCCACTGATCCATTAGCTCTTCTTTTAATTTAAAAGACCCACTTGCATTCGATCGTTTTCTTTCCTGGTGGTAAATTAGCGAGCTCCCAAGTGTTATTTTATTGTAGAGCCTTTATTTCTGCTTACATGGCTTTGCTCCAATCTTCATTTTGCACTGCTTGTTCGTAAGTATGAGGCTCATGATCATGATCCACTGCAGCTGCAAATGCATAATGTTTAGGAGTTAGTTTAGAATAAAAGAAGACATGAGAAAGGTGATGGGGACTTGTTCTTCAAATAGCCATGCATTTGTAATCAGCTTCGTATTGCGGCATGAACTTTGTTTTGATGCTTCTTCTCAAGGGTTGATTCGGTTGCTGTTGGATGTGAGCTTGATCATGAAGCTGATTTTCAGGTTAAGCAGTAGAAGGAATATCATCTGGTGTGGGTGAAAGAGAATAAGAGAAAGTGACATCCATTACTGTTAATGTGGAGATATCAGAAACATGAGGAATGCTATCATATGATGACTGAACCGAAGAGGAAGGTAGAATTAACTTATCAATGCTTGGCCTATCAGAGAGCTACATATCAGATGTTAGTGTGGAAAAAGGAAATATATGTTCATAAAAAGAAACATCCCAGGAAATAAAGATCTTTTGAGTTTTAATATTAAAAAGTTTAAAACCTTTAATACCTGGAAAGAAACCACAGAAAACAAATTTGATACTATACTTCGGGAATCAAATTTGTTTTTAATGTTAAAATGATTTGAAGCAAAAGCAAGACAGCTAAAAACACGCAAATGATTGAAAGTTGGCAGTTTAAAGTATAATGCTTCAAAAGGTGATATGTTATGAAGAACAGAAGTGGGTATTCTATTGATCAAGTAAACAACATGCATCACACATTCACCCTAGAAATAAATAGGTAAGTTTGCTTGAAATTGTAAAGCTCTTGCTACATTTAAAATGTGTTGACGTCTAATGAATAATACCTTTGGAGTCATAAAAGGTTGGAACATTAAACTCCTATCCATTATCACTTTGGATACATTTGACACTGCTATTGAATTGATTAGAAACATAAGAAATAAAATTTTGCATGATTGTTTTGGCTTCAGATTTGTGTTTCATTAAAAAGATCCAAGTAAATCTACTAAAAAATCTATAATAGTAAGAAAATATCTATGTCTTTAAAAGTTGGAGTATAATTGTCTCTCCAAATATCAATGTGAATCATATCAAAAACAACATTGCTAATAGAGGTACTGATAGGAAAGGGCAAGCATTTCTGCCTTAACATATCACAAATATCACAGGGTTCATCATGAGAAACAAAAGGAACTATCAATTTTAATTGAGGAAAAAGAAGATGGCCTAGCCTAGCATGCCAAAGTAATAAAGCTTCTTTATTACAGAAAACAGAATTAGCAACTACAACATTTAAATCAGGTAAAACAACACTTGATTTTAATCTGTATAATCCATGAGAATGCTCAGCAACCCCAATCATCTTCCATAGCTGGATACTCTAAATTATGCAATAAGAAAATGAAACAATTAAACAAAAGAGAGATCATGAGATAATTTACTAACGGATATAAGATTGAAAGTAAACTCAGGCATGCATAAAACATTGAAAAGTTTCAGAGAGTTATTCAAATGAACAGTACCAATGTAAGTAACTCGAACCCTGCACTTGTTAGGAAGAGTTATATAAACATTATGAATTAGTTTATAAGAATGGAAAAAAGTTAAGGAACATGCTATGTGACTGTATCACTAATATCAATAATCCATTCATTGCAATAGGAATTATTGATAGTAGAGATATTTAAAGAAACGTGGGAAACTATCTCACCATTCGAAGGAATCAAACCTAAAGTAGACTTTGTCTGAATAGGATTCAACAAAGTCACCGAATTAACATGATGGGAGGTAGAGGAAAGACCTTGAAAAAATTGTAACAGTTGATCATATTGATCTTTAGTAAACTGAAAATTAGAAACTTGATCCTCTGTATTTTCAGAAGAATGATAATCAACAGTTGGAATAGTAGAATCAACAACAACATTAGCATATACTCGATTGGAAAGTTTCTTAGAATTCTTCATGTTGGTAGGATATCCATGTTTCTTATAACATCTGTCAATAGTATGACCTTCTTTTCCACAGTGAATGTAAATTGGTGTTGTGAAACTACTGAAGTGCTTTCTTGGTGCAGAAGCATTGGCATCTTTAACAGCTAAAGTATTGACATCTTCATGGCTTGTTGCCATTAATGGTAATTCGGTCCAGTTAAAACTAAAGAAACAAGAACAAGAGTTGGATTTTCATTCACATTAAGATAATAAGGACTAGAGGGATTATCTTCTAGTTTCGACGTTGAATCAGAAGTATGATTATTAGCTGTCCAAGCATTAAAAGTAGCCACAGCAGCAAGGTTCAAAGAACGCAAGAAGTAAAGATTGTAAAGAAAATGTGAAGTTTCTGTTTGGTGCAAAGAAAAAACATAAAGAACTGGAAATCTTAGAAAGATTCCAGAAATACTGGAGAAGTGGAAGAGATTAGCTTTGATATCATGTTAGAAAAACCAAATAGAGAGAGAAGAAAATCTATCTCATTTCATCAGAGTCAAGAGTATTTATACAGTACGTCTTTAAAATGAATAACATCGCGTACTAACTAACTTAATTGTCAACTAACTTAACTGTCAATGTGTATAATTCTAACACTCTCTCTCTAAAGTTCTTTGCTCTTCTCTCTCTCCTTCTCTCCTTTCTTTTGTTCTTCATTTTATTTTCGCAACAAAATCTTGTATAGTTATCAGGTACTAAATTAACAGTTAATATTTAATATACTATTAAACGAAGAAAAACCATAAACTAAATTTAACGTTGACCTACATAAAAATATGAACCATAATATCATGTCAGATTTCTTACGCTGTCCGCTTCCTCTATTTAATAACTTTGTCCTTTCGACTTCCCAGCTCCTGCTTCTTTTTTTGTCCCTGTTTGCCTCCTTGTTGTGGATCTCTATTGATCTGTTGTCTGCTATGGCGCTGCTCTCGGTTGAGACAAGCCATTTGCACGAGTATTGTCTTGTGCACTTGGGTGATAGTGTGAATAGTGTATTATGGTGGTGTGGCCTTGTGCTATGGTTATGTGTTGTCATGTGGTCACAGGATGGGTTCATTGAGCTGTTTAATTATAATTAATGGTAGTGTTATTTTGTTTTCTTAGATAAAGCTTTATTTTTTTGTTTTCGGCTTGAATAGTTGTCAATTAAATGAATTGAATAAATTGATTGAGGCTTTAAAATTGTATTGTCCTATTATTACAAGATTCGTAACTAATTTCTTATCATTTCAATGTTTTGTTATAACGAAGAAAAATCTGAGACAAATGTTAACAAGTAACAAATAGGTCACATCTCAGTATAGGTCTAACACTAAAGTAGAGGTTTCTAAATTATATTTAAAGGTTATGAATTTTGTTTTCAATTCCAATTTGTAATTTGAGTTTATGAGCCTTTAGTAAAAATACTTTGTTCGGTCAATAATAGAGATAAGGCAATAACAGGTCGTTTTTATAGTATCATAGAGAGGATGAATGAAGTAATTAAGGCCAATGTAAAAATAGTCATCAATTACAGATGAAAAATGTAATTTTACTCTCTATTGTTTACAGCTGGGACATTTTTTAATTTTAGTACCCAATTTAGACTAAGTTTACAAAAAAGTTAAAGTTAATAGGAGAATACTATTATTTATTACAAAAATTGTTACTCGTGAGATGATAAAAATATCATAAGCATACAAATGAAAGTTTATAAGGATGCTTATAGTGATTCAGGGATGCCCATTGTTATTCTTCAAAGAGAGAAACTTAATTCAATTTTTTTCCACTTTTGTTACTTGTAAATAATTATTCACCACTTTGTTCTGTTTATGAGGTTATTTTTGTTGTCTTACAGTTTTCTGGTGGGACCATTTTGAAAATGGTGTTCCAAATTTGTTAAAAATTTTCAATTGAAATTTTGAGTCAATATGTGAGTACAAGAAATTTTGAAAAAACTTGAAGCACATTTGAATTTGTTCATTAAAAAAAGAATATATTAGAATACAAAAGATTGAACAATTTGATTTTTTGAGCAACTTGATTTTTGTTGAATACAAATTGAAACTTCAAAAGGTATGTTATTATTATTATCAAGTTGAAATAATTGGTTGTAATTTTAATTATTTTATTTTATTTATTTACTAGGATTTTTAATTGAAAAGTAATTCTATATATCTAATATGCCTCGACCATATGAATGTTTTAGCGGATTTAGTTAATGAGAAATTGAGGAGGTGCTTGGTTAAGATGTGTAGGAATAAATCAATGGGAATTGAATAAATAATAATGGTTGGTTGGTTATTATGATTGATTGAATAGTTTTTTATACCCAAGTTTTAGGTAATGGTCCATACCCTCCATGTATGGGAGGAATGGGTTTGATTCCTATCAACACTAATTTTAATTTTAATTAAATATTTTTATTAAATATAATTAAAATGTAATTAATTAAAATATATTTAATTAAAATATAAAATATAATTAATAAATAAATTTAATTAATTAAGATAAAACTAATTAATTAATGAATTAAAATAATTACAAAATCTAATTAATTAAAATAATTAATCAACATAAAATCTAATTAATTAATTAAAATATAATTAATTAATTAAAGTATAATTAAAATCTAATTAATTAATTAGTTAATTACAATTAATTAAATTAATTCAAATATTTTAATTAATTAATTTGAATTAATTATATTTTAATTAATTACAATTAATTAAATTAATTAAAATACAATCTAAATAATTAATTAATTAAAATAATTAATCAACATAAAATCTAATTAATTAATTCAAATAATTAATTAATTAAATTCTAATTAAAATCTAATTAGTTAATTAAAATATAATTAATTACATGATTAGTTAAAATTTAATTAAATAATTAAAATCTTATTAATTAATTAAAAATATAATTAAAATGTAATTAATTAGTTAGTTAATTACAATGTAATTAATTAAAATATTATTTATTAATTACTTAAAATAAAACATCATTTGCATTATCGGAGGAATGTAAATTGTATTAAACTATGTTACTTGATTTTGTTTGTAGCAATGGAATGGTAGATATTATAGTTATGTCGATAAATTGCACAATATTGTAGATGATTAATCTATATTTTGAGGATATTATGTAACTAATGATATGTTGATGCAAGAAAATACTAGAGTATTTTTTTCTTCAAGAGCTATTGGAAAAGAAAAATTGCAATATACTTTATTTTAAATATTTTTCATTATAATTAGGGTGCATAAATTAAAATAATCATATTTCTTAACATTTTTAACAAACCAACCACTATCAATGATAATGGTAATCATTCCTTCATCTTAACCAACCATCATAATTATAATGATTATATCAATTCCTATTCTTCATTATATTCATTCTCATTGTCTCTACGAACCAAGCGTCCCCGAGTTTGATATATGAGAGTGACTTGGAAGATAATCTTGAATGGAAAAATATTGTCATGTCATTTAGTGTAATGAATTTAAATGATAGTGATGATGTGTCTTCTCTTAATAATAAGGATTTTATATCAAATAAGAATCGAGGTCACTAAATGAAATTTCAAATTTTTGTTTCTTCTTTTCTTTTAATATCTCTTAGATTTGATGGATATGTTAAATTTTGCATATGCAATATAAGCTTAAAACTTTTAATTGTAAATATTTTAATTTCATGTTTAACTTCTACTTGATTATATTCCTCGGCATGAACTATTGTTGTAATACTTATAAAGTCATGGAACTTTAATTTTTTTACTTATTTTAGATGTATTCATTCTTTGCTATATAATGAAATTGTAACATTTTAAGTACTTTATATTATCTTTAATTATATATATGTAAGATGATTAAACAATCTTTTTCTTATATTAATTGTGGTTATTATTTATTAGTGAAATATCTCAAAAGTAATATTAATAGAAATTTCAAATTTATATTATTATAAAATTTGGAGACATAAGTGATGTAAAATTAAAATTGTACAAAATAAGATATCGAAGACTATTTTATAATTTTAAAATATAAGTACTATTTTATAAAATTTTAAAATTATCTAAAAGTAATTCTTGGTATTGATCAGTACCATATTAGAACCAAATCCAATACCGTATCGGTGCGATATTCATAATATTGAATAAACGACAAAATACTAGAAAGTGCTAATTAGGATATTGTTGACAAGAATAAAATTTTAAATTATATAATTAAATAAAATATTCAACATAATATAAACTTAAAAGAAAAATTTTCTAAATTTCACGTGACATTTACACCTCAACTAGTTTATAAATTAAAGCAAATTTTTGTTATACGAAAAGATTTCATTTTCAATTGATAAAGATTGTTTTCTTATTTTATATAAATGATAATTTTAATCTTCATTTAAAATCAACGAATTAGTTTTAATTTTATTAAATTTAAATTTGAATTTGAATTTAATAATTTTTAATACAACCAATTATAATAAATTAGTGCACTCAATCCAAACTCTATAAATTAAGATGAGTTTACTCATATTCGAACTTAAAATTTTAAGTTAGATAAAAATGCAAAATTGGAATAGATCACTTGCTTTTATTACTCTTTTCTTACTCTATTTTATAAGCATTCACTTATTTAATAAATGAGACCTATCAAAATAGATGAATGGATGACCTGTTTTTATTACTTATTCTATTTTATGAGCATTTATTCATCTAATAAATGAGACCCGAAAAAATGGATGAATGGATGATAATAGAATATAGAATATAGTATATGGTAAGGACATATCTGAACCCAAGTCTACGACAGAATGACCAGTGCTATGTTGGTGTTAGAAAAGATGTAATCACAAGAAGGGAATACCACATGACTTTTGCATGGGCGACTTGGCCTGAGTTGAGTGATTGCTTTTACAACCCAAAGTCCATTCGAGTGCCAAATAAAGAGAGCAACTAGAGAAAATGTACGTGTTTGTGGTCCAGCATTCTTTGAAACTGTATCTGTTTAGTTTTTACTATTCTTGGCCAAGCTTGAATGGAGTCAAAATTTTGTTCGCTATAGTTGGAAATGTTCTGCTTAATTTTTAAGGCAGTAGCTAAAAGAACGGTGTTCTGGTTTGACACTGGTTTTCTTGTACTGCGTTTCTATTGTACAGACAAATGGGATTATTGTCTTAACCTGATTGAACTTGGATGTTGAACACCAAGAGCAAGTTCGAAGAATTGTTTAAAAACAACTAGCAAAGTTTGATTTTGGAGAGATCATGGCGTTTTTATCATCATCACCATCATCATCGATATGTCGAGTTTCAATTAGTCTACTTCTGGTCTATATCATAGCTGTGTCAAGATTATTTCCTGTACAGGCTCATGGTTTGTGTTATCACCCTTTTACCTGTTAGTTTGTCATTACTTCTGTGGAACTTATAACCTCTGGATGCATTTGTTTTGATGAACAAATCAATCTTGTTGTAGTGAAAACATTGTCAAGACTGATAGAATTACCTTCAGAAGTGTCGGACTCTAAAGAAGATCATAACGTTAGGAGATCAGATTTTCCCAGTGGCTTCTTGATTGGAGCTGCAACGTCAGCTTTGCAGGTATTGATTGAAATGTATGAAAAGGGAAGAGCGAAGATTTATCTTTTTAAATCATTTCGTTCTATGCATGCACGCACTTGCGATTTGTACATAGACTGAAGGATCGACGAAGACTGGAAAGAGAAGTCCAAGCGTCTGGGAACACTTCATCAAAAAATACCCAGGTTGGATATGGCTCTTTTCTTTAAGAATAACTGTTCAGGTTTATGAATGATTTTCTCACTGTGAATCTGTGATTATTTCTGGAAACCCTTCAGATAGAGTTGTGGATAGAAGTGACTTTCAAACAGGAATTGATTCCTATAGGCGCTACAAGGTGAGTATGTCTATTCACAAGGGAATTAAACTATCATACATGTCTTCTACATGACTGTTTGTGGATGGTATAGGAAGATATAGAGGCCTTAAAGGACATTGGAGCAGATGCTTATAGATTTTCCATCTCCTGGACAAGAATTTTTCCCAGTACGTTCCCAAAGTTACTACCTTAATCCTCATCTAATGTCTGAATCTTACACCAGAAAGCCGGGAGTATAGTTTACTGAAGTTCAGTGCCTAGCAGTAAAATAGGTTCTCTTATATTGTAATTGCTCAACTTTCGATTGGAAGTTTTAACTTGTAGATGGTTCGTTCAGTGGTGGAATAAATCTAGAAGGGATCGATCATTACAACAGAATTATCGATATGCTAGTCGAATATGGTAAAATTCTGCACTCTAAATTCTTCCCATGGAGTCCCTCCGTTGCTATGTATTACTTATGAGTATTATACGTTTTGACGTTTCATATAGGCATCAAACCTTTTGTAACACTATTGCACTTTGACTTGCCGCAATCCTTGGAAGAGAAATATGGTGGCTTCTTAAGTAACACAATCGTGTAAGTATAACAAGCTACTACATTTTCCTGTCATACTGAAATTTTTTGCAGGTGTAAGTGACTTTCTTCTGTTCCTTTCTGTTTCAGAAATGATTTTAGGGACTACTGTGAGCTTTGTTTCAGAACATTTGGAGATAGGGTCAAAAACTGGATCACAATAAACGAGCCATTAACGATTGTAGAGCCTGGATATGATTTAGGACTGACTGCACCTGGAAGGTGCTCGAAATGTTCGGCCGGTAATTCATCAACTGAACCTTACATTGTGAACCATAACATTCTTCTTTCCCATGCCGCAGTTGCCAAGCTTTACAAAGAGAAGTACCAGGTTAACACTGTATATCCCAGTATGCCATTCTTTTGTGTTGCCATTGTTCTTTCCGAGGATGTTCACGGTACCTGTCATTTTGCAGGCAGATCAAGGGGGAGAAATTGGACTAACTGTTGTGGGAGAATATTATGAGCCTTATTCTGAAGCACCTGAAGACAAAGCTGCTCAACAAAGAATCCTGGATTTCAAGTTGGGATGGTTAGTCTGTTCAGTGAATATACACTAACCCTTCAAGTTGTTTCACTGTCTAGTGGAAGATCTGCCTTTTACCAGATAACCATAAACTTCACCTATAATTAACAAAGGAAATTAATGAAAAAAAATGTTTAGGGTCCACAAAAGGAACAAGGTCTACTTATTTCTGCTTTCTTTTGCTTGTTAGGTACATGGAACCCCTAGTATATGGTGATTATCCTAGGATCATGAGAAAATTGGTGAAGCAAAGGCTTCCTACGTTTTCTTGGAAAGAGAAGAAACTAGTGAAGGGATCTTTTGACTTCATTGGCATCAATTACTACACATCAAGTTATGCCAAAAGCATCCCCATGGATCCAAAAGCTCCACCAATGAGCTTTACTTGTGATATGTATGTAAACAGTACAGGTAAAACAGCGTTCATATTCACAAATTGTTATTTTCAAGAAAACAGACAAAACACATGAACTTGTTGAAAGCTTGTTCCTGAAGTATTGTTATTTGACAGAGACCAGAAATGGAAACTTCATTGGTCCAAAGGTAAGAAACGAGATTTGCAGCTTAATGGAACAAGCATGTGTTGATTGTACACCTGAAAATCTATTTTGTCTCTAGGCTGAAGGCAGCAGCAACATATATGTTTATCCACAAGGTCTTCAAAAGGTTTTGGAGTATGTGAAGCAAAGATATCAGAACCCCAAAATCTACGTTACCGAGAATGGTTAGAACTAATTTACTTATCTTTTATTTCATGTCAGAAATCTAATGACCTTTGACCTTGTAGCAGATTGGTAGAGGATTATCAGTAATCTCATGGTTACATTTCCTTGTAGGTGTTACTGAAAATCGTAATGACAGCAGAGGACTGGTTGAAGCACTAGATGATCAACATCGAATCAACTACATTCGTCAACATTTGTATCGGATCCAGCAAGCAATCAAGTAAATATGTGAACACAGCAAACAATTCAACTGCTGAATTTTCCCAATTATTGAGCTCTTTGGTAAATGGTTGTCTGTGGCTTTTGTACAGAAATGGTGTAAACGTCCAAGGATACTTCTACTGGAGTCTTTTTGATTCCTTTGAGTGGTTAGGGGGCTACACAGTGAGATTTGGGCTCTATTACATTGATTACATGGACAACCTTAAGCGCATCCCAAAACTGTCCGCACTGTGGTTACATGATTTCATGCGAGGGGATAAACACCAAGGTTACTAACTGATCTGTTTTTCTTGTTTCAAGTTCTTTTGAATAGGCTTTTCCATAATTACATGTAAATGGACATGTACAACAACTCTTTTTTCTTTGTACCATGTTCTTGTCTTGCAAGAATCAGTTTCATGCTGTGGTACCCATTGGTGTCGAAGGAAGATTACTAATGGATCACTCTATGCTAAGGATGATTGATCATTGTACAAATTATGAATCACTGAAAACTAAAAGATGGGATAGTCTTTGAAGACAGAATTAATTATAAAGCTCTGTCCATGATCAAAAAAGAGAGCGCATTTTAACTGAAGCTCTAAAGGTTATTATTTCAATATAAATTTAGTTAAAACCTTAATAGCAAAAAGTAGAAAAGTTTGTGGTCAAAACACCAGGGGAGTAACTAAAGATATCAGAATGTATGATACATATCAGACCAAAAAAAATTCCATGAAGATTGCAAGAAAAGCCTGTTTACCAATTATGAAGACTATTCTATCAGGAGAGAGCTTTCTCAACCTCAACAGTAACCTCTTTTGGAGGTTTCTCCGCATGAATATCTGCAACAACACCTTTCTTCTTGTAATAATCAATTACCTGCATTTTAGTGACCCAATAAACATCAGATTCAGAATGACTAGGTAAACTGAAGGTCTCCAACATTGAATTATGCGAAGAAAGTCAAGAATATTGTCTGAGTCTAGATAATGCCCACAAAACTAAACAAAAAGCAAAGGGTAGGCAGGATCACCGGCTCAGTTTGCTTGTGGAATGCCTCCAGCCTCGACTTAAGAACTGCTGCAGTATCATCTTTACGTTGAATCAAAGGTTCTCCAGTTACCTTTAACAAAAGAGAAATGAATATAAGTTGGTGTGGTTCCTCAAAAATGTAATGCATACAGAATCTGATTGCTAGCTGAATTGAAAATAGATTACATTCCTAATTAGCATTCATGAAAATAGAAAATCATGTTGCCTTACATCATCAACACCAGCGACCTTCGGAGGTGCATATTTGGAGTGATAGGTTCTACCACTAGAAGGGTGGATCCAGCGACCAGTAATCCGTTCTTCCAAAATAGCATCATCAATTGCAAAATTGAGCACCTTATCGATTTTAACTCCTTGTTTGTCTAGCACCTCGTCAAGCTGCATGAAGGAGGTGGAAGTAACAAGGTTACATACACCTAGGGAAAACCCAGCATTCTAAAACTACACGAGATATAGACTCATAAATGTATACTACTACATGGTCACACCTTTTGTGCCTGAACTACAGTCCTAGGAAATCCATCAAGAATGAAACCTTTCTGGCATGAGGGCTTCTTGATTGCGTCATTTATAATGCCAACAACCAAGTCATCGGAAACAAGTTGTCCCTGACGAAACCACATGAGACAATCATAAGGAAATTAAAATAAAGGCTAGGTTACAAAGATAGTACATAAATTTGGTTCAAAAGCCAGAATGGTTTAGCATTTTAACATTGTCCATAGCCTCCTTGGCCTTGATTCCCAGAGGTGTTTTAGCAGCAACGGCAGCTCTCAGCATATCACCAGTAGCCAAGTGGCACAAGCAATACTCATCCTTGATTATTGGCGACTGAGTACCTTTCCCAGATCCAGGTGGGCCTGCCAATCACACAAGTAGAATAATTACAACAATGAAAACGTTCCATAATAACTGTTCTAAATGAAAAGTTGATCACAGATGGTACATTCAATGATGAATATCATCAGCTGTTTTTTGCATGGAATTACTTTTGACCAATAATAAGAAAAAAAGACAGCACAATTTTGGCCAGTCATCATCAATTCAATCACAAAGCTATCAGTAATAATGCTCATACATGTTTCAAATACTCAATGTGGAAATTTTTTAATGTTTTGGTTATTATATGAGCTACAACAACAACAAGAAGAAGAAGGTCCCAGTAAGAATTTCGTTGAAATGCGAGATCTGAAGAAGTCCAGAAATAAGCAACCTTATTCCTAGCTAGTAAAGAGGCTTTTTTCGATAAAATCAGAAGAAAAAAGAGATCTTTTAAAACAGTTGAAGAAAACAATAATCAAATACATGAATAAATAACAGCATAAATAAAAATAAAAATAAAAGAAAGTAAATAAACAAACAAAAAAGAAAGAAAACAAATAAGTAAATAAGGAAAACAAACAATTGAAAAAAATACAAAATAAATAAATAAAATAGCTAAAGAGTAAGTGTTACAAACAAAAGTGTTTAGGCTAAATAAAAAATACAAGAATTGAAAGAAAAGGTTCAAAAAGCATATCAAAAGAGAGGAACATTTCTATGTAGGATCCTCTACTCACATCCTAGTTCACCAAAGTTTTCTATTGAGGGCTTAGTTATTGATAAGCTCTAGTAGGACCATATCATTCATTATCAACTCCTTCAATTCTTATTGGACCTTTATTTTTCTTCTCTTACAGTCCCTAAGTACAATCTTCTCGTATCTTCTCACTAGGACATCAAAACATCTCCTCTTAACATATCCGAATAACTTAAGTCTTATCTCTCTTAATTTACTACCAATGTTAAATACCCTCAACTGGTCTCTAACCACTACATTCTTGATCTTATCTCTTCTTGTAAAGTTAGACATTCAATAGAGCCTACTAATCTTTGCCACCATTAACTTATAATTATGCGCATGTTTGATGCCCCAACACTCAGACCAATAGAGCATGGTCAACCTAATTGCTAAACCATATAATTTACCTTTTAGCTTGAGTGGTATGTTTTTGTTATTATGAGATGGTGATGTGAATTACTTGTTGGTGAGGTGAATTACTTTTGACTTTAATCTTATAAAGCTTTAACAGAATTTGAAATTCTTGAAGAAATTATTTGATGTTTAAGAAATAATGGATCGATGTTTAGTTTTTGATATGGTTAAGATGAGCTGATTGTTATATAGGAAAATTTTTAGTTCATTATGTCCCCAAAATTGAAGACTCTTTGATATTTTAAACAAACTTTTGATAAGGACGTTAAGTTGAGGTAATTCAAGAAATTATATAAAAAAAGAGAAATGCCTATATTTCAAGAAAATAACAAAAACTAATACTAAAGCCAAATAGGATAATTCGGTCAAAGGAACTTATGAGTTAATTTTATTATCACCATTATAAACCATTCCATATTTTGATCATAACTTTTCATAGGAATACCACATTGAAGTTATTCAAAAGATAAAAAATTAAGAGAATTTTTTACAACTTTTAAGAAGACACCTAAAGCTAATATCGATTAGTTAGACCTCCATCATTGTCTAGCGAATGGTAATCCGATTTTTCATAAAATGGCATCCAATTAGTAGAACACCAAGAATTTCAATTTCTAAAAACACGCAATATTCACTTTTATCTATAAATTTTATGTTTTTAGGCTAGGAAGACAGAGAAAAGCAATAAAGCGTGACAAAAATGCAAAGGAAACAATACATAGGAGGAATTACAGCACTTCTTGTAGATTTTTTCAGCTCTAGCAAGTTTTCAAAAGTGCCTAGACAAATCTTTTCTTCAGAAAGAGAGTTTTACTATGCTTTTTGTACAAAACTTGGTAATATATGTCAACTAGAGCTTCTAAGTTGATTATTTTATTATCCATGTGTTTCAAATACTCTACTGTGTGATGAATAACTATTTGCATCCGTTAATTGATTAAAATCAGGCTACAATCGCAGATATCCTACATAAGAGTTATGATGGATTTTGAATTTTGTTAAATTGATGAGTTCAGAAGACTTAAAATGTTTATTGAGTGTGAATTTACGTGGCAATTGACATATTAATATGCACACAGAGTGTATTTTCAGGTGTAAGAGATATCATTGATGATTTAAGTGTTATGTTCAGTTGTATCTCATGGCGTCAGATGTTTGTGTGTGAAAGGTGTAATATGTAATTTGTTTTATACATGTCAAGATGTGATGTGAGGCCTTTTAAGGAACATGTGTGTGCTTATATTGATGTGTAAAGAGTAATAGTTGGTCGAGAAAATTATTAGTCGGCATCAAATTAGGGCAGGTACCAATCTGTTGCCCAAGGTGAATGATTAGTGTCTAGATTCGGATATTTACGGTTCAATTGACCGAAAAGAATTAACAGACGCCTACCCTAGGCAAGTATATGCATTGTATATGTTAGTTCTGAATTGTTATGTAATGTATTTAATATGAGTATTTTTATATATTGTTTTTTAGTTCTTGTATCATTACTATTCTTAACAAGTAATATATATTAATTGGATGACATATAGGCACACTTGTAAATATTTTTATATATATAATAAAAGGAGTATAATTTTATATTTACTTTAATGTCACTTTTACTTGCTCAATATATACAGTTTGATATTGCCTATTTTTCAAGAATTAGTGTACGAAAGGAATGTGGGAACTTAGGTGAGTTTTGAACACAATTTCATAGAGATGCATCCAGAAAGAGTTACTAGATAGAGAGAGGACCATATCCATCAAGTTATCTCGATTAAATTTTGTGAGTTAACCTATCAAATTTTATGATGTTAGAAGATTGTCATCAAGTAAGAAGCAACATGTAGGCAGAACATAAATTGACTGCTAGCTTTCATTAATCACAACTGCATAGAGAAGCAAATGAGGGGGTAAAATCCTGCTTCTTAGTCTTTGGATTTCATAGGCTTCTCATCCCAAATGCTCAAATTGGCTTCAAGGACTTCCCACCAAAAATATAAGCTATTCAATTCTAGACTGTGTCAACCCGTAAACACTCAAAAAAAGAAAAAAAAAAGACGTCCCAGAAATTAAAGAAAGAAAATGGAGCTTGTATTCAAATCACCAACAGTGTAAAACCCCACAAAACAAAAACCAAAAACGCACACCCAAGTAAAGCACAAAGCAAAACGAAGAATCCCTGTCCATTGTTTTTCTTTTTCCCTAAAAATCAGCAAAAACAAAAGAACCGACTAAAAAAACAATGCCACAAGAATTCCAAACAAGACCAAAATGAGTTTCCGGATCTGTATCTATCCAGTCGGCTCTCGTAAAGCCAAAAAGCTCAAAACTTTACACTTGAAAACCGTGCATTCAAGGGACTACAAAGAGTAAGAGAGAGCACAGAGTAATTACCGATGACCACAAGGCGTTTATCGGGCTTGGTGGAGCACTTCATGCGACGAAGTAGCTCAGTCATGAGATCCACCGACGGCACATCCTCCAAGTTGACCGCTGAATTGGTAGCCATCGCCAAGACTCCTTTTCCAGTGAAAGCAGAGAGGGGTGAAGTTTTGAGTAAAGATAGATTCTTTGCTTTGTTCGGACCTTCCAACGTTGAGTTACGACTTCAAACCAAAGCAAAGTCCTCGCCAAAAACCAGATTATAAAATGACCGCCTTACCCTTTTAGATCAAAGCAAGATCCTCGCACTTGCACTTACCAGGCTTTTTCATTAGCTAATTGTGCTTCACTGAGCCAAAATGAGGAATTAGAAATTGTGGGTTGGATTGAAGGTTATGAATTGTTTATAATATTTGTTGACTATGATAGTAAAATGTTTGAAGGAATCATTACTAAATTTGGGGGTATTATAGTTCTAAGCTTTTCAAGACACCATCTTTGGTGGCTGCAACTGCAGATCCAACAACTATAACAAACCAACCAAACCATTTTAACTACGACCAACATCCATTTTCATGCTACTGAAATTTTGGTAGACGCCAATTGATACAGCTGCCAATGGCTGGTCGCATGGATACTTGCTTGCGAAAATAATTTCTAGCTCACCATCACAATGAAAATTCCAGATCATTACAAAATGAAATGAAGGAAAACTACAGCTAGGATAATAAGTTCAAAACTTTGGATGTTCTAGCACAAGCAATCTATCACTACTGTTACGATAGATATAAGGATGAGACTGCTTCTGCAATATTGTATTCAGGAAACACTGACATTTAACTCCAGATTCGTGCATTGGCATATAACATGAAGGCGTCATCAACTCACTCATCATCTTGGGTTTTTGACTTCTTCTTTTTCTTTTTCCCTTCCCCTACAGCTGGTACATCTTGGCTATCCTTGTCTTTACTCCTCTTCTTTTTCTTCTTGCCACCTCCATCCTGTTCAAAGTCGATCCCATTTACACCATCTGAGTTCTCAATAGTCTGTTCCGGCTCCAATTTTCTCTTCTCTTTCTTCTTCTTTTTCTTCTCAGACTTGGAATCCTCTGAAACAACCCCGTTTTTGGCAGCAGTTGCTTTGTCCTCATGCATAGGCTCAGCGTCCTCGGCAGCCTCTGATTTCGATTTCTTTTTCTTCCTTTTCTTTTCTGAAGGTACAGTTGGTACCTCTTCTGTATCCATATCATCACCTAAATTCAGCATCAGGAAAACATTAAATAAAACAATCAAATATCAAATAAAACATAAGCTACAATGGTGCATCAGTAAAACAACACATATCATTTTATTTAACTTCACACCTTTGTGTTGAGTACTTTCAATTGCAGCTTTCATCACATCGATGTTCTTTCGAGGTGCAACTCCCTTGTCATAGAAATCGAGTCGCTCCTCAACTTGCTCCCTCAGTTTCTCCCCAAAAACAGTAGTCCCGCTCTCTGAAATATACTTAAAAGCACGAAATTACATTCAACAAAAAGACAGTGAGCTTAGTAAGAATAATAACTAACTCACTAGATATTTTACCTGCAAAACAGTCAATACGAGATGCAATGGAGCATTTATTTGCCAAATAACGAGCCATGCGTCCCTTGTTTCGAGCAGATGCTCGACCAATAAAAGATGAATGGAAAATCAAACCATATTTTGGTGTGTTTCCACGAGTTTTCAATGCCCTGAAGACAATACCAAGCACATCATTCTTGGAACTTAAACTGAAAAATCCTTCAGAGAAAATCAGCATGTAGTAAAACTCATGTCCTCTTAACTGGATCAGTCGAGTTGTTTCATGAACAACCAATTCACTCAAGTAAGAAACTATATTTCAAACACAAAAAATAAATAGAGATATCAACCAATAATCAAAAATCCAGAATACAAATTATGAAAAAATGGATGTCAAGCAAGCACCTGAAGAGGGCCTTTTCAGCACCAAGGATTTGAAGAGTAGAAGAAGGGCACTTGGCCAGATTTGTGAGACTGCCAGCATGAGATATTAAACGAGCCCCAACAATTTCACCAATTAAGGAGGCCAAATTAGGTGCAATGTCGTTCATTTTAGCAATCAAATATTCGTGCACCTTCTTCCTAAATTCGGCAAGGTCCATCACCCTCTTAGCAAACTGTTGTACATTAATTAAATCAACTGGGGATAGATCCTGCCCTGCAACATATGGAAAGACAAGGTGAATATTGATATAATACTGCAGTTAGCATTAAGAACACCGTTCAAGAATTCTACCCATCGAAGCTTTAGCAGCTTCCACAACCTCCTTTGCCTTATCTTCATCTCCTAGTATTTCTGTTAACTCAGGGATTTTTTCTTCAGTTAATTTTGACTTGTCCTCAATAAATTTTGCAACTTTTGCATAGAGGTAGTTGTCATTAACAATCTTCACAAGCTCAGGGAAATGCCAAGAGTACCATTCTCTACAGAAAGAAACAATATAGATTCAAGATTTATATGTATTAACATCACAATAATATCCTATCAAGATTATAAAGAGTATACCTGACTCTCATTGAGAATGAGTTGACATCCTTATCAAGAGTATCAAGAAGGAAAATTGCTTGAATAACCATGTTGTCAACTCGGTTTACGTTGAACTTGACCTTTGCCCTGCTGTAGCTGTGCCCCAGACCAAGTTGTGCTTTCTCCAGGTCTCCAGGCTATAGTGTCAGACCACAGCGTAAACAGAGAAGGAAACAAATGGTTAGGAAATCTGTCAAATAGGAAATAAATCCCTCCAACAAGAGAAGAGCACCCAATGAAGGAGATTGTACTACACCAGAATAAAAATCAAGAATTACAAACCTTTAGGTCCTTTATGAAGTGTGGAAAATGCAGCCGTACACCACGAAGAAGCTCAAGAACAAATTCATTACTTTGGCAAGGGATTTTAGTCTCTTCAAAGATGTGAGACCCGAGTTTAGGCTCAGCCACTCCTAGACTGAACTTTGGCTTCTTGCCTTCCTTGACTTTTGGAAGATTAAGCTCCAAAAAGTTTCTCAACTCATCAGTCATAATGCCTGCAGACAAAACAAATAGAAGCTCAAGTACCACACTAATTAACTTGCTGTTAACAGGTTTCCTACCTTAACCATACCATCTGCACAAGCAAAAACATTTTGCTTAAAAACTTAAAAAGTGCATTGCAAACAGCAGATACTTCCACATAAAAGCTCTCTGTTTCTCCATCACCTCATTTCGTCATTGAAATATCAAAAAGGTACATTTCATACTTCCAATAACCCCCCCAGCGTATACCAACAAACAGCTACATTAAAACGCAAGAAAAGCAAACTCTGCCAACTTCCCATAATTGCTTATCAAACTAAATTAACTCAGCAAAATGCATCGAAACCAAACATATCCTACAATCTGAGAAAATAGAAAGGGGATCTACACTTGACACATTCCAAAACAACATAAGAAAGTTGCTTAGCTATTCACCTTCAGAAATAGAGTTACACTGAGAAAGAGCATCAACAGCAGACTCAAAAGGCTGAAAAGCTGCGAGTTGCACGACCTTGCCGAACCGATTCAAATCGGAAATGGAGCTCCGAACAGCCTCAGTATTTTGCCCTATTTCATCGAGACCGTGAGCCGACAACAAGCTGTAGCCAGATGCTGCCTCGTATAACAAGTACAGCGCCATTGCTGAAGAGGGTTGAAAACCAGAAACTTTGAAACTTCGTTGCAATGGGATTCAACTTCTAAATGAATCTATTTTCACTCGTCCACAATCGGCCGAACGAGTATAACAACGAGTCAAGCCGTGGAAGGGCTTTGGGATTAGGGTTTATAGTTAATGCTTTTAAGAAACTAGGGTTCAGCGACACTTGGTGACCAATAGGTCCGGGTCAAGTACAGAACTACAGACCCGATCCGGTCCGGAATGCTTTGTCCCACACTATCCTAATTATGAGTATAGGGAATTAAATTAATATCCAACTATTATTTCTTGAATTGAATATATTTTTAGTTGGAGAGTTTTGGATATAAAATCTATTTTTCTATTTAATGTACAAAATGAAAAATAAGGAAGCATTTTATTTACGTAGTTTGTTTTAAAATTTTCAATTTGGATATTTTTATCTTCAAAATAATTAAAATATGACCGAGTAATACTTATAGACCTAATCTTAATCAACCAACCGGTTCAATGTTAATTGGAGTTGTGATCCCTATCACCATAATTCGAACCTTCAATCTCTACAACTATAATAAAACTTACTTCATTATTTAGAATAGGTCAAGAAGGTTTTGTTGGGGTAACATTTCCTTTCACTAATTGACATTCAAGTAAAATTTCATTTCAAACGATGTCAATTAATATTTTATATAAATATATTACTTATTTTCTATAATTTTATGAAAATTTAAATAAATGCATATTTATAAATTAGGTAAAAGACATAAGATCCTATATAATTTAAGTAACTTAAAACTTTTTAAATTTATCAATAAAACGTATTTTAGTTTTTAATTTTTTAAAACTTTTTTCTTATTTTAGTCAAAATTTACAATAAAACATGTGTGACGTAAGTATGACACGTCGACCAATCAAATATTAATGACATAACAACCCAGTCTAGCTCACAAACTAATATTAATGACATAACAATCACAAACTAATTAAACTCGACTTAAACTTATAGTCCGTTGTAGTTATCTTAAATTATTAGTTTATGATAGGTTCAATTGATTCTAGTTAGATTTAACAGTTAAATTGAATTGTTATCTCAATAATATTTAATTGGTTTATGTGTAATATTCATATTAAGCACGTTTTGCTAGTATTTTTAATAGAAGGGTAAAAGAATGAGGGTTTTTGGCAAATTAAAAATCTTGAATAATTTTTTGAAAATTTAAATGTTATGGAGTTTTTAAGTTAATTAATTCCATAAGAATCTTATGTCTTTTAATCTTATAGATTTAACCATTAAGACTAATAAAAAAGCTCCATGCACTTGTCTTTGCCCACCCTTTCATAGCTTGCATCTCTCAGCCGCATTTGAGCTTAACTTCCTATCCCTCCCTTACGCCCCTTAATAAACTGAAAAGTAAAATTTATACAATATTTTACACCTCTATTTTATACTATTTTATATTGTTTACGTAGCACATATGAGTTAAATTATTACGTTTTATTAGTTATTCAAAGTTATTTAATTATATATTTTGTTTTCAAAAATTTAAATTATATTATATATTTTCTCGTAAGTTTGATGAAATTAAAGAAAGGAATTAAACAATCTAATAAAAAAGCAGTACCCCAAGACTTAGCCTAAGAAGAAAATGCAGCCCATCAACAAATAAAATGCAAAGGTGACAGGAATCTAACAGCTCTGACACTGGGAGTGAATGATTCAACTTTAGCATGTTTTTCGAGAAGGAAACTAGTGCGCAAATAGCTTCGCTTATCTCGCTGGTATTTTAAATTCGAGCCTTCATATCCTACAGGAGCTCCCTTTGGTGTCCAGGAGCTCTACTGTCGAGGCGCAAGGCATAGTGTATCCCTGAGCATTGATTTAATTTCGTAGTTTCATTTGTAAACCAAAAAAAACAAATAAAATGCAGACAACGAAAACCAAAAAAATGACAGCAATAGAGGCAAAATGCAATACGTTCGAAGCTGGATAAAATGTAGAACACAGTACCAAAATGACACAGTACATGAAAAAGTACAAAAATTCTAGCAGCAAAACAAGAATCCATAGGAGCACAAACGTAGAGGAAAAAAAGACAAAACGCAAACACAGAGAAGAGAGAAAACGCATCAACAAAAGAGAAAACGCATCAGCAAAAGGAAGCAACACGCAACGCAGAGGAAGAGAGCGTCACGCAACAGTAGCAGATACACTCCCTTCCCCCAACATCTTCATCTCAAACACTCCCATGAAAATATATTTGAACTTGATGAGATAATAGGAAATCTCCAAGTCCATTTAAAATGGAAGAAAATAACTAAAACTTATCTAGTAACATGCGACGGTTGGGGATTCTTTTTAGAGGCTATAAAAACGAAGCAACAACTGAGGAGAAAGATGAGCAAGCAGTCTACGTAAAGGTGAAATTTTATAGAGGATTTTTCATATGTCAAAGTCGACTGAAGCAAGGAGCTAGCATAAGGAGGTGAAGGAGTGTTCAGAAAGCCACAAGGCCCACAACTCACTAAGATCAAACTGGTTTGTGACTAGTGGAGGAAGAAATTTCAGACTTTTATAAGGATGGTCCAATATTTGTTAAGGGAGAAAATTTTCTTGAGTTTTTTTAAAAGCCTACTCTCTTTGTATCTAGTTTCTTATGCTTAATTTATGATTAATTGTTGAATTCTAATTTACACATATCGTTTTGACTATTTGGGATATTTTTGATTTAATTTAATTGATTATAGAGTGAATTTAACATTTATACAATTGTTAGAATTTAGACGTTCGTCTGACAAATTTCGATTGTTGATTGTGTTTCCTCGTATTTAAAATATTTTGATATTATAATTGAGCTAACTCAATTTCTAAAAGGAAAAGGAACAAGTAGGAACCAGTTAGTTAGTGTTCTACATTCAACTTGCTAAAAGTCTTAGATTATCTCAAATATGTCAAAATTACATAACTAAATTAAAATTTGAAACATGTTTGTTCATTTGTAAATATTATGTGTTTATATTTCATTTCTTTGATTCCTAGTTTTGAATTGAACACTAAACCACACACCCCAATTCTTTTCTTAATACATATACTTAACTAATTCATAGGTTTCATTATTGCAATTGTTTTAGTTTTAGGTTTCTTTTATATTTTAGGTCATTGATAAAGTTAATATTTTATGAAAAGTTAGTTGTATGAATATGGACAACCTAAATTAGGTGAGGTAACTCTCTCGTGAATCTAAATTACAAGTGTTAGACTTAATGTAGACAAAATATGATTATTAGCTTTATATTGTGATTTATGCATTTAATAATGATTACATGTTTATATCTACGTGTCTTATAGTTGAAAATTTCATATTTGTATAATTTGATTTCGTCATTAAAATTCTAGCATTACATATTTTGAATAATTACGAATCTTTGACAAAGAAAATAAATTTTAACATATGATTGTTGATTGTGTGAATGTATTGCAAGTTTATTTTCTTAAGTTTTAATGTTGTATATTAATAATTTTGGTTTAAAAGGACATTACATGTTAATGCATTGATCATGTTTCTTCCTTTAGGAGAGAATTTCTTTAATATAAGCAAAATTATTATGATGTAATTGTTTCTTTTAAAAGTATCATAAATAATAAACTAAATTAGTAAATTAAATTTCTCGTGGGATTAACTCGTATTTGCTCTATACTAAATTGATTAATAAATTTGAAATTAAAATAAGGATTTAATTTGTATATGCCTAATGACACGTATTAGAGAGTCTATAACAAAACTCTTATCTTTAAGGGCTCTTCAGCCATTTCACTCCTCAAGATTCCCTTACCTTTTTCTATTTTTACCATTTTTAGTAACTAATTTTTGTAGGTAACAACCTCTCTAAGCAACTTTAGCTTATATATATTATAGAGCCAAACAACATTAAAATAACCACAAAAAGACCAATATACTCCCTCCTCCTTCAGGGCAGCACTCCACCCCTTCCTTCTCCTACATCCCAAATAGCTTCCAAAACTCCAGAACTATCCATCTAGTTTTAACACCGATCCTTATTTGAGCTGAAAGTAAATTGCAAATGATGGGACTGTTGAAATCTTGCAATACTCACCTCTTCCTACCTCATGAGATGGTAGATATATTGTTACTCTTGACATTTACGTGCTAAGGATGGAGCTAAAGCTTGGTTATCAACTGTAACATCTCATTATCCATATTAAGGTTAGAATTGTGAATTATGAGAAAGTATTGAGAAATTAGGAAAATGCACGTCATGTATAAGTTAAATGTGTCACGCACATTTTTTGCACATTCATATGACTGTACATACAATCATTGATATTTTTTGGATATAATTGAGTTATTAAATGTAATTAAAATGTGATTTGACAATTTTGGTTTATTTCGGGTATTTTGAATTTTTTGGTGAATTTTAGAAAATATATTAATTTTTGGGCCAATTATGGAGTGACACATGGCATCATATATATGTGACAAATGGCTGCATTGTATTGTGACAAATGGGTTATATTTATGGTGATAAGTGGCTGTTGGGTTGTATGACAGATTTAATACATACAAATACTCACGAAGTTGGTTTTGAGAAAAGAATTACTGTAGCTTTTGATCACCGAAATTATTCTCTGCTTTGTGTTTTTTGTCCCTCTCTGAATATTGAATTGTTCTTGTTGGTTGTCTTTGTAGCTGAATCAAATTAGTAACTTGATGATGTTTTTATGGTGTAAAAATATACATGCATGCATGGGTTTGAAAATTGAGGTTGAGGTATTGAATAATTTTGATGATGAATTTTAGAATTAGGAATTGTTTAACACTATATTGAATGGATTCTGGATTGGGGAAATATGAAAATTTATGTAAAGCTAATGGAGAAATATGTATTTCTGTTATGGTTTAAAAGATTACGTAAGTGGTGAGGTATTGTTTTTCATGCATGAAAAATTTATGAAGTATTAACTGAGGTGAATTTGAATGAGTTTGGATTTCAGGAAAAGCTTAAGTGATGTAGAGTTAAGGGAAACCGTGTGTGTAAATGCAAAGTTTATATTGAAATGAAGTTTTTGCTGTAAATGAGTAACTCAGAAAAATGAAAGTGCTGGAATTAGTGTTTATTCGAATATACTCTGTTTTTGGTGTTAGTGTGAAGTCCTAAATTTTGATCTGTTGTAGGTGATTATGAATTGTGGTAGGAGCTGAATGAAGTGAAAATGAAAAGTTGTGTTTGTTGATAGTATGAGAGTTGGAACCTTACAGTAGAGTGAGACAGTGGAAATGAAGGCTCGTATTTATAATGTTTGATGTATAGGATTGTTTTGTATTATTTGCAAGTAATGGTGAGTATAGGAATGCATGATTTATTAGTTAGAAGGATTTAAGTTAGAAAAAGGGTTGTGTTTAGTCTGGAGAAATTCGGTGTAGAAGAAGAAGAGAGGGAAGTCACCCTCGTGCATAAGCACAACGATGACATTGAAATATGCAGAAAATGGTGTCATGTAGCAAGAGGGAAGTCACCCTTGTGCATAAGCATGACGGTGACATTCCATGGGTGAGTTAAAAGTCACCTTCGTGCTTAAGCACGACGGTGACTTTGAAGGGTGGTTGGCTCACCCTGAACATCTTTGTTTCTTTTGATCATAACTTTGTTATCTGACCTACAAAAGACTTGATTCTTGAATCAATAGATTCATAAGACCTTTATCTTTATCTCCACCAAAAAGCTTAGACATCTGAAATCATTTGGGAGAGATAGAGTGAAAAATGTGGGACAGATCTAATTAAGGGTGTTCTCAAAGAGTCCAACATTTTTGTCCTTATCTGTCACACCCATGACTCTTCTCTCTCACACCCTCTCACATCCGTGAGTCACTCACACCTGTGAGTTTTCTCCCTCATGTTCGTGAGTGTTAATGACTGAACGATGCTTAATTGTCACATTATGATATAGTGTTCTTTGATAGTATATGCACCCAAGAGAAATTGCAAATTGAACAGTACTATTTCTTTTGACCATAACTTCTTCTCTAGACATAAAAATGAGATGAGCTTTAATTTGGAGTAAACTAGAGACATAGGTCTACAAATCATCTGAAGAAGTTGAATTGTAATTCAATCTCTAAGATGTTCAATTTCTGAATGGAAATTGAGTATAGTATGCTGTTTCAAAATGAGAATAGTTTAACAATATTGGAGTATAACTTTCAAGTTATTAAACCAAATTAAATGATTTTTGTGTCATTAGAAACTCAAGACATTGGAGAACAACTTTATAGAAGGAAGTATTGCCTAATTTTGTCATTTAACTTATCAGATTAATTATACAAAGTTAACCCGTAAGTATGATGTTAGAAAAATCTAAAGTGGTCAATTAAGTTATGTAATTGATTTCACATTGTTTTATTATGGTCTAAATTATAAATACAAATGATATTAATGAGGGCTTTGATATCTGAATGATTTGATGATAAGGATCATAATAAGATACCCCAGAATTGTCATTGAACATACATTGTGCATATTTTATATAAGTTGATGTGCATAAAGGAATGCTTATACATTTGTGCAAAAGTGTGATATTTGTAAATGTATTTTGTATGATATAGAGGAGCTCATTGGATGCCAGTCAGACATTGCTAGAAAATCCAGGCAATAGCATATTGGAGTATATTGTGAGTCAACCTAGATGATTTTCCTTGGATTGGTTTGATTTGATTTATTTAAACTTCCAATATTATTGACCTGTTGTGATTTGTTTATGAATTCCAGACTCGAATTCCTAGGAGTTTAATAGTTGAGTATGTATTGAAAGTACTCTGATTTGATGTGTAATTCTGTATGACATGTGAATTCTCAATAAAAGTTGAATGCCGGACTTAGGTCCGATGATTATGAGTTTCTGATTGAACGTCATGTATGACATATTCAGTATTTGATGCATTACATAAAATGCATGTTCAGATAAAGACGTTGTGATCGGAGTTGCCAATAATGAAAGCGCTTACATATAGAGCTTTGTTCTGTGATTTTTATTTCTGCACGTAGAGCTATGCTCCGTGATATATATTTTTGACCGAGCCCAATGGGTCAATATTTGTTTCTGTATATGAAAGGCACTCGTTCACAACAATAACAACCAATATGGAGTCTCATATGCATATGTATTGATATAAATATATTTTGATTCATAATGATTACATGAAATGCCATGTTAATGTGAGTATTTGAAAAATACATGTTTTGAATAAATATTTGTGAATTATGTGATTTGTGTATATGACCTGGGTGAAATCATCGATGACGGTTCACTTATTGAGTTCACAAAACCCACAAAAATTACAGTGTGACTTTTCAGGTATGAGACAGGAGACCTAGTTCTTTAGACAGGACTAAAGGACCCTTTTGGATTAAGTTATGGCTCAGAGGTCTGTCAATTGACATCAGAAGAGTTATAGCTTTTATTTTGTAGTTTTTGCTGGAACATGTATGAGGTTTTGTAAATATTTGTTTAATGAAAAACAATGTAAGCTTTTGTGAATGAATGCAATGAATGGTTTTTTAAATTTGATGACTTTTAAATAAGTTAGTTGACGCCATGTGTAAGTTGGATTTGTTTTACTCCAACGTACCATTATCATAGGATATGTACTTGAATGTCCATAGATGTTCGGGTATATACCTTATGGTAGTAGGATTGTAGCGCCCCCTCACCGTAGAGTATACACTGGGACGCCCGTAGGTCGTACCGATGCATAACCTACGATGAGGGTGCACTACGATTCGATCATTTCTATAAACCTCATGACATCAAAATAATAAAGCAGTAATATCAAATTCACTAATTTTTAAAACCAAATAGTACTTCCCATTTCATCTCTTAAACCATAAGTTCACAATTCTATCCGATTACAACTGTACAGAACCAAAAATAAACAGTAACAAATCCTAACTAGGTCATCCCCAAAATGTCCCAAAAGATCCCCAACTGACAGACCTATGGGCCATGCTCCTCTTGCCGGCACACACAGCAGGAAAAGTCACACTGACTGGAGCTAGGAGTCAAACTATCGCTATCCTGAAAAATAGATGCAATGTTGGGTGAGTTTGGGAACTCAGTGAGAAATCATCATCGATGGTCCACCCAACTCATGCATATTCAAACATTCATACAATATCATACATATATCACAAATAGAAATCGCATGCATTCACTTTCACATTTATAAGGCGATACGCCTTTCATACAATTTACATTTGAACATTTATATATGCAATGTGCATGTGACTCTTTCAATTTCTTTCGTTGTTGTGACCATACGCCTGAGCTCATATACGTTGAGCCATTGGCTCTGAAAATATTGGGCTTAAAAGCCCTAATACGTTGAGCATAAAGCTCTGAAAATCGTTGGGCACGAGGCCCTGTGCGTTGAGCTTAAAGCTCTGAATACGGTGGCTGCACCTGTCACAACTGCCCTTTTATCTGATCATGCATAATGGCATGAATGCACATATCCCTAATTTACAAATAGTCATGTCGCAACCTAATATCACTATCCAACTTTTTGCATTTGAAACCACTTACGATCAATTTATACACAATTAACACTTCTATAGCACAGTCGAATATTTGAACACCCGTGGTCAAATCAATCAAAACAACACATACATCCATCCTTAACTCCATGGCATGTTGCATAGAATTAAACACGTATAGGTTGAGAAACCAATTAGGTTACTCACCTCAAAACTTTCGAGCTACTGTCGGGAAGTCTCGCCTACGTCGGACAATCGGCGGTCTACTGGCACCTCTATAATAATCAAAACACAAATAACATTACTCATTGTATCCATTCCAATGTTCAATGATGCATATGAATCAAATAATGTACGTATTATACATGTTATGACATTTCCGACACAATTCCGATACTAATCCGAATTTCCCGATCTCAAGTTCTAAATCCCAAATTCATAATCTCCAAATTGAATTTAATCCATAATCAACTGAACCATCAAATTCCTAAATCCCAAAATTCAAAACCTCAAAAATTACATTTTCGGAAATTGGCCCTCCTCGCCGCGGTGCCTGCTCCCTCGCCGCGGCGAGCTCCTTTCTCTAAGTCTTCGTCGCGGCGTGCAATTGCAGACACGCCCAGAAAATCCAGAAATTTCCAGATTTTCGACTGATAACAACTCCAAATCCGAATTTTCTCCTTTCAAACCACTATCAAATAATTCCATACACATTATACTACTAATCCTTAGCTCTATTTCATCAAACAACCATTATTCTCAAAATTTTAACCCTAAAATCAACGAAAATAACCATCGGAAACCCTAAATGTCAAATCCTTAAATATTCATGCTAAATCATCCAAATAACTCTATAATTCAACTAATCAAACCACATAAGGCAAGAAAGAAGTAACTTACTTGATTTAAGCTTCTAATCCTTCCAAATCACCAAGATAATCCAAGTCTCAAGCCAAATCGACACCCACGGTAACTCCAAAACCCAAACCCATCTCCATCTTTTCAACACCAAACCAAATGATAGATTTAAGATGGAAGAGGAAGCAAAGTATAAGAAGAAACCAAGGAGAAATCAAGGGAAGAGATCACGATGAAGGAAGGAGAAAATTTCTTCTTTCAAAAGCCAAGCATTGTGATTTACAAATTCAAAGGAGAAAGATTATAAACCTAAGGGATTTAAGGCTTGTTTGGCAAATCCAGTTGCCACAAGTCCGATCCGAACCACCTCGAGTCAATTTCAAATTCTAATTTCTCCCGAATTCCAATGGCTAAACCCTAAATTCTCAAATCAAATTTCTAATCTATCCGTGCCATTGAATAATCAATTTCGGAACCGAAAATCTAATTAACCAGTCATTGATCAATTTTTCGGTCCGGGCCTATTGCTCTGAAAATTTCAGAAAAATTTCTATAAATCCTAAAAAATAGAAAACTCATAATCGTATACTCCAATTTCATAATTCAGTTCCCTAACTTTCATTTCTAACTCAAATTTAATTTTTAAGCCTAATTTGACCTAAATATCACATATGCCCTAATCATCTCCAAATCCAAATTATCCAAATCAAACCGAAGATATGTCATACATGTATGTACGTACGAATACCAATACAATAATTGCCAATTATACATAATTCAATAATGCATGCACATGCAAAAATACGTATGAAATGAACTGTACACATCACATCGGTGATGGGATGTTATAATTCTCCCCTCCTAATAAAAATTTCATCCCGAAATTTCTTACCTGATTGATCGAACAGATGAGGGTACTGCCTCCTCATGTGCTCCTCAGTCTCCCAAGTCGCCTCCTCTGATGAGTGGTTCTTCCAAAGGACTTTCACCAATGGAATCACCCTGGATCTCAACTGCTTGATCCGCGATCCAATAATCCGCACCGGCTCCTCAACATAACTTAGATCACTAGTTAACTCAATCTCCTGAGCCGGGATCACATGAGTCGGGTCAGAACGATATCTCCGAAGCATGCTCACATGAAAGGCGCTCAACCGAGACATCTCACTCGGCGAACGTCAATCTATAGGCCAACGGTCCAATCCTCTCGGTAATCTCATACGGACCGATATCTGAGGACTCAACTTGCCACTACGGCCAAATCGAGAACTCCTCTACGGAGACACTCGGAGGAACACTCTATCTCCCACAAAGATACTCCATCTCTCTCCGTCTTTGATCCACATAACTCTTACTCATCTGAGCCGCTTTAATGCGACTCAATCAAGCATGCCTTATCCATTGTATCCTGGATCAACTTGGGACCCTCTAACATCCTCGTACCCTCTTCATCCCAGTAAAGAGGGGATCTGCACGATCGTCCATATAATACCTCATACGGTGCCATACCAATGCTGCTCTGGTACTGATTATTATATGCAAACTCAACCAGAGGCAAATTCTGATCCCATGCACCTCGGAACTCCAATACACAGGCTCTCAACATATCCTCAACAGTCTGTATAGTCCTCTCACTCTGCCCATATGTCTGAAGATGAAACGCTGTGCTGAAGTTCAATCTCGTACCCAAAGCTGACTGCAAACTCCTCCAGAACCTCGTAAACCTGGGATCTCTATCTGACACTATCGATACTGGGCCCCCATGCAGTCGAACTATCTCTGCTACATACTTCTGGGCCAATTGATCGAGGGTATTACTCTCCCTCACTGGCAAGAAGTGAGCCGATTTAGTCAACCGGTCCACTATGACCCAGATAGCATCATACTGCCTCGGCGTCCTAGGCAATCCCATAATAAAGTTCATCGTAATGCGCTCCCATTTCCACTCCAAAATAGGTAACGAATGCAATCTCCCAACTGGGGCCTGGTGCTCAGTCTTAACCTGCTGACACGTCAAACACTGAGAAACAAACTCCGCTACCTGTCTCTTTATACCTGGCCACCAGAAATGCAACTTAAGAGTGCGATACATCTTGGTGACACCAGGATGCATGACATAAGCAGCCAAATGAGCCTCCTCCAAAATCTCTCGTCTCAGATCGTCTACATCTGGAACACACAGCCTCTGACCCAACCACAAAGTACCATCTCTCAGCTCAAACTCAGAAAGCCATCCAGATCTAACCCTCTCAATCAATCTTACCAACACTGGATCCCGATCCTGCACTCTCCTAATCTGATCCTGCAACACTGGCCTCAGCCTCAAAGTAGCGATCAGAGCTCCATCCTGAGCCAAATCCATCTGCACATTAAGAGCTCTCAACTGAACTAAACACGGCAGTCTCAAAACCTGAACCTGAGCTGCACTACCATGCGATCTCCTACTCAATGCATCTGCCACCACATTAGCCTTCCCTGGGTGGTACTCAATAGTGCAGTCGTAATCCTTAGCGACTTCTAACCATCTCATCTCGCCTCAGATTCAGCTCTCGTGACTCAACAAGTACCTCAGCTCTTATGATCGGTGAAGATCGGAACGTCTCCCCATACAAATAATGTCTCCAGATCTTCAGAGCAAACACTACTGCAGCTAACTCCAAGTCATGCACAGGGTAATTAATCTCATGTGATCTCAACTGTCTCGAAACATATGCTATAACTCTCCCATGCTGCATCACACAAATTAAACCTGCTGCGCGAGCATCACTAAACACCTCAAAGCCTCCACTCGGATGGCGGGGCTATCCGGCCAGTAGTCAATCGATGTATCAACTCCTCAAAACTTCTCTGGCACTCATTTGTCCAACTGAAGGCCACACCCTTCCTCAGAAGTCTTGTCAAAGGAGCTGAGATCACAGAAAACTTCTCGACAAACCTCCGGTAATAACCTGTCAATCCGAGAAAACTCCTCAACTCTGACACGTTCCTCGAAATCTCCCAACTCCTCACTGCCTCAATCTTGTAAGGATCCACCCGGATACCCTCACCAGACACGATATGGCCTAGAAACACCACCTCATCCAGCCAAAATTCACACTTAGCGAATTTGGCATACAACTGCCTATCTCTCATAATCTGCAGCACTATCCTCAGATGCTCCGCATGCTCCTGTCTACTCCTCGAGTACACCAGAATATCATCAATAAATACGATCACAAACTGATCCAAGTATGGCTGAAAGACCCTATTCATCAAGGCCATGAAGGCTGCCGGGGCATTAATCAACCCAAACGGCATCACTAAGAACTCGAAATGCTTATACCTGCTCCTAAAAGCACTCTTAGGCACATCGACCTCTGCAATCCTCAACTGATAGTATCCGGATCTCAAATCCAACTTAGTAAACACCTGAGCTCCCTGCAACTGATCAAATAAATCATCGATCCTAGGCAGTGGGTACTTATTCTTAACTGTAACCTGATTAAGCTGCCTATAATCGATGCACAATCTCATAGTCCTGTCCTTCTTCTTTACAAATAAAACTGAAGCTCCCCACGGCGAAACACTCAGCCTGATAAATCCCTTATTCAACAAATTCTGCAGCTGAGCCTTAAGCTCCATCAGTTCCACCGGTGCCATTCTATACGGAGATATCGATATAGGAGCGGTACCTGGAACGAGATCTATCTCAAACTCTGTCTTCCAATCCGGAGGCAAACCCGATAACTCCTCGGGAAACACGTCTAAAAATTCCCTGATCACGGGAACATCCTGCAAACTCTGTTGCACTCTGGAATCCACCACATGCGCCAAATAGGCCTCACAACCCCCTCGCATCAATCTCAGAGCACTCATGAATGAAATCCTCCTGGCTGGCACTGCCTGACTAATACCTCGAAATACAGCCCTCGGCTGACCAGAAGACTCTAACACGACCTCCTTGGTATAACAATCCATAACAGCCCTATGGGCAGTGAGCTAGTCCATCCCCAAAATCAAATCAATCTCTCTCAGGGGCAATACTATCAGGTCTGCACGCAACTCTGATTGATCAATCATGATCAGACACCCCTTGCAGACCTCTCCCAGAACTGTAGTACTACCTAGAGGTGTACTCACCTCTAACCCATACTGTAGCATCTCCCTATCCACATGCAATTTACATGCCACATGCGGTGCAATAAAAGAATGCATAGACCCTAGATCTATCAATGCATAAACCTCAATACCAGAGATCAGAAGCAAACCTGCAACCACATCGGAAGAATCCTGGGCCTCCTGCCTGGTCATGGCATAGACCCTGGCCTAGGATTGCGGCCTGCTGCCTCGTCCCTCAGTCCCCACAAAGGAATCTCCGCCTCTACCTCGGGCTCTGCCTTGGCCCCTAAATCCAGGTCCACCACATTCTGGCTCACTTTGCACTGTCGAGCTACTACCGGCTCTCCCACTAAGAATGGCCGAACTCCCAAAGTCAGAGGACAACTCCGAATCATGTGATCCATAGATCCGCAGGCTAAACAGGCTCCTGTCACTCTCCAGCACTCTCCACTGTGCCTCTTATCACAATGTATACAAACTGGCAAGGCCTGTCCTGCCCCTCTGCCGCTACTACTGCCACTATCAATCTGCCCAAATCTCCTCCTCTCAATGAACATGACCGTCTAAATCCTCCTGCTGATCCAACTCCTTTCAAGGCTCGCTCGAGCTCCTACCAGAGCTACCCGATCATCACTAGATCGCTTGCCTCCAGAGCCATGACCGGTCTCGGCTCGGCTCTGTCTCGAAGTCGCTTATCCTCACGGCAATGCTCAACTCCACAAAGGTGCCCATATCGACCGGGCTAACTGGTATGAATCTTCAGATTAAGCCCTCCCTCGAATCTCCAGCACCTATCAGCCTCGGAGGCAATCAAAGCAGACGCATATGCTGACAGCTCATTGAACCTAACCTCGTAATCGACCACTGACATCGACCCCTGTCTCAGCTCAAAGAACTCCTGCATCTTCATTTCCAAGTAGACCTTGGGCATGAAATTATCCCGAAAGGCCCTCAGAAAATCAGCCCAAGTCAACACACAAGGCCTGGTGGAACTACCCGGGACAGTCTTCCACCACTGATAAGCCGGACCCTGCAGCAAAAAAACAGCATAATCGAAGCGCTCCTCAGGGTCGCAATCCATCTGATCTAGGACCCGCTCGGTCCTCTCCAACCAAATCTCACCTCGGCGAGGTCTCAGGCTTTGCTATAGAAATCCTGACTCCTCGCTTCGCAGACGATCATACCTCCGCTCCGTCTCATGGGAACTCTAGAGGTCGCTCCCGTCTGAGGCAATGAAGACTCCTACCGCTTTGGTGATCCTTGGTCATTGGTTGATCTACCGATCACCAAAACGGATGACCTACAATAAAACCACAATTACGATCAATTTCTTGCTTTTCTTATGAAATTCAAGCCTAAAATATACTATGCCCAAAAGATGCCAAACCATGCTCTGATACCACCTAATGTGGCGCTCCCTCACCGTAGAGTATACACCGGGACGCCTGTAGGTCGTCATCGATGCATAACCTACGATGAGGTGCACTACTGATCGATCATTTCTATAAACCTCATGGCATCAAAATAATAAGCGATAATATCAAATTCACTAATTTTAAAACCAAATAGTACTTCCCATTTCATCTCTTAAACCATAAGTTCACAATTCTATCCGATTACAAGCTGTGATGTAACCAAAAATAAACAAAATAAATCCTAACTAGGTCATCCCAAAATGTCCCAAAAGATCCCCAACTGACAGACCTATGGGTCATGCTCCTCTTGCTGGCACACACAGCAGGAAAAATCACACTGACTGGAGCTAGGAGTCAAACTATCGTTGTCCTGAAAAATAGATGTAATGTTGGGTGAGTTTGCGAACTCAGTGAGAAACCATCATCGATGGTCCACCCAACTCATGCATATTCAAACATTCATACAATATCATACATATATCACAAATAGAAATCGCATGCATTCACTTTCACATTTATAAGGTGATACGCCTTTCATACAATTTACATTTGAACATTCATATATGCAATGTGCATGTGACTCTTTCAATTTCTTTCGTTGTTGTGACCGTACGCCTGAGCTCATATACGTTGAGCCATTGGCTCTGAAAATATTGGGCTTAAAAGCCTGTCGTTGAGCATAAAGCTCTGAAAATCGTTGGGCACGAGGCCCTGTGCGTTGAGCTTAAAGCTCTGAATACGGTGGCTGCACCGGTCACAACTGCCCTTTTATTTGATCATGCACAATGGCATGAATGCACATATCCCTAATTTACAAATAGTCATGTCGCAACCTAATATCACTATCCAACTTTTTTGCATTTGAAACCACTTACGATCAATTTATACACAATTAACACTTCTATAGCACAGTCCAAATATTTCGAACACCTGTGGTCCGAAATCAATCAAAACAACACATACAATCCATCCTTAACTCCACATGGCATGTTGCATAGAATTAAACACGTATAGGTTGAGAAACCAACTAGGTTACTCACCTCAAAACTTCTGAGCTACTGTCGGGAAGTCTCGCCTACGTCGGACAATCGGCGGTCTACTAGCACCTCTATAATAATCAAAACACAAATAACATTACTAATTGTATCCATTCCAATGTTCAATGATGCATATGAATCAAATAATGTACGTACTATACATGTTATGACATTTCTGACACAATTCCGATACTAATCTGAATTTCCCGATCTCAAGTTCTAAATCCCGAATTCATAATCTCCAAATTGATACTAATCCATTCTTCGTGCGTCGCGGTGCAATCGCAGACATGCCCAGAAAATCCAGAAATTTCCAGATTTTCGACTGATAACAACTCCAAATCCGAATTTTCTCCTTTTAAACCACTCTCAAATAATTCCATACACATCATACTACTAATCCTTAGCTCTATGTCATCAAAAAAACCATTATTCCCAAAATTTCAACCCTAAAATCAACGAAAATAACCATCGAAAACCCTAAATGCCAAATCCTTAAATATTCATGCTAAATCATCCAAATAACTCTATAATTCAACTAATCAAACCACATAAGGCAAGAAAGAAGTAACTTACTTGATTTAAGCTTCTAATCCTTCCAAATCACCAAGATAATCCAAGTCTCAAGCCAAATCGACACCCACGGTAACTCCAAAACCCAAACCCATCTCCATCTTTTCAACACCAAACCAAATGATAGATTTAAGATGGAAGAGGAAGCAAAGTATAAGAAGAAACCAAGGAGAAATCAAGGGAAGAGATCACGATGAAGGAAAGAGAAAATTTCTTCTTTCAAAAGCCAAGCATCGTGATTTACAAATTCAAAGGAGAAAGATTATAAACCTAAGGGATTTAAGGCTTGTTTGGCAAATTTAGTTGCCACAAGTCCGATCCGAACCACCTCGAGTCAATTTCAAATTCTAATTTCTCCCGAATTCTAATGACTAAACCATAAATTCTCAAATCAAATTTCTAATCTATCCGTGCCATTGAATAATCAATTTCGGAACCTGAAATCCAATTAACCAGTCATTGATCAATTTTTCGGTTCGGGCCTATTGCTCCGAAAATTTCAGAAAAATTTCTATAAATCCTCAAAAATATAAACTCATAATCGTATACTCCAATTTCATAATTCAATTCCCTAACTTTCATTTCTAACTCAAATTCAATTCTCAAGCATAATTTGACCAAAATATCACACATGCCCTAATCATCTCCAAATCCAAATTATCCAAATCAAACCGAAGATATGTCATACATGTATGTACGTACGAATGCCAATACAATAATTGCCAATTATACATAATTCAATAATGCATGCACATGCAAAAATACGTATGAAATGAACTTTACACATCCCATCAGTGACGGGATGTTACAGGGATGTTGCATCAACCTTTTTGGATTCTTTATGGAAAAATCACCCCTTTTCCCACTGATAAGAGACTAGACCTTCAAAAATCAAAAGAAGATGGAATAAGCTTATAAAAGGTAACTCATGACAAAATTCCTATATGGATAAATCTGCATTAGGTCCCTTTGGAGTACTGGTTGACTAAAAGATTGAGCAGCTTAGCTACCAACATTGGTCATCCTATTTGTATGGATTACGTGACTGCCTACAAAAGGACGGTTGGGTATGGCAGGCTATTTGTTAATGTGGAGAAAGACATATCCCTTCTAGATTCAATTCCCATAGCTACACTTAAAGATGATGACACTTTGTATGAAGATAATATACGTGTATCTTATAAATGGATGCCAAAACAAGGCTCCATAGGGAAAATTGGATTGAGACAAGCAAAAGACTTGAAAACGGAGATTATATAGGACTATTAGGTTTGAATCAAAAGTGGAATGACAAAACTAAATTGGTTAAAGGTTAGGTTGAGCAAGTTTTTCATGAGCATAACTCTAACAACATAGTTGGAGAACCAGAGAAGTTTAACGGAAAAGCTAGTGATGAAAAGCCCCTAGAAATTCACCCGAACACCTTATCAAAATTTAGAAACCAGTGATGACTAGCCCTCCAAACTAACTACAAAAAGAGAAGGAAAATGCATGTGCTACCCTTGCAAATGTTCTCATTACAGTAGAAATTGGTGAATCCAATAATACCTTCAAATTGGCGAGTAAAAGAAGGCCTAGCAAAAATATGAAGAGCAAGGACCTCCTTGTTTGTATCCATAACTATATCAATTGCAGCATAGACATTATGGGTCTTAATAGCCCTCAAAACATCAAGCAATTCAAGATTTTGTCAACAACAATAAAATGGATGTCTTTGAAATACTTGAAACTAAATTATCTTGAGACAAGACCATGAAAATCACCACTATGGTATAATTATAATAGGTTTTGACACTAGAAGTGTTACATTTGAAGTCTTGCATGCAAGCGATCAACACCTGTATACCAAAATCAAGTTTTTAAGTGAGGATAAAAGCATTTAAGTTACATTTATATATGGATCTAACTTCAGTTTTTAGAGGAGAAACTTATGAAGACACCTAGAAAGTATAAACTCCTTTTTACAACTTCCATGGTTGATTTTGGGAGATTTTAATAGCACATTATACTAGTCTGAAGTTGAAGGTAATGTATGCTTGGGGAATCAATCTTTAGACTTTTTTAAATATATTAATAGGCTAGGAATAACAAATATAAAGTTTGAGGATTGCTTCTTTAATTAAAGTAGTAAAAAAACATCCAAATGGTTTATTAGAAAGAAAATTAATAAGGAGATGGTGGATGACAATTAATTAAATGATTGTTTTAAAAAAAGTAAATTTTTTTGTTTCCAAAAGTGATTGACCATTCCCCCACCATGGAATAAAACCTACTCATTTGTAATAGAAGGAAATTCCCCTTTAAATTTAATACTTTTTTGGTTAACCATAAGGAGTTTATGAATACAATGAGTAGAGGAAAGTGCAAGGGGGTCTAAGGCTTCAAGTCTTATATACGTGTCACCAAACTAAATTTATTAAGGAGGAACTAAAACAACTCAACTTAAGGATAACTTCCAATACTTTGGATCTAGTTGAATAGTCTAAAAAGCACTCGGAAAACATTCAACATGAAATATACAATCACCAAAGGGATATAGAGTGGAAGAAACAAGAGGAAAGAGCAATATCGTTCTACTTAAAGGCCCTGCACAACCACAAGTCTCTATTAAGACAAAGGGCCATGATTTATTGGTTAAAATTAAAGGATAAAAACCCTAAGTATTATCATAATGTGATCTTAATAAGGAAAATACAATAAGATCAGTTTATTCTTAAACCATAATGGTTTGCCAATCTCAACACATTCTCGTCTCAAAGAAATGGCCTATAATCACTTCAAATTAGCCTTGGGTATTGAAGCAGTAAGCAAATATTCAACTGAACTCCTTAACTCCTTCATCAACGATTAGTTTTCATAAAAGATTTATCAATCCCTAGTAGCTCCTTTTGAGCATAATGATGTAGGGGAAGTAGTTTTTAAGATGAATCCAACAAAGGCTCCAGGTCCAAATTGACCTAGTGGAGTTTTCTATTAGAAAGTGTAGCCAATGGTAAAGGAAATGGTGACTAAAATCGCAATAGAAATTTTTTATGCACCAATAATGTTGAGGAGATAGGGTAAAGATATAAACCACCTTATAATTTAAGAAATCTAAAAAAACTCATGATCTTAAAATTCTTGAAAATACTCCTAATTTTCAATTTTCCAAAAAACCTTCTTTTAGACTTCAAATAAAAGTGACAATGAAACATATATAGTATGAATATTAGACGTGGACTAATCAAATATTATTTATACAACAATTTAACATAGTTCTTAAACTTGAACTAAAATAGTTATATTTGATACAAATAAATAATTTATAATAATTATTTTAATTATTAATTTAAGTTGAATTTAATTCTTACATGTCAATTTTAAAAGTTAAGTTAATTTATCATATTAGTGACATTTAATTAGTCCACACTTAATGCTCACATTATATGTGTTTTGTTATTATTTTTAACCTAAGTCTAACAGAGTTTCTTTAACAAACTGAAAACTACATGGAGAATTTTTGGAGAAATTTAAAGATTAAGGAGTTTTTCTAAAGTTTCTTAAAGTATATGGGAGGTCTATGTCTTTTACCCAGGGAGATAAACGAAATTTTTATATACCTTGTCCCTAAGATGCATAATCCTACCAACTTTGGGGAGTTTTGATCAATTGCTTCCTAAAACTTTCTATAAGATTATAGCTAAATTATCGACTAAAATGATGAAGGCGGCTTTGAGTACCATAATGAATTTGCAGCCTTCTTGGAGTGTAAGAGCCTAAGGGTCAATGTCTTCCTTACTCAATAGCTCTTGAGGATATTCCAAAAGGAGTACCCCAAGGAATTGTGCCATCAAGATTGACTTGAACAAAGCCTATAATTCTATCACCTAGCTTTTCATTAAGTTTTGGAAGTATTCAAGTTCCGATAGAAATTTAGGAAGTGGCTAAGCATGTGTTACTATACTCCTCCTTACTTTATTCTAGTTAATGGTAAACCTTGAGAATATTTAAGGAACATAAAGATGTCGTAAGGAAACCCTTGTCCCCTTACATTATTGTGCTATGTATATAGGTTTTAACTAAACTTATAGACCACAATATAAAGGAGGACTCCTCATTTCAATACCACTCAAATTCAAAGTATTTAGGATCTTCCACCTTCCTTCTGCAAATGACATCTTGCTACTCTCTAAAGCTTATGACAAGTTAGTTCAAAATCTTGTCATAGTTTCAATTTTTCAAGAAGGTTTTAGGCTTTAGCATCAATAATCACAAAAGCCACATAATCATTTCTAAAAGTGTAGAACATCTTTCTTATTGGCTCATGACTATCTACGGCCTAAAGGTTAAACAACCTCCATAACTTCTTTGGTACTCCCATAATAACTAGAAGAATATTGTATAGAGAGTGCTTGCCTCTTTTAAAGAGGGTGCCTAAAAGAATTTCAAAATGGAATAATCATTATTTATCACCAGTTGGTAGAATAACACTGGTTCAGTCAGAATTTAACTCATTACATATTTATTGGTGCTCATATTTTTTCTTAGCTAAAGGAGTGGTGGGGAAATTGTTAAGAAGATTCCTATGAAAGGGTTACATAGAGGGTATATTTAAGTGAAATGAAGGAAGTATGTATGCCAAAGGATAAAAGGGGTCTTGGTATTTAGCCTATTAATACTCCTAGCATGATATTAATGGGAAAAAGCAATTAAAGGGTGATTATAGACAAAAAAATCTCTATGGTCAAAATAGATCAACAAATACTATATGAAAGGGAGAAGCTTATAGGAAATACAAGACTTCAAATGTCAATCTTATTTCTTTGAACAGATCTTAGAACTCAAAAAAGCAATGTCAAGATATGTTATATATAAGGTAGAAAATGGGAATAAAGCTTCACTAATTTTTCACAATTGGAGTAAGGTGGTTGTTATAATTAAACATGGAGAATGTCTGAGTAAAATAAATGATCTATCCAGGCACACAAAAGTTAATGTGTGGATCTCAAACAATTAATGGTAAAATGTTTTAAGGGGCTTACTCAATTACTTCTTCATTATAGTCTGAACAATTCCAAGGTGTGCTTCTATATGGGGACCTTGAACAACTCGAAAATTTTTACCAATAAGTCCTTTAGAGCTTATATTAACAACTAAAATGATCGAGTTTCCTAAAAAAATGTGGTATGTAGCAATAACAAGATGTTGTATCACTTACGGCTTAGGTTTAAAGGGAGCCCCCCTATGCCAGATAAGCTGCCCTACTTATATGCAAGAAATACTTACAAATTATATGAACAAAATCCTGAATCCATTATACAACTCTATTTTATGTTTAACTACTTTAAAGGGATTTGGGAAGTAGTGCTAAACTAGAGTCACTTTATTGTATGGTTAAATTCCTTTAAAAGCCATAATTATAGGATAATATTATATTCTTGCTAACATCTGAGGCTACACTATATAAAAAATGGAAGGAGATGAATTACAGGGTCTTTAAAAGAGAATCTTGACCAACTTCAATAGTCAAAAAAGAAATTTTCATAAGGAGGGAACTCATCCTCACCCTCATCAATGACAATATCTGACGGTGTAAAATATAATTGGCTCAAGCTTGGAGAATTGAGTAAAAAGGCCTAATCTAGCAAGTCTCCAATCAGTTTCCAAGTTTGGATTCAACATTTCATTATCCGTTTATGATAAACTCGTAAGTTACAAACCTAGGGAACAAAATCTTAAGGCAGGAAAATGAGACTCACCTGTGGCATTCTACCCAAATCCTAAATACCATCTTCCATCAATAGTGTACGATTAAAGAGGTTAATGTGTCAAATGAGACTTCCACAATATCCTTACTGGAAATTTCCACTTGTGTGTAGATTAATTGGTCTCACTAGGTGTTCAGCTATATGGTCATTACTAAACATCTAGTAAGGCTTTTACCCTTGGTTCAAAACACATTGTAATGGTAAGGGCTGAACAAATTTTACTATCGTATAGAAGACGTAAAACGCGTGAACTTTCTGTATATTCACTACTCAAAGAAAAATGTGTACTGTTCAGTCTTATATACATGCACTACTAAGCTAGAAGAAAAAGAAAACTGCTATTTAACTAACTTTACTATACTAACTGTAACTAGCTACATTAATGATAACGAAAAATGTTAACTGATAAATAATTCTTCATCCCCCTCTCAAGTTGGAGCTTGTAAGAAATCATTCAAGCCCAACTTGGCGATGAAAGTGTGAAAAATCGGAGCTGGAAGGGACTTAGTAAAAACATCGGCAAGCTGTGTAGAAGATGCAGTATGGAATAAGGAAAGGAATCCCCTTTTCGGCTGCTCCCGAACAATATGACAGTCAATATCCAAATGCTTGGTCCTTTTATGGAACATTAGATCGGCAGCAATGTGTAATGTTGCTTGATTGTCACACAACAAGGAAATAGGAAGATCAACAGGAATATTAAAATCTCGCAAATGTAAGATATCTAGAGGAGTTCATAAACAATCGAACCCATGCTCCTATACTCGCCTCTGCCAAGATTTAGAAGCGATAAATGCTTCTTGGATTTCCAAGAAATCAACGAAGAACCAAAAAATATGCAAAATCCAGACACAGATTGTCTGGTATCATGGCAAGCACCCCAATCAGCATCACAATACGCCTAAAGTAGAAAGGAATTACCAGTAGGATAAAACAACCCCAAAGAAGGACTATCCTTCAAATAACGCAATACATGTAATGCTACCTCCCAATGTACCACCGTAGGTGCTTGAACAAATTGGCTTAACTGATGGACAACAAAGGTAATATCTGGTTGTGTATATCAAGTATAACAACTTCCTAACCAGCTGTCTATACTACTGCGAATCATTAAGGAGTGAACCATTTGTCACTGTCAAGATTAACCCTTTTTGCAGAGGAGTAGACACAGGTTTATAGCCCATTAATCTTGCGGAAGCAACCAAATCCAACACATACTTTCTCTGGTTGATGTACATATCGTGGGGTGATCTTGCAATTTCAAGTCCCAGGAAATACTTAGCATAAAGAAGATCTTTTATACTAAAAATAGCATCTAAAAACTTCTTCACTTTCTGGATTTCCTCCTTTGAATCTCTTGTCAATAACATATCATCTACATATACCAAGATGAGCAAACAACAGGAAGCATTCTGGAGAGTAAACAAACAATGATCATTTTTGGACTGTTTAAAACCATAACGTTGCAGCTGTAGAGTAAGTTCAACATTCCATTGTCGAGAAGCCTACTTAAGACCATATAAAGATCTTTTCAACTTACAAACTTCATGTGGAGCTTCTTTCGAATACCCTTCTAGTGGAAGCATATAGACCTCTTGCTTCCCTTTCAATAACCTTGCGAGCTCCTGTTGAATCAAGGCTGAAAGTGATTGTGAACCACTTTGCATATTGGATCCCTTCTCTATATCCTTCTCAATTGCTTCAACCATGTGAACATATTTCCCTTTCTGCTGCCCTTTTCCTAAACCTTCTCTTTTATTCTTTAATTCTGTATATCATTCTGGATATCCATGAAATTTAAAACAAGTATCTCTTTCATGACCATCCAAAGTGGAATAGTCACGATGCTTTTCCTCTCTTCTTTTACTGTATTTTCTCCTAATAACAATTATGTTCATGTTTTCTACTGTCAAAGTTCCCTTCTTGCTACTTTTACCATCTTTCACTAACATAGCTACAACGTCTGCATCCTCATATAGCATATGCACCTGTTTCTGTTTCTCAACTCTCATCACAAGAGAATAAGCCTTACTTGCAAATGGAGGTGGGTCTTGTGCTAGGATTTGATTTCGAATATGATCATAAGATGAATTTAAACCTATCAAAACTGTATCAATTTGTTAGCATTGTCCATATCCACTAACTTCTTATTAACTTCACAATGACAACCTTGACAACTACACACTGGTATAGGCATAAGTTGCCCTAATTCATCCCAATATCTATTAATTCTATTGTAGTAGGCAGTTACCGAAGAATTACCTTGCTCAACAGAACTAATCTCCCTCTGCACTTGGAATAGTTGCGGTAAATTGCTTTCTCCATAAACTTCTTCAAGCTTATCCCATAATGCCTTAGCAGAATTATAGGTGATGTACGATTCAAAAATCTCCTTAGAAATCAAATTAAGAATCCATTGTTTCACCATACAGTCCACTTTGCACCATCGTCTGTACTTCACTTCACAAGATGGTGGAGGTAGAGTACCATCAACAAAGCCAAGCTTATACTTAGCTTCTAGGGAGTTGCAAATGGAAATACTCAAAGAATAAAAATTTATATAAGTCAATTGAGCAGTAACAAGCATCATTCTAGGATGATCGAAGTTGTATAACTGGAAGCAATCATCCTGAGAGTCATCGACAACCGACAATCTCATCCCCATATCTCCTTCGAAGCTCAAACGCAAATACTATGGATCGTGTTCTACTCTAATACCATAAACAAATTTTACTATTGTATAGAAGAAGTAAAATGCGCGAAGTTTCTGTATATTCACTGCTCAAAGAAAAGTGTGCACTGTTCAGTCTTATATGCATGCACTACTAAGCTAGAAGAAAAGAAAAACGCTATTTAACTAACTTTACTATACTAACTATAACGAGCTACATTAACGATAACGAAAACGTTAAGCGATAAATAATTCTTCAAGGGCATGGGTCCTTTTAATATATATTCATTGACTTAAGAAAAATGTTTGTTTACATAATAAATCTTATATATGTGTTTAATAATATATCTTTAAAAGGCATTTTTATTGTATAAGTAACATCTTTATCCTTATGATACATCAACTTTAATATTATTAATAAATTTTGTCTATTAAATTGTATTGTAAGCATAAATTAACATTAATAATTAACTTGCCAACTTCAAAATTTTAAATGCTTATTTTGATTTTGTGAAAACCTTAAGAATGGTCATTTGGTTTAACTGTTTTTTAATGGCTTTAATTTTAATTTTAGTTTTAATTTTTCTTTTGTTTTATTTTTAACAAACAAAACATGTTTGGTTTAAATTTATAATAAAATGTGAAAACTTATTTTTATTTTTAATATAATTTTAGATGTTAATATTAAATTGTAATTAAATTTAAAATTTTACATTATTTTCATTCTTAAAAGTATTAATTATTAAACAATGTAAATATTGTATATGATTAAAGAAAATTACATGTAAATTTTGTGTAATTGAAAGTCTAATATAAAATAATATTTACTCATTCTAATTAAATAATTAAATATGTTCATCATTTTACAATCCATTTGACCTTTTATTAATACAATCATTTAATATTTTCTAGCAATTTCATCTCACTTTTGAGACATACGCTGAAATTGTGTTAGACTAATATTATACTCTACTCAATAATTTATATCTTAATTTGCACTTCCATAATAAGCTCTTCATTTTTAGTGAAACCTTCAAATAATTTATTCCTTTATCCATGCAATCTACTACAAGCAATATGGATGAATTTTGCTTCTTCATATAATAATTAGTCTTGTTTAAAAGTTTAAAGAATCTTAATGAGAAAACCCCAATTTATAGAATCTCGTAACCTAAAATAACCATTATAATGACCATATTCGATGTACTAGTTGATTAGTTCAATATCTTGGTCAACCAATATGCATTAAAGGCTCCAGATTCACAAGTTGTTGGAATATTTATTGACCAATACATTAACCAATGTTGCTATAAACTCTCGGTACATCAAATTTAACAACTTCAACCTATATTGATTAACCACTAACAAATAAAGGTTGATTAATGACAAAAAAAAATCATGATTTTAACAATTTCAAAAGCTCAAAACTAATTTATTTAATCTAAATATGATTTAAACGCATCCTAAAATGTTCCTAATGTTTATTTGAAAGATTAAGAGGATTTTACATTAAAATAAAAACTTCAATACCTCTCGATGAATATAAAGTCTTATGCAATGAAAAAAAAGTTTATCCATAGTAAGTCTCTTAGATTTTCAAAGATGATCAAATTAAGCTTATAATAAGTAATACATGAACTAATCTTGATATGTATTGATCTATTACTTGACTTGATCATGATCTTGAAGATTACAAAACATATTTTATTTTCATGTTCCTTCTCATAAACAACACTAAAAGAACTCGTTAGTAGTATTTATATTTTTCTCATTGAAATTTTGATTTGAACCTCCATTAGTTAAACACACATGTTGATTGATTCCATTATAATAGAGCTATTCATATAAACAAAAGTAAATTCATTAGTAGCAATATATTTTGTTATCTTCAAAACCATGGAGTTAAGACCTCATTTAGTCAACAATAAGTTTTAATAATTGAAAAAAAAAAATATCCAATATGAGCACAAACAAACAAACAATTACTATAAGGAGTTGTCAAAAGGTAATGAAGTTCTTATCTTTCACACCAAGTTATGCATGTGCTTACAACTTATAATTAATATAATCTACGAGACTAACTGGTTAATTAAGCCAACTCTCCTTTTTATATGACACGAGGTTGTTAATTAGTAGGCTAAAGGTCCTAACATATATCTCATGAATTAATATCGCTTTATAAACATACTGTCCTACTAAGATGTTCCATAATACATTAAGAATTGTTTATTTCAAGATTTTGAGAATAATTTCCTAAGTCAATTCGATGTAGAAGAAATAAACAAATAAGGTTCCAAGGTATTACTCTCATTTGTAACACTAGATGAAGGAAAAAGAGCCATTTAAACTAAAATTCATGTATGAATTATATCTCAAATCAAGTCTTAACTCTAGCCTCTTGTATAATAATGCTCCATACTCGACTCTCTTTTCATTATTTCATTATTAAGCTTATATTTGTCTATTGTTTGTTTGGTTATAATGGGGTTAATTTTAGGATAGAAGCTCGATTGTGCCCGAACTTGACTCTATTTTTCTTTTTATTTTAAAATTTGAAAAATAACATCATTTTCTGTTTTCCTAAAACTTTTGGCTTGAAGCTATTTTTTTAATAAAAAATGGAGTCCAGTCCAAAGTTCTATCAAACTGGGCATGACTTGCTGACTTTAAACTAAACTGGGTCAGACCAGGACTTAATTGCCAAGCTTGGTTAATCTTTACAATTTTAGTATCTACATATTTATGTGGCCTCTAAATCAAAAAGTATATACCATATTAGTGAAACGATTATTAAAACTTGAAGCTGTAGCACTTAACTAGTATTACAAAGAAGTCACACGTTTATATCAAGAAGATTATCTATTTGCAAGAAGGTTTGACCGTTTGAGAGACACTTTAATATTAACTTAGTAAGTAATTAACATCTTATGGTGGGGATTTAGGAGAAAATATGTAGAATTTTTAATTGAAACGATTGTTAAGTTTGAAAATAGAAATTAATAAAATTAATAAAATAAGAGATTAATTTATGGTAATTATGTGAAATTATTTCCTTTCAAGTCATAATAATGAAAATCAAAAACAAAAGAAAATCTGACACAAAATTAGAAAACACACACTAAAAATTTACAAAGACAAAAATAGGAAAGAACCATCAATTGAAGATCTATATTTCAACTAGTAAAACTTTCATATACAACAAATGAGATAGTAAAAGAGTCACTAACAACAAGTTAAAAGCAGCAAGGAAAGTAGAAAAAGAGAAGGAATTATCGTCATCACATTCAGTCTGAAGTCTCACAGTGAAGAAAAGTCTAGGGAGGTCTGATAGTATACAACCTTACCCCTATATAATAGAGAGGTTGTATAACTATATAAACAATAGATAGAACTCAAGCCAATTTTTGAAAGATAAAGGCAAAACTATTACAAGTTGAGTTAGGGTTATTTGTTGCCATTTAAAAAGATAATCCAAAATTTTGTAGCTAGATATGTATTCTTAATTTATTTTTTAATAATCACTATAAAAATTATCATTTACAAGTAAGGATGACAATGGGTAGGGTTCGGTTCGGGTTTTACTAAACCCATATCCATATCTATTTTTTATGACTCAACTTATATCCATATCCATATCCATTTGTTTTTACGATTTACTACCTATATCCAAATCCATTGGGTTGTTCGGGTTTTTGGATATCCATCGAGTTATGTAATACATAAAAATATAACTTCTAAATAGAAAACATAAAGAGCAGATTTTTATGAACGCTCCAAATCAAAATTACTTTAATAATAATAAGTCAAGATTTGATTTATATGTATTAAAATTATAAAATTGGAATAATAAAATCATAATGTCTAATCAAGGATAACATACATTTTCACAATTTAGAATGGAATAAAGATTGAAATAATCAAAGCTTCAAATTGTTTCATGCGAGAACTCACAACATTCAAAACTCCATCTCATATCATTTGAATTATTATCATCCTATAAGAAAATAAAATATGATGAAAAATGTAGTCTTGAAGAGTAAAGTGGAAATTTTAAAGTTGTTTTCTCGTAAAATATTAATATTTTATTATATTTAACCATAAATATTTAAGAAAAAATAAAAAATAGAGTTAATAAAAAACGGGTAGGATATATGTATCTATAATTCGGGTTATCACTATACCCATATCTAAATCCATATCCACATCTATTTTTCAACATCTATTTAAAATCCATTTAAAATCTATATTTTAACCTTCATATCCATTTTTTTGAATTGGATAGTGCGGATATTAATCAGGTTGAAAATTCACTGTCATCCTTATTTACAAGAGAACCGAACATGCCCTTAGTTAATGGTAGTCACATGTAGGTCACTTCACCGAACAAACTATCAAGGCTAGGCCCATTCCAAACAGGATCAGGTTAACATAACAGAATGTGGTTGTATCGCCTTCCAACTTTACATGATTGAGCATTTACACTTGTACACTAAAACATTCTCTGGTTCTTTAAGATGGTCTGAAATCCATGTGCAAGTGCACAGGATTGCTTCCAAGATGAATGATTTTTCCTTTGATAAGTGAGTTTTGAAAATTCAATCTCAAATCATTTGCCGGGAGCTGTTTGGTTCTCTTGTCAAAGGCTGTTGGTCCAAGTAATCATTTCCAATATCTGCATTCAAGTACGGTTAAGTTTTGTTTCTTGGTTTGTTTCATGATGAAGTCTCAAATAGCAGTAGCAAGTGGTCTTCTTTTACTCAAACATTTATGTGATTATGATTGAAGGACATGATTTTTTTTCTTTCTGAAAGGTGAAGGATATGAATTATTCGATGAGGCCAACCCATTATAATGAAAAGTCATACTTCTTGATGATGAAATGACTTTTCCTCCCCGGTGGGATCAAATGTCAGCACAGTCAACCTCTTCATTACATCTTTAAATGCCCTTTACCATATTTTACCTAAACTTTGGTCCAGAAATCAAATGCTGCCCTGCATATAAGGATGATTACGGAGGACTGGGTCAGTGAGTAATAATATACAGATGGGTTAAGTCTTCAGTCCATTCATTGCTTCTGTTACAGAGCTCTCATGGGTCATAGCCTGTCCTACCTATTTGCTTTGTACATTTACGTTCTTCCTTTCTCTCGTTTTGTAGTTTTTTGCCATCTTTTGTAAAGCAAAAACCTTTCTTTCGTTTTCCAAAGTGCTAGTATTTATCATTTTGCTACATCTTATTTGTAATAAATTGGAACTTTGCATAGATGAGTTCAAACATATGTCCTGCAGCTTTGGGACAGCAGAAAATGACTGCCATTATAAAAAGCTCAGTTTTTTTTATGAAGGATCCATAATACTTATAAACCATAGGAGAAACTCTAACCTAGAATGGGACATGTATGGAGGAAGAACTTGCCTTTGTGGTTTGGAGTTGAAGACTGCATATAGGACTACGTCTTAAAAGGACACAACTTGCATTAATTAAGGATGTCTTTGCAAGATCTGGACTTGAGGATATATTCACCAAGATTTTGCTGCTTGGAAAAGATATTCGATAGCATAATCCAATCACGACCTCACTTTGAGTTGATAGGAGAATTTAACTAAATGAAAATCTGTCATATTCAGCTTGACAAAATTTGTCGGTTGGGCCACACCATGGATGCTTGTCCTGTTTTTTTTTTTTTGGTCATAAATGCTTGTCCTGTTAACTCAGAAGATTGGAAGTCACAGCACACCCTGGAACTGTTTAAACACAGACATATTTGTAATGCACAGTTGCATGGGCAGATGAGTATTTGCCAATTTTATATTTCAGACAGACAGCCTGTCTTGCTACTATCATGGTATGGCTAACCGTCACAAGTTCCAAGGACCTACAACGTTTTTACTCTTCTGTCCTTCCACTTTGCACCGCCATATATGCAGCTCTAAAGATGTGGTTGAAAAGTTGAAAGACCAATGCCTCTCGGTCAGTCTACTTGTATAGAAAAGACCTCAACACTACTCAGTGTTTATCGAGACATCAGTCACTCTCTTACAACAACTGGCACCCACTTGTTACATGGGGAAGGAATTGGTTTTAATACTATAAGTTTCCTAGTTGATTTCTTGTTTTCAGAACTTCCCCTGTTAATTATACAGAAGTTGAGAGCATCAGATTGACACTTGCAATAGATTTTATGAGCAGACATTCACAAAATGAGAGCTCTAGAAAGTTTCCTATCTTCAAGGAAGAGCAACGCCATATGGGAGCAGTAATAGCATCAACGTGAGGTATCCCTCATTCCACATGTTTAAGATTTTAGTAAAGAATATGAAGATGCAGGATAAGACCTCGTGTAGTGTAGCTAGTTAATTCCATTTCGGCACTGAAGCATGTTTTGAACCGTCGTATATATCGGCGACATTATTTGTTTATGCTTAACGAGTGGCTTTGAACAGTTCTAGAGGTTTGCCATTTTCATTCACACTGTTCGTCTGGATCCTTCAATGTTCAATCTACTTCAACGCTCTTCAAGGGCTGGTTCTCATTTCACTGGACTGCAAGTTCTCTAGCTAAATCTTTGTCTCTTGGGGTGCTTTAGTTTGTAGAGAGGAAGAAAAGGGTCTTTCCATGTGGTACCATAACTTATTTTTGGTGGCATATGTCACATGGAACTTTCTGGTTCTGGGTACTCATCAGTTACAATCTTCACAAAGGCAAGTGCTTCTTCAGTTAAGAAAGCATTTAGAATACCCTAATCAGCTACAGAGTTGGGATGATCGCGGCACAGACTTTTGCCGTTTATCATCATCCACACAACTAAATGTGACTTGCCAGGACAATTTTGTCACTGAACTCGTAATTATGGGAGAAAAGCCAGCCAAGCTCGACAATTTTGTTGGATTTGCAATTCCCAATCAAACATTATCAGAGAGTTTCTCTATGGATTCTTTTGTTGCTACTCTTGCACGGCTAACTAGCTTGAAAGTCCTCCGACTTGAGGCCCTCGGCATTTGGGGACCGTTGCCTGATAAAATTCATAGGTTGTCTTCACTTGAGCATTTGGATTTGAGTTCAAATTATCTATTTGGCTCAATCCCTCCCAAGATATCAACAATGACGAAGCTTCAAACTTTAATTCTAGATCACAATTACTTCAACGATACTGTTCCTCAGTGGTTTGATTCATTATCTAATTTGAAAATTCTAAGTTTGAAGAACAATCAGTTGAAAGGTTCATTTCCATCTTCAGTACAGAGGATTGCTACTCTTACTGATCTTGTGTTGTGTGGCAATAAGATATCAGGCAATGTGCCAAGTCTCAGTGCATTAAGCAGCCTAAAGGTGCTGGATTTAAGTGGGAACAACTTAGATTCTGATCTTCCTTCTATGCCAAAAGGATTGGCCATGGCCTTCCTTAGCAACAACTCTTTCTCAGGTGACGTTCCCCATCAATATGGCCAGCTTGGTCAACTCCAACACCTAGATATGTCTTTCAATGGACTCACTGGAACTCCTCCTGCTACACTTTTTTCATTACCAAACATCAGTTACTTGAATTTAGCATCGAATATGTTGAGCGGCGTACTTCCAGTCCATCTGAGCTGCGGCAGCAAACTTCAATTTGTTGACATATCTAATAACCAGTTAACTGGTGGCTTGCCTCATTGCTTAAGTTCACCATTGGATGAGAAAGTTGTAAAGATTGGCGGGAATTGCTTATCTGTTGATTTACCCCATCAACATGGGGACTCATTTTGTGTAGAAATTTCTGAGAAAAGGAAACAATCTGGAGGAAAAGCTGTAGGAATATTAGTTGGAATGATTGCTGGTATACTTGTTGCAGTGATGCTTCTGGCGTTTTGCCTTTTCATTCTGTGCAGAAGATTTTGCCCACGAGGGCTCTCAGAACAGCATCTACTGCAGAAGGGAGTGCAAGATCACTCAGCTGCAGGCTTCTCCTCTGAACTCCTCACCAATGCAAGTATGTCAAATACACAAACTAGACTTTTGGCAAATAAGCACAAATTTTGGGAACTTGACTTTCAATATGTCATTTTCTTGTACTAACTTCTCTTTTCGCTTCAGGATTTGCTTCCCAAGCTGCAAAATTAGGTCCACAAGGTCTCCCACCTTGTCGGTCATTTACTCTAGAAGAGATAAAAGAAGCTACAAAGAACTTTGACAGCTCTACCGTGTTGGGAGAAGGTTCTAACGGGAAGGTATTATCTAGAACTTTCAAAATGTTACACTACATGTTTTCCTGTAGAATACTTTGTAGAAACAACCTTAAACTACTGTTAATCAATGCACGCTGCAAGTTTAACTAGAGATTAAACGAGAAGTTATAGGGAAAGAAAACATCACAAAACAATCTTTATCCGAGCATTCTAAATCACGCACTTATCAGAATTTACTCTTTGACATTGAGTTCATAGTACTCTGCTTTTCGATCTGCAATTTTGTGATTCATATATGCCAGGAATGTTTTCGCTGACTGCTTATGTTTGGAAATCAATTGCTTGCTGGAGGATCATGTTTTGTAACCTGCTGGTTAAAATGGATTAGTCTCATAAACAGCAGAAAATTTGTTGCCAGCGAGTTGCTCGTGTTACATTTACCATTGTTTTGAGATAATTTTCCTTGGAAAACTCCCTAAATGCCAGTATTATGGTTTTCTGGTGTTGACATTTTCATGATAATGAGACTCAGAACTAGACTCTGTCTTGTTACTTACGACAGGATTAGTGTTCCTACTAGAAAAGGTTGATTTTTTGCAGTCTGCAGATGTCTGATTATCATCAACTGCATCAATTATGCAGAATCACAAAAATAAGGCTAGTGGCCTAATCCTCATGAAAATTTGAAACCTTTTCCTTTTTTCTGTTTTTCAGCTTTACAAGGGAAGATTAGAGAATGGAACTCAAGTTACAATAAGGTGCCTCCCCTCGTCAAAGAAATTTTCAATTAGGAATCTCAAACTCAGAATGGATTTGCTTGCGAAGCTGCGCCATCCACACTTGGTTTGCTTGTTGGGGCACTGCATTGATGGTGGACAAGATGATTACAGAGTAAACAAAGTCTTTCTCATATATGAGTATGTCTCAAATGGCAATTTTCGTGCTCATATTCGCGGTAATCTTTCCAACAACCTTTGATCAACAAGCTTTTGCATCCAGTGAAACAACACTGAAGTTACTTTGAAATTTCTTCATTTTATTCTTCTATTAACTCATGGCATTCATGCTAAGTACAGCTATGTATGTGCAGGGGACAATACTGCAAGAGCATTAAATTGGCCAGAGAGATTGGCAGCACTTACCAGTGTTGCCAAGGCTGTGCACTTTCTGCATACTGGAATAATTCCTGGTTTCTTTAACAATAGGTTGAAGACGAACAATATCTTGCTCAATGAGCATGGGATGGCAAAGTTGAGCGATTATGGGCTGTCCATCATATCTGATGAAACAGGAAATTGTGGGGTAAGTCTCGTTGTTTTATCGATCTATCAATGAGACTTTCACGTCTGAAGTTGCTGATGAATTGGGTTATTTATATTCAGGAAGATGGGAGTGCTCTTAAATCACTGTAAGTGTCTTACCTTTCATTATGCAGTTGTTACTAACGCTTCAAGTTTGACATATTTAGTTGGCACTCAAATAGCTTAATAATTTAACTCATGTTCAGGCAAATGAATGCATTAGATGATGATGTTTATAGTTTTGGGTTCATACTACTTGAATCAATTGCTGGTCCCATGATGGCTACTAAGAGAGACAAGCTTCTGCTGGATGAACTGGTATGTTTTGGAATCCTTAACTAGAGTAGATTATTTCAGAAGGTTGCCTGAAAATTGCCACATTCAACAGAAATAGTTACTCATCTTCTTAGCTATTATATCACCTGAAAACACAGGCTTAGAGGGTTGTAGGTGCTGATTTTGACATCTTATGAATTCTAACATCGAGATTTGTGATAATGCAGGCATCCTGCAACACTCCAGAAAGCCGTAGAAAATTAGTAGACCCTCTTGTGCTACAAACTAGCTCTCAGGATTCTTTATCAATTGTTATAACTATAGCAACGAAGTGTGTTTGCTCTGAGTCATGGAATCGTCCATCATTCGAGGACATCCTCTGGAACTTGCAGTACGCAGCTCAGGTCCAGGGTACGACAGACGGTGAACAGAGGAATGATCAGTTTAGTCCATAGCTACTCTTAAATTGTCTGTAACCTGAAAAATATTTTTCACTTTTAGGTAGCCGATATTGCCTGTCTAAATATAAAAATATTCATTTATCTTCCACTTTTCAGCCTTCTAATGGAATTATAGCATAATACAAAAGAAAGAAAGGCACTTTCTGCCCAGGTAGAGATTTCTAAGGTGAACTGTAATAAATCAAATTTGTGTTGTTGATTCATTTGCAGTTTTTCTGTGTACAGCATTAAAGTTGCCACCTTTATTTATGCTACCATTAAGCTCGAATCTCCCGTAAAACAAAATTGTTAATTTTCTTATCTTTGAATTACTGGACAATAATTTAACACGCAAACAATAGAACGGACCATAGAGCTTGTAACCTGTTCAAGGACCAAATGGAGACGGATCCGCCACCGTCAGAACTCATCAGGACGTCTGCTAACCTGAGGAGCGAAAAAACAAAAACCGATACTTCAAGCACAGTCATCCATGAGGAGGAAAAGCACAAGATGGTATGTGCACAACAGGATCTCATATCTCCATATCCCAAATGGTAATCCTAATCCCCATGCTCGTCACTACACACTACCAGAGCTCCATCAGCAGGCCGTTTCTATAGTTTTATAGACTCGGGGTGAAATTTAAAAACAGGCCCTAATAAATTGATAATATACTTAAATTTACATATTTGTATGAAGCATAAATGACTCAATTTATAAGTTTACATAACTAACTAAATATTAAATGATCATAACACTAACAAATACACAAAGGATCATGATTTATGAAAAACAATTTTTCCGTGCATTTCTAGATGCAAAATCATTAATAATATTATCAAGATCAATATTGTCCAACACATCCTTCTCAATACATAACATAGCTAAACCATTCAACTTTTCTTGTGACATTGATGATCTCAAGTAGGTTTTCAATAATTTGAACTTTAAAAAACTTCTCTCAGCTGATGCTACAGTCACAGGTATAATCAATAAAATTCGATAAGCAATTGAAATATTTGGATAACAATCTGCAGCTTGAACAAATTCTAATATTTCAACTGATGACATTAACTCATTTGGCAAAGTCATTTGCAATACTTTTAATTCGTAAAAGATCATCTAAATCTACATCGTACATATTATCATGAGAAAAGTCGTCAGTAAAATTAGTACAATATTCTCTTAATTCGTTATCATCTAATGACCTCAACTTATTTGAATCAAATAAAAATATAAAAATATGATCAAATGTCGTTAATTGTTCAAATCTATTCTTTAACGAAGAAATTGTCATATCCACAATAACTAGAAAGTAATTAACCCTGAAAGAATCCTCAGCTGATTGTATTTCTTCATTATGGTTAATTTCATCAAATTGTGATTTCCTAATAACACAACGTTTAGTTAGAAATATAGGCTCTATATTCATCTCAAGCGCAAGATTTTTGGCAATATTCATACTAGAGCTAAACCCTTCATCTCTATATTTCTCAAAAAATACCATTCACACCTTCTAATTACTTTATGGTAGCATTAATGCACATAGATTTAGATTGTAACTTTTTACTCACCATGTTAATAGCGAATAAAATATCATACCAAATAACCATACCAAGTAAAAACTCAAAACTCTCAAGTACACTAATCAAGCTTTCTACTTCACTCTTTGACTTGGCATCATCACAAGATCTAGATAATTCCATTAAAGCCAATCTTATTTGAGGAGCTTGAAATCTAATAGCTTTAACACTTTTTATTCGACTCTCCCAACGAGTGTTGGACAATGATTTTATAGTTAAGCCTAAAATATTATCAAGCAAAACCTTCCACCTTTTAGGAGAACTTGAAAATAATACATATATACGTTGCACGGCTCCAAAAAATGAAACAGCTTTAACACAAGAATGTGCCATATCACTAAGAGTAAGATTAAGATTATGACAAGCACATGACATATATAATGCTCTTGGATTTATTTCAAGTAATTGCTTTTGAACCCCTTGGTGTTTTCCCTTCGTATTAGAACCATTGTCATATCCTTGACCCCTTACATTATAAACATTAAGATCAAGAGAATTAAATGCATTCAATAATTCATTGAAAAGTCCTAATCCAGATGTGTCATCTACCTTTAAGAACTCTAAAAAGTACTTCTCTATTTTTATTTTTTTATTTGACATATTCACACATCGTACTAACAAACTCATTTGTTCTTGATGACTCAAATCGAGGTGCACCAAGAATAATAGAAAAGTATTTCGCCTCTTTAATGATCCCTATGATAGAACTCCTAAAGCTATGGGCCAACAGAGAAATCAACTCATTTTGAATTTTATGACTAAGATAATGATGATGAATTTCATGATTTTGAATACGTCTAACATGATCTTGCATTATCACATCAAATCCAACAATCATCTCAATCATTCCTAAAAATTACCATTACCATCTTGGTAAAGTTTCTCATTGGATCCTCGAAAAGCTAAATTATATTTAGCAAGATATTTCACAATGTAAACTATTCTTATCAAAACTTGTCTCCAACGTTCTTTTCCTTTGCAATTTCTTGTTGCAAATCTTTATCAATTGTTTGATTTTGCTTAATCTTACTCTTAATTCATTCCACGCTCTCATATTAGTCATATGCTCAATGCAATTCTCATGTTCTTTGAGTCTCTCACTAAGATGCTTCCAATCTCTAATTCGTCATTTGCTAATCCACTTTGTTTGTTAGTAGATTTGAACAATTTACAACAAAAACAATATACTTTATCTACATGTTTAGAATAAACCAACCATTTTCGTCGCTAATCTCTCCATTACTCAAATTTCTACAATAATAAGAATATGAAAATGACGAGAGGTATTGTCTAAAGGAAACATAAGATTCAACTCTCTTACAGCCCTTTTCAACTAAAATATCCCTTGCTTTATTATCAAGATTATCCCAATTTCTAGGATCATAAATGTCCAATATAGGACTCACTTGCTCAATATACTGTAAATTTTCTGAAGTGGATGTATTTGGTACATGATCATCCTCACTCATATTTCTAATATCCTCGTGAATATGAATCTCATCACTTAAGTTTTCTTTATATTGTTCAAAACTACCTTCACCTAATTCCTCAGGACTCTCACTAGAGGAGTCTATTCTTTTAATAAATTTATTTATTGCTCCTTTTTGAGATTCTATCAACTGTGCTACTTGTTTTCTTTTTTTCCTTTTTCACTACCGCACAAATGTTTTTAGGCAACATAATATAAACTAATTATAACACAATGGATTAGAAAAGAACAAAAGCACTGTATGAAATCGGAAGAAGTATGCAGCACAATCAAACTCCAATGACTTCACAATATATCGCAAAGATATATAAATGGTATTATATTTGTGATACGAAAAAAAATAGCAAAATTTAATATCTAATATTAAAATAAAAAATAAAGAGTAAAATATATTAAAAATTAGAAACTTTACCTTTAAATTATACTCGTAACACGTAAGACAGAATCGTAAAATTTTTGTCGCTAATTTTGAGTTCAAATACTTTAAATACATATATTGATGAAAATAAAGAAATTAGAAGGTAAAATATACTAAATATTTCAAGGCTATTTATAGACCACAAACTTACCTTTACTTCAAAAAGAAATGTTATAACGTTAAAGATTACTTTAATAACGTTAAAGATTATTATAACGTTAAAGATTACTTTAATAACGTTAAAGATTACTTTAACGTTAAAGATTATTATAACGTTAAAGATTACTTTAATAACGTTAAAGATTACTTTAACGTTAAAGATTACTTTAACGTTATAGTGTTGTAACATAAGCTATAACGTTCAAACACAAGCTAACGTTAAAAGTCATTACTCATTAACAGGCAACAACGTCACTTCTTAGACTTTAGAGAGGGGCCTTTGAAGTGGGGCCCCTTCTCATAAATGACAACGTTAAAGTCATTACTCATCAGTGGGAAGGTGTAAACTAAAAAACAAAAAAGGTTATTAGCTTAGTTTATAGAGGGGGCCTTGGGCCCCCCTCTCATAGTGGGCCCTGGGCGGGGACCCCGCTGGCCCCTACCCAGGGCCGACCCTGCCCATCAGCCATTAACATCATCATCTACACTATAAAACACAGCTTTAGGACTTGTCTTACTGACACACACACGTGTTAAGTCTGAAGTTACAGTAACAGGGTGTCCCTACTAGGGCAGTGCATGGAGCTCTGAGAAGAAGACAAAGGTTAACGGTGGGCGTTGAACCTTTTCGCCTGTGTTGCTGCTCAAAAGTAGGCGGCGACGGTGTTGTTGCAAGTGCCTTGTTTTTTTGCTTACAATGGAAAAACACCAAAATAAATACAAGACTCGCAACGCCGGTCACCCCTAATGCTAAGTGCGAGGATACATCGTGTCGATCATATCATAAATGAGTATATCATGAATAGACAACGGTGGATCTTGAAGATATTGCAATCCAGGCCTTGCCCCAGATGTTAATGCTGCGACCTGCACATTGATTGCCTTCCCGATGGATATGCTGGAAGTGAACCTCCCATTCACGATGGACCAAGCTTCGTATACCTGCCACCTAAGATAAATTGTCAGCCAACATACTATGGGAAGATGAGAGTATATTAATGACCTCCAGCGAGTCTACTTCGACTACCACTCGTCGGTATCCACAATCCTATGCTAGGGAGAGACCTGAATGGACCCCCCATAATTCTACTTCCAGGGGCATTCCCACACCAATATTCTGAAGGAATCTGTCACACCGTTATCCTTGACTGGATCGAAGGATTCCTCCAGCTACAGCTAGGTTAGATCATATTTTCACTGCACCATCTGTGTTGAGTTTGATCCAACCCTCCGACGGTTTGTTCCATCCCACAGAAGCACCCAAAGGTAGACTCTGTAGCTGGAAGACCTGAGTTTCCATCGTATTCACTCGGAAAATCCAATCAACATAATCCATGACGAGGCAGATACCTTCCATTGGCCATACAAAGTAAGTGCCAAGGACGCTATTATTTCTCCATTTCCATAAGAACTAGTATGCGACGCCAAAGATAATCACCCAATCACGCTGATTGAGTGTAGGATGAGGTTGAAGGTTGCTAGTAACCTACATTACCTCATCAGTATGGGAGAAAAGCCTGTCCAGAAAAGCTGAAGGGAATCATTGCCAAAAAGAACTTACTCTAGGGCAATCCTGGAGAGCATAGAGAATAGTCTCTTCCTGACCACAAAAATGGCACCCACTGTTCATTGTTAAATGATGCACCACCCGTTGTTGATTAGTTAACAACTTCCTTTTCGCTAGAAGCCAGAGAAAGGACCTTATCCGCTGGGGTCCTACCCATTTTCATATGACCTCCCAGATTCTGCTGGTCTCATCCGTGTTGGTTTGTTCAATAAGGGCATATGCCGAAGTGATTGTGAAGGTCCTTGGATTAGTGGGGCCCCACAACAATTGATCTTTCACTTGGGCATTGTAATTTGGACTATGAGATGCAAGCAACATACAAATTGTGGAGGGGAAACAACCGATGCCAATGCCAGTCACTAGCTTGACTTATGTAGATAGACGCTGTATCATCTAGGACGCTTTTTAGAACTTGAGTGGTGGCCACCAAGTAGAGAGGTCCTAGATCCTCGACTCAGTTATCACGCCAGAAGAGGATGCGTCGGCCATCGCCCAACTTCCATTTAGCTCCTTGGCGCACAACGGGCCAAGTTGCGATCAGCCCCCTCCAAAAGGTCGAAGGCCCTGATCGAACCAAAGTTTGGGGGAGGTGGTAGGTATCTATTCGGTATTTGGCTCGCAGGAGCCGAACCCATAAGGCATTGGGATTAGTAAGAAGATCCCAACCCTTGGTCAGGAATGCATCGTTGGAAGAGCGAATGCATTTTAAGCCCAGACCCCCCGCTATTTTAGGAGTACACATTGCAGCCCAATTGACAAGGTGTATTTTCTGAGGCCCATCCTGCGATGCCCAGATGAAATTCCTCATTAATTTTTCCAGATCATTGCAAAGCTAACGGGGCAGACGAATCGTTTACATTATGAAAATAGGGAGGGTCGAGATAACAAATTGGGTTAACGTAACCCTGCCCAGTAAATATAGCATACGAGCCTTCTAGTCCGCCAATTTCTTATGGGCTTTGTCCAGTATATACTGATAAGTGTGCCGGGAGGTTCGCTTATGGATCAGAGGGACTCCAAGGTATTTTCCAAGATTGTTTGTACTGGGCACATTCAACGCTTGACCGAGTCTTTACGTTGTAACGCGAGTAACGTTCTTGGAAAAGAACACTCGAGATTTATCTTTATTCATGCATTGTCCTGAATCTTTACAGAAAACCTCGAGCATCCAACAAATGACTTGTGATTGACTATCCGTGGCTTCAGCAAAGAGAATAAGATCGTCGGCAAAGAATAAATGAGAGAGTGGGGGTCTCGTAGGACTTAACTTGATTGATTTTCACTATCCCTGTCCCACCTCCAGGTTAATAAGATGTCGTAATCTTTCCATACAAATCACAAACAAGTAGGGGGATAAAGGATCTCCCTACCTGAGGCCTCTGTAGGGTTGAAAGGGTTCTGATAAGGTACCTTGCCAGTCGAGTTGCATGGTCACAGTTGTGACACACTTTATGATGATCTAAATGAGGTTAGGCGGGAGCCTAATATCAGTTAATGTGTCTTAAATGAAATCCCATCAAAGCCTGTCATAGGCTTTTTCGAGGTCTACTTTTAACGCTATATAACCGATTTTGCCCTACTTTTTCCTTATCATGTGAATAACCTCCTGGACTATGATAATGTTATCAGTGATTTTACAACCAGGAATAAAGTTGCACTGATTATATGCCACCAGGGAATCTAGTGCCATTTCAATTAATTAACTATAATTTTAGCAATGGCCTTATAGAGCACCATACAGAGGCTAATGGACCAAAATTGGGAGATGTGGGTAGGATTGGGAGTTTTAGGGATTAAAACCAAAATGGTTTGATTCAAACCCTCCTCACATCGTTCCTGCCAAAAAATCTCTTGGATAAAGGCTATCACTGATGGACCTACTTTATCCTACTGGGTTTGAAAGAAAAGCGCATTGAACCCATCCACCCCTAGAGCTTTATTAGGGTTGATAAAAAAACATCACTCCTAATTTTTATGACATGGACGGGGGCCCCTAGCCCAGGAGCCCTAGCGTCTGAAAGTCAAGGGAAAACACCTGAGAGGAACAGCTGATGACTGGTCACATCTTCAAGGGTGTATAATTGTTTATAAAAGTTTCGAGCTAAGTGCCTCAGCCGCTGCTGATTAGAAATCAAGAAGCTTGTGTCGTCTGTAAGGTAAGCTATTTGTAATTTCTTCCTTTTAGCGAGGGTGATGGTATGGTAGAATTTGGTATTCCTATCACCCTTTGAGAGCCATTCACATTTGGCTTGTTGGTGCCAGAAAAGCTCCTCCTCACTTAGCGCCTGGAAGAGCTTGGTGCTTAATGTAGGAAAATCCCGGGAGGAACATCACATGTTCCAGCAACGGAAACAAAAATTTTAGTCCGGGACCTTCCGAAAACCAGGGATCCCGTGTCGGTATGAAAACTCAAACTCGAATAGCCAATAGAGACTATCTCTAAAGGTATCTACGCAGATCGGAAAACCTAACCGAGTCAAACCCTTTTAACCCGGAATAGCTAGAACAGAATAAGAGCTGCTAGACCTACCTCATCTGGAGAGCTTGAGATTGACGTTGGTATCCTTGTTGGAGAAGAGAGAATCCGATTATGCCTTAAGGAAGAATGAAGAAAATGAAAACCTAGTTTTCCAAAGCTTAACTCTTAAGCATTCTCTTTTTCTTCCAAGAAAAACTGTCAGTCCTTCATGCATCTAAGGAAGCCTCCTTATAGGCTTATTTAACAATTAAATAAGACACCTAAAGATGAGGACATTTGGATGGTTAATGGCCATTAGATCCTTAAGCATTAAATGAAGGCATCTTTGACTTTTCAACATTCTTATCCTCTTCTCATGTTCCAACGTCCCACATGGCTTATATATATAATAATTAATTAATTAATTTACTTACTTAATTAATTAGAATATAAATGCTAAGGTCCACCCAAGCTGGGTCGGTCTCTTCGCTTTCTTTGGGCCCGGCAACTTGGCTGCTCTAAACCTTTCTTAGCAATATTGATGTTGCGATCTCATCGGGACATATCCCAATCCCATTGGGATCCATTTAATCCAAATGCTCTCCATAATTGGAACTCGGTCCAATACTATTTCTGATTCTCGAGTCACTCTTATCGTGTGACCTTTTAGGTTCCGGTTATGTTGGCCACTTAGATTAACAATTAATCTGAGCAAGTCATGAGCGGTATCTAGCAACACATCATGACCCCTAATTGACCGGAAAGTAATCGGTTTGATGAATTCATCACGAACGGATCACAAACCCTTTCATGACAATTACTGTGCAATTCGTCCTTTCATCATCCTATACCCCACTTGGTTATGAGTATGGCTAATATGTCAACTCTTACTAGACTAAGTCTAGCCCAGTGAAATCGCCTCTGTCGAGGACTCATTACTTTATATGTCCATGAAGACACTCTTCATGACATAGTCATGCTCGCCGAGACTTAAAGTAATGATCTGATAAGAGGCAGGTATCTCTTCATTCTCGCGAAGTGATGAATCCTTTATTGGCTACTCAATTACCTTCGAATACCTCAAATGTACTCCAAGCACCACCCTATGAGTAACCTCCGGAAGGCCACCGGGAATGGAGTCAAAATGCGGGATCGATTCAAGATATCCTTGAGTACCTCAAGTCAAGGATACTTGCACCATTCTTTATGATGAGATTATCATCGACATTAAATCCATGTGATGATCTCATGGCGAGTCATCCAATGAACTTACTACCACTAGTAAGCATCCATATGTCAACTCTAAATATCTCATATTTATAGTTTCGAGATCCACCGCTTGATCCAATCAAGGAGTATGACATATGTTAATCATCCGGGATTAATGATGTCCAATCTCATTAATCCTATGACTAGGGAAAATTTAGATCTTGACATAATTGCACATGATAGGAATCTCGGATTATGATCACATCATAATTTCCTTCATGCTATGTCATATATCATGGACTTCATTAATTTGATTAAAGATCAATATCAATTCATAAAGAACATCAAATAAATGAAACATGCCTTTCTTTATTTATTCATAAAGTCCGATACGACTATGAACAAAAAGCTTAAAGGGATTGCCTTTAGGCACTACACTAACAATCTCCCACTTGACCTAAAGCCAATCGCCTTGGTATCTAATACCATGTCGAGTACATGAGAATCAAAATTCTTACGTGACAATGGCTTCGTCAGCGGATCAACAATGTTCGCTTCTGTGGGAATCCTCTCGACGCGACATCACCTCTAGCAATGATCTCTCGAATCGATGATATCTGCGAGTGCGTGTTTAGATCGTTGGTGAGACCTCGGTTCTTTTGCTCGAGCAATAGCCCATTGTTGTCACAATACAACCGATGGGTCCATCACATTAGGAACCACACCAAGTTCAAATGAACTTCGATCCAAACAACTTCCTTTGCCGCCTCGATGCAAAGAATGTACTCGCCTCGGTCGTCAATCAACATCGTCTCGTTTGAACTCTTCCAACTGACCGCCCGCTCGTTTAGCGTGAAAACATAACTGGATCGGGATCTGGAATCATCTTTGTCGATTGAAATCGCATCCAGATGCCCGCTCACTGGAGATTTCCATCTCCATATATCAAGAAAACATCCTTAGTCCTTCGTAAGTACTGATGATACTCTTGATACCACCCAATGACCTCACCAGATCCGATTGGTATCCGCCGTGACACTCGGAGCATACGATACATCGGGCCTCGTGACATAACATAACATACATGATCGATCCTCATGCGGATGCATACGGGATCGATCCATGCGAATCCTCTCTTCTTGTGTCTTAGGACACATAGATTTTGAGTGTTATCCCATGAGTAATGGGAAGAAACCTCTCTTGATTGCTCCATGCTAAACCTCTTTAGCATCTTGTCTATGTAATGATGATTGTGAAAGACCAAGTAACCTCTTTGATCTATCTCTATAGATCTTTATCCCAAGGATATAAGTTGCTTCACCAAGGTCTTTCATCGCAAATTGCTTGGACAACCAAATTTTAATCGATTGCATCAATGAGACATCGTTTTAGGTAATAATATGTCATCCACATATAGCACAAGGAAAACGATTGCATTCCTATTAACCTTCTTGTATACACAATTCATCCGGATTTTGTGAGAAACCAAACTCTTTGATTGACTCATCAAAGCGGATGTTCCAACTCTGGATGCTTGCTTCAATCCATAGATGGATTTACGAAGCTTGCATACCTTTTCGCCATCGGCGAAGTGAAGCCCTCCGGTTGTGTCATGTACACATCCTCGCCGATTTCCGTTAAGGAAAGTCGTCTTCACATCCATTTGCCATATCTCATAATCATAATGAGCGGCAATGGCTGGAGTATCCGAATGGATTTAAGCATTACTACGGGGTCAAGGTCTCGTCATAGTCAACTCCTTGTCTTTGACGAAATCCTTTGGCCACAAGCCTTGCCTTGTAGGTAATCACATTACCATCCATGTCGGTTTTCTTCTTGAAACCCATTTGCACCCTATAGGTTTTATCCTTGGTGCATCAACCAAAGTCCATACTCGGTTTATGTACATGGAATCCATTTCGCTTTCATGGCACAAGCCATTTTTCGATCTCTGAACTTTCGTAACCTCTTCATAGGTAGCAGCTCATCATTTTCTATGAGCAATACGTCATTCTGCTCACTTACGAAATCCATATCTCTCGGGAACAAAGGCGCATCCTACTTGACCTACGAACTTCGTGTGTCACGGAAGGTTGAATCACTTCATCTCGAATGAGTGAGCGATTTGTGTTCGCATTGATCTGGTTGTTTGAGCATCTTGAACTTCTTCAAGTTCAACTTTGCTCCCACCGCCTTCTCGCAGAAGAAACTCTTTCTCTAAAGACAAAGATGCTTGAAACAAACACCTTTTGTTCCTCAAAGAAGGTAGAATTGATATCTCATGGTCTCTTTAGGATATCCTACAAACAAACACTTGTCAGACTTTGCTTCAAGCTTATCTGACTGAATCCGCTTCACGTAAGCAGGACAACCCCATACTTTCAGATGAGAAAGATAAGGTTTTCTGTTAGTCCACATCGATATGGAGTAATATCAATGCCTTAGAGGAACTCGCTTAGCAAGTAAACAATTGTCTCTAGCGATACCCCAAAACGATTTTGGTAACTTTATAAACCCATCATTGATCGTATCATGTCCAACAAGTTCGATTTCTCCTTTCACCACACCATTGTCTTTGCGGCGTGTAAGGAGGAGTCCATTGAGATAAAATCCCATTATCTCTGAGATAATCCAGAAACTATTGGTCTAAGTATTCTCCACCACGATCGGATCGTAATGCCTTGATACTTTTACCAAGTGGTTTTCTACTTCATGTCCGAATTGTTTGAACTTTTCAACGCTTGATTTGTATCTCATCGATACAAGTACCCATATCGTGAATAATCTTCGATAAAGGTAATGAAGTAACGACAACCACTTACGGCATGGATGGACATCGGACCGCATACATCCGAATGTATTAGGTCTAATACTCCAATCGCTTCGCTCACCCTTTCCTTTGAAGGTAATTTAGTCATCTTGCCTAATAAACAAGATTCGCATGTTTCATATGATTCATAATCAAATGACCCTAAACCGCCACTCTTGTGGAGTTTAGCGATCGTGTCTCATTTATATGGCCAAGTCGACAATGCCATAAGTAAATTGACTTTAAATTATCTCTTTTATGTCGTTTGGTGTCATTGACATTTAAAATTGGATTAGACATATCTAATATGTAAATACCATTGCACAATGTACTGGTTCCATAAAGCATTCCATTAGAATTGATAGAACAACCATTGCTATTAAAATTCATATGGAATCCAAATTTATTTAGACAAGAAACAAACAATATATTCTTTGTCAAACGGGTACAAAATAACAATCATCCAATTCGGTCTGAAGCCCGGTAGGAGATTCAAATATAGGTTCCTACTGCTAATGCAAAGAACTCTTGCTCCATTTTCAACACGTGGGTCTACTTCTCCCTTCATGAGTTGCCCTCGTCCCGAGGCCTGCATATCATTACATATGTGAGCCACAACCAGATCAAATACCCAATTGTTGTGATCGGTGGATGATTAACTTCAATGACATACAAACCTGAAGTAGTCGAGGCATCGATGCCTTCTTCGCTTCGGCGACTCGAATAGACTTTGCAATTGCGCTCCATGGCCATCTTTACCGCAATGGAAGCAAGTTCCTTCGGCGCGCTTCTTTGGTCTTCTTCTTGATGGCGCTTCTTTGATTTCTTTGCCTTCTTCTTCTGGGTTCTTTTCTCTTGGAACACGAAGAAGAAGAAGCTACTACAAAGACTTGCTTACTATCACTCTTGATAGTACGCTCATTGCCTTGGCGATTGATCACTCGTATTGTAGTGGATATTTGGTTCATCCGATAGTTTAACACGAATCGTATATAACGTAGGACAATCCAACCGTAATTAAGTCTATACTTAACTCATGATCCATTGCAAAACCTAAGATGGCCAATCTCTCAATATAGCCATTCATCTTCGAGGCGTCTTGCCTGACGATGTCCCTGAGCCATCTTTAATGGTGAAGAGAAGCCTTGAGGTCTCGAACCTTTCGGACTGAGCTTGCTCGTCAAATGCCTCCCAAGATGAAAAACTATAGTGTGAGCATCCATGGACTCGTCTTTATTGCAGCTCGGTGACATCGAGGCAAGTACGATGCAAGTAGCCATGTCATCGTCCTTTAGATGCTTCTATATGCCTTCGATCATCATCGGAAGCATCGGCAGCAGTGCATCACAAGCGGAAAATCTAGGATATATCCTGACTTTCGGATCGAGAACTATTCTCGATTCCTTAACGATCGAAAATTCGATCCAGCTTAACTTGTTGGAATCCATCGGTGAGCGAAGATTCACACTTGACGACATTTTCAAACAACCTACACGGATAGAGAGGAAGAATGTTAGAATAGGAATAGCCAGTATAATCATAAGGACTTGAATGATATGCAAAAACTCCCACTAGTTTCATAGAATCCATAACCCTCATTACGAATCCAAAGAAACAAAGTGACATAATGTCTAGTGGGTTGATATCCGATATTACTAAGAATGACCTTGGGTTTACCCAACAAGCCACAACTTAGGTCAATCGGTGAATATCGAACATACCAATTGCATCATCGATAACCGATATTGAGAATGACCTTGGGTTTACCCAACAAGCCACCTTATGTCTCGGAGGTATCGATAATCCAATTACATCTTAGACACAACTATCGATCGCTCTTATCAACTTGTTGATGTATGCACTTACATTGGGTATCAACTCTTTGATGCGCATACATCTGATGTATGCTACCCAATTTCGCCTCTGTCCACGTTGACCTTGAGTTTACTCAACAAACCAACACTTCCAGTGAAAACCAACCCATTAATCCGAAAATCATATTTTCATGGTTCGAACATATCCGTATAGAGTGAGCTTGGGTTTACCCAATAACCCATCCCTATAAGAACTCTGGTTCTTACCATATTAATGGAAGGCGTTAGTTTTCATATACCAAGGAGGGATTTAGAAATTCTAGACTCCAAGCAGAAGGATTATAGTCATGAAGACTATATGGAATGATTTAGATTTCATCAATCGCATTGAATCAATCCTTATAATCATCCATCATCCAACCTAAGCACTTCACAAGTCGACTTTCATTAAATGCAAGTCGCCTATGCTTCTCGCCTACGCACAAGTCGACTTGTATGACACAAGTCGACTTATTTCACCTGCCCATGTATAAGTCGACTTACGAAGCTACAAGTCGACTTTATTATCTTGAGATCTTGAACAAGTCGACTTATTACATACACAAGTCGACTTATCCAAAACCTTGAACAAGTCGACTTATTCAGGAATTTTGCTAAAATCTCTAATCGGCTAATTCCTCAATCAATACAATTCCAATTCTCAACACCATCATACCTAGGGTAATATTCGTAAATTGATGCCTCAATGAACACTTCATTGATTCATGAATGCCTTAAATAGTCAAACTATATGAAAAGCTTGAAATGAGTCAAAACTCATAAATATCCAAATAAATTTAGGAACACCCAAATTCTCACCCTAAGCATCTCAAGCTAGTGTATACACTCTCAAAATTACTCCGGCACTTGTCACAAAAATTGTGACGGCCAAAACAAGCAAGAAAATGAAATATACTAACGAGACACAAATGTAACCAATTCGGCATTCAAAAATTCTTGGAAAAGCAACTTCAAGTAATTCACTTTGGCAATCATACCAAATCAAGATAACACATTTTTAATCACATTAAAAATGGTGCAAGGCATTGGAATTGAAAAAGCAACCTCAATCAAGTCAAGCAAAACAGTCCCAACAATTTTCACCAAAACTGTCCAGTTCTGTAAATTGCTTGAAATGATCAATGAAAAAATTTCAATAAATCATGAGAAAATTATATAGGTTATAACATGTTCAGAAAATTCTACCTGAATTTTTTCAGGATTTTAGGCCATCAAAAACTCTGTCAACCAAAATAACAAAACCGATTCAAAATCTGTGTTCATCAGCACAGCAATTCCCAACAGTATAGAATAAATTCGTTAATAAATATCCAATCACCTTGAAACCCAATTTCCATGCTCAAAGACATTCACCAACATCTTAGAGACACGTAGGTGAAGGAAAATCCAGAAAAAGATTTTTCTAGAATTTATTCTCGATTTTATCCTACTGCCTGTTCCAGAATCGTTTCACAAAACAGCATCTGTAACCTTAGGGAATTAATTAGCAAAACTATATCAAATCAAATCGATAAATTCTGAAAATTCATAGACATATTCTCTAACATGTTATGAACAATCCTGGGCAGAAAATTTTCGAAAAACCCTATCTCTATAAAATTTCGAAATCTGAACAGAATGCATGCTACAACATCACAAGCAATTAGGGTTTATGATCTAGCTTCAGTTAAAGCTTCATACACGACACCAGACGCTCTGATACCACTGTAAGAAAATCCCGGGAGGAACATCACATGTTCCAGCAGCGGAAACAAAATTTTAGTCCGGGACCTTCCGAAAACTCAGGATCCCGTGTCGGTATGAAAACTCAAACACGAATAGCCAATAGAGACTATCTCTAAAGGTATCTACGCAGATCGGAAAACCTAACCGAGTCAAACCCTTTTGACCCGGGAATAGCTAGAATAGAATAAGAGCTGCTAGACCTACCTCTGTCTGGAGAGCTTGAGATTGACGTTGGTATCCTTGTTGGAGAAGAGAGAATCCGATTATGCCTTAAGGAAGAATGAAGAAAATGAAACCTAGTTTTCCAAAGCTTAACTCTTAAGCATTCTCTTTCTCTTCAAGCAAAACCGTCGTCCTTCATGCATCTAAGGAAGCCTCCTTATAGGCTTATTTAACAATTAAATAAGACACCTAAAGATGAGGACATTTGGATGGTTAATGGCCATTAGATCCTTAAGCATTAAATGAAGGCATCTTTGACTTTTCAACATTCTTATCCTCTTCTCATGTTCCAACGTCCCACATGGCTTATATATATAATAATTAATTAATTAATTTACTTAATTAATTAATTAGAATATAAATGCTAAGGTCGATCCAATGGAATTGGGTCTCTACAAGCGGCTCAGGCCCCGATCTTTGGCTTTCACCTAAACCTTTCTTAGCAATATTGATGTTGCGATCTCATCGACATATCCCAATCCCATTGGATCCATTTAATCAAATGCTCTCATAATTGGAACTCGGTCCAATACTATTTCTGATTCTCCAGTCACTCTTGTCGTGTGACCCTTTAGGTTCCGATTATGTTGGCCACTTAGATTAACAATTAATCTGAGCAAATCATGAAAGCGGTATCTAGAACACATCATGACCCCGATTGACCGGAAAGTAATCGGTTTGATGAATTCATCACGAACCAGATCACAAACCCTTCCATAGACAATTCACAGTGCAATTCGTCCTTTCATCATCCTATACCCCACTTGTTATGAGTATGGCTAATATAATCAACTCTTCTTAGACTAAGTCTGGCCAGTGAAATCGGTTCTGTCGAGGACTCATTACTTTATATGTCCATGAAGACACTCTTCATGACATAGTCATACTCTGACGAGAGACTTAAAGTAATGATCCCGACGAAGTCAGGTATCTCTTCTGCTCTCACGTAGTGATGAATCCTTTATTAGCTACTCAATTACCTTCAATACCTCAAACTGTACCCAAGCACCACCCTGAGTAACCTCGGAAGGCCACAAGGAATGGAGTCAAATGCAGGATCGATATCCAAGATATCCTTGAGTACCTCAAGTCAGGATACTTGCACCATTGCTATGATGAGATTATCACGACATTAAATCCATGTGATGATCTCATGGCGAATCATCCAATGAACTTACTACCACTAGTAAGCATCCATATGTCAACTCTAAATATCTCATATTTATAGTTTACGAGATCCACCGCTGATCCAATCAAGAAGTATGACATATGCTAGTGCAATGGGATTAATGATGTCGGTCTCATTAATCCTATGACTAGGAAAAATTTGAATCTTGACATAATTGCACATGATAGGAATCTCGGGATTATGATCACATCATAATTTCCTTCATGCTATGTCATATATCATGGACTTCATTAATTTGATTAAAGATCAATATCAATTCATAAAGAACATCAAATAAATGAAACATGCCTTTCTTTATTTATTCATAAAGTCCATGACATGACTATGAACAAAAAGCGCTAAAGGGGATTGCCTTTAGGGCACTACACTAACACTTAACTATTCCTCCAAATCCAAAAGTGATTACAAATTGTGCATCACATGGCTCGTTGGAGGCCCTCCAAGCGAAGACATTTTGCGATGGAAGATGTTTCCAAAACATCTTTATTCCTCTGCGAAAAGATGAGTAGAAAAGGTGGCTAGGATTTCTTAAATGTCTTACATCCGGGTGCTAGTGAGTATCAACCACCGGTAAAACCTTCATGGGCTAGCCACGCACTTTGAAACCGGAAGGCGAGGGAGGACCGACTTTGGAGAGGGACTATTGATTTGCATCAACAGATGACGGTGGTTCGAGCCCAGAAAGAGCAAATGTTGAATAGTCGTATGGGAGAATATACTCATCCAGGGAGTTGAGCCAAACACTCGGTCCAAACGCGCTTGGGTTATGCCTCACCTCCACGTAAATTTTGATCCTATGAAGCCCAAATCATGGAGACCACTAGCATTGACTCATTTCCTAAAAAGTTGATTGACTACGTGTCCTGAGTAGCACCACCCTTTCGGTCTGACGCTTCCAATTTAGCATTGAAATCTCTGCTCACTATCCATGGCTCGAGGGTAGTCTGCCCTATCCAATTTAAAATAATCCATAAGATTTTTTGGGGGCAAATTGAGGGTTAGTGTAAACTGGCGTAAAGTCGAAAGATCCACTTGCATATTGGACTTTGGTATGAAGGAACTGACGGTGTGCAAGGACCACTGACACCTCAAATTCGTGTTTCTAAAGCATCCAGAGACCTCCAGAAAATCCTTCGGCTTCGACCTTTATTGAACAATCAAAGCTCAATTTCTAGATCACCTTTGTCGCTCTAGCTCTACTAATTCACGATTCTAGCAAAACCAATATACTTGGTTTATAGGTACGCGTGTAATGGAAAATAACTGTCTGCAAGCGAGTTCCCCCCGCGCCTTGACAATTCCATATAAAAATCAACATCATGGGTTATGGACTGGATCGAGCCTCCTTACCTCATTGGGTAAGGCCGTAATCTCTTGGATAGTGCCCGCATCTCCACTATCTAGAATGCCCATCCCTTGTGCTTCATCAATGTCCTGGGCAAAGCTTCAGGTACTTTCTCGGGAGGGTCAGTGAGGGGAATCATGTTCACTTTCCCGTTGTCCCGTGGGGGCCCTTCCCTTTTATCGGGGCCTTCCTGTCTGGGAAGACTGTCCTCCGCTGCCATTCCGGTTCCCTCTATGGCTTGGCAATCACATATCATCTTAGTGTGGGACGGAATATTTTTCTTAAGGTGATGCTCCTTATCTGTGGGGGCTAGTTGGATCTCCAGGGTACCCTCGAAACCCATCTTTTTTGGGTCACTTGTTGGGCCCCTAATATTTTGTAAAGCCCGAGAACCAAACTTAGCCTTACCTTTAGATGCAGCCCGTGGAGTGCGCTTGATCCCAGCAGAAGACGACACAGCCTGCATCCCAGAATCCAGTAGTTCATTAACATTAAAACGCAAGCCCATACCTGATGGAGTGCGGCGAGATGGAGGCTCCAACGGTCCAAAACTTCCAGCATCCATTAGCGTTAGGTTTGTTAGTGGAGAGTACCTCGAGCTGCTCGTCTGGTTTTGTACCTTGTAGTGGTTCGATGGGTGCTGATTGTGACATCACATTAGAGCTTGGTTGGTTTTTTGCTGGACCTCCTTCCACTGTTCATAGTCGTTGGAGGAAATGACTACTAGCCTTGATGGAGCTGTGTCACGTGGTCCTTGGATCACTATAGCTTCTTCGTCCCTCCCAGTAGTTGAGTTCGTCAGAACTTGTGGAGGTTGAGGATGCTTTAGGCACTTAAAGGGATCATGCCTGACCATGCCACAACCGAAGCAGATGGTGGGGAGACCTTCATAGGCAACCAAAATCGCCTCTCCATTCAGCTCCACCGAATGTCGTAGCGGGACGCTGAGATCCACATCCACAGCGACTCGAGCAATCTGTCTTCAGCGTCTTCTCCACTATATTACCAAAAGTTGTTAAGATCTTCGGGTGGTAGCCAGCTATGGAGAGCTTTGAAAACCTAACCCATACCACCGCTAGAGTGATCTTGCCTTAGGAGGGACGAAAGTCGAGCCTCCACTATTGGACGAAAAGAACATGTCCAAAGATGCTCCAGGGGCCGTTCGTTAGAGCATGAATGAAGTCACCTTCCTCCACAAACTTGACCATAAAATAGTCAAAGTCTAGGTCAACGATCTTGACTGATCCTTTCGAGTTCCACTGGGCTTTTAAATAAGAGTAGAGGAGCCGGTAACCAATACTACGTCCGATTAACTTTACAACCACAGTGTTGTTCCACTGCTTGTCTAGTTTATCCCGAAATGAGGAGGATAAGAGGATACCGCCCCCGGCATCATCCAGCAATTGGGAGATATCACCCTTATCTGCCTCAATCACTACAAGAGTTAAGACATTTAGTGACAATTTTTTGTGACTAACAATTGTTTCATCACAAATAAGAGGTTTTTTGTGACAAGACAATTGATTGACACTATTGTTTGGATTAACTGTGATGATTTATTTTTTTGACTAATACAATAGTAATTGTGACAATTTAGTATCTTTCACAATTAATTGTGACAATATATTAATAGTGACAACTTTTCTTTTATCACTAAGTTTGTCATTAAAAGCCTATACAATTTGGCGCTTAAAATAATTTTGGTAGGAATAAATTGTAATTGTGACAAAATATATGTTAGTAACTAATATTTTATATTTGTTGTGACAAAACATAGTTTGGTCACTAATATTTTTTTTTTTTGTTACTTAAGCGATTAAGGGACACCGTGATGTGGACATTTGCGTTGAAGCTCCTTGTACCTCTCCATGCTTCATACAATAACTCATCTTCTTTGGGCTGAAATGAGGTCACCACTTAAGAGTTTGCGTCTTCCCGTGGAAAATATCGAGCCATAAAAGCTTTGGACAATTCTTGCCAATTATTTATCGAACCGGTGGTAATGAATGGAGCCAATCCTTAGCCCGATCTCTTCTGAAAAAAACAATCAAAGCCTTATTGCATCCTCAGGTACCCCATTCTGCTTCAACATTTCACAAATCTCCAAGAATTCTGCGCAGGTGGACATGTGGGTTTTCTGTTGGGTGCCCTCCGAATCGATTCTCATTGCACCATCTATCTGAGGCGAGTTTTAACTCAAAATTATTTTCTTGCACAGGAGGCCTTGTAATGCTAGGGCGAAATTCCTTAAGATCTGGGACCGCATGATCCCGCATCGTTATCTGATTTTGTTCAGCCATTTCAGACTCGACTGCCTCTTCTGTTGGAAAAGTTGTAGTAAATTCGGGTTCGATCTGGCGTTCCTGCACAAGCTGTACGTTAAATGCTTTCGCTCGTGCCTTTCTAGCTTTTGCTTCCTTCCTTAGTGCCTTAGCTGTCTTCTCAATTTCATAATCAAATTATAATTCTTCAGCACTAATGGCCCTTTGCATAGATTAAAACAAAACACAAAGCAAAATCAAATGCAAGGTGCAGAAAATGCAAAATAAAAAGTAGATAGTAAAAAGAAGAAAAAAAAAGAAAACAAAACAAAAATCAATTTTAACAAAATTTATTAACACAAAACACAAAAGAAATAAAAAAAAGGAAAAGGAAAAAAATGTCCAATTTAATCAAACAATCAGTTGTCTAATATTACTCAGGGATTACTCCCCGGTAACGGCGCCAAGAAACTTGATGCGGTTCCGCAAGTTCACGGGTCTCAAGTAGTACAGTATAATATCGTCCCACAGGGAGTAATTGTGTAAATACCAGGCTTTGATCACTCAATTAATTGGACTAGCGATTATGTAAAAATGAGGAATCAAAATAAGAAAATTAAGTAACAAAAGTAACAAAATCAAAGCTAAGAAAAATTGTGAATATTTTTAGGGGTTACTCGAATGGAATGTGGTAAGCTTCAATGATGGTTTCACTTTTAGCGCTTTTTATGAACTTTACCCGGATCAGTTTATGAGGTGAATTTTGGTTGATAGAAGGTTGAGCCTAGAGTTTCTTAGATCATTTTTTAAGGTATCAAATGAGTATTATGCAATAATCCTAGTCTACTATCGTAGCCTAGCAATCAAGCATAACCCATTATGTTCTTTGCTCGCCCGATTTTCTCTCATAAATTCAGTCTATGTCTAAATCTGAAATTTATAAGTTCACTGTTTTGGAGTTCCGTTACTAATTTTTACCTATCGGTTCTTCAATTAACAACTAAGGCTTAGTAGTGGTTGGCCAAACACAATACTAGCAGAATTAATATCAAAAAAGAAAAAATCAAATTTATAAATCCACACTCATAAATCAACCAAAATTCAATCCACAAAAGTTAGCTAAAAGCTTCAGCCCAACCTTGAAGCTTTGAGGAAACTACTCAATCATAATAAATTGAAGACCACATAAATTATGTTCAGCAAACAACATTAGCAGAAATCAAATAATAAAACAGAGAAGAAATAATCCCTGGTCTGCGTCACCCTTTATTTCTGCTCACTGTGTGCGTTGCTGAGCCTTAGCTTGGTCTGCGTTGGTTGCTCCGCTCTTGCATTATTATTATTTTTCTGGTGTAGCGTTGTTGTTTGGTTTGTGGTGGGTCTCCCTTGTGTCCAATCTTCCAATTCCTCCTTATGTATTACGTGTTCCTTCTCTTGCCAACAACACTTTAATTGTTTAGTGGGAAGAGTTTTGGTGTCCTAGAAAATTTAAAGTAGCGTTAGAGCTTGGTTGACGTGTATCATTGAGAGCTTCAAAAAATATAAATTGAGTGAAGAGTTATCAAGGAAGAATGAGTGCTGGAGCTTTTTGAGTGAGAGTCTATTCTTGGTGCAATGTCGAAAAGCTGGAGCCCTCTCAGTTAACGCCCAGCTCCCTTGGTTTTTCTCTGTTCACGCACACCTCACTTAACGCACAGCTCTTTTTTCTTTTTTCTAGTTAACGCACACTCTCCCTCACTCACACACACTTCACGCTACTCTTCTCTCCCAACAGTTCACGCTACTTCTTTCTAGACCACCCTCCCCTTTTTTCTAACACACACTTCAGCTCTTTTATTCTTCTCTTGGAAGTGCGTGAGGAGTTGGTATTGCATGGGCGTCCTTCCTCTTCCATTCACGCTGGTATGTGATTTTCTTCTTGTCGTTTTACTGATGGTGCACGCTTGATGTCTATACCTCAAGTGCTTCTAGCTCACTCCTTCACGCCTCTTCCCTTCATCTCTTCTCTTGGTGTCCTCTTATGTCAGTTAAGCTTACTCACCAGTTCACGTTGTCTCCATTTCATATCATGTTGCTTCATGATCCTCATTCAATGTCCACCATGCTGCCTTAAGAATATTGTATTAGCCATACCTTGCAACGACGTGAGATGAGAGTGTTTCGTGTGCCCACTTTTAGAACTCCTCTAGCTGGTTTCTCTTATCCAGCTGCAAATGTAGTCCTTGGCTGTTAGGACCCAATTTCGAAACCAGATCCCAACCGGAAAAGAACAAAAAATCACAAAACAGAGGAACAGAAACAAACGAAAACAAATCAAAAGCCTAATCGAAAGAACGGAACGTATCAATCTCACTAAAAACCGAATTCTGACATCCGAGAAACGCAAACTTAGGAGAAAACTAACGTTGGAAACTCAAGACACACTTGGTCTAAACCAATCCAATTCGGTATACTTTTTTTTTAATCTCATACAAAGCACTTCAATTTCCCTTTTTGGAAATTCATCCTCAATTAAAACTCAATTCATAAGATTCTTATTTTCCATTCTTTAATCAAAGCAAATTCAAATCTCCAAGGCACATTCACATTTCGATTCTATACACAAATCCATAATTCATTTACATCATGATATACATGCTTACAAAATCTTAATGGCATTCCAAGCCATGTTACAACATCAATATTAAAATCCAAAAAGCACAAGATAAAAAATCTGAAAAATTCTCAACATATCAAAGATCTAAATCTTACAACAATTTAACTTAAAAGCCAATCATATACATAACGAATGGACGTCTAGACTTTCTTTCATCCGATCTCCATCTTGATACCTGGAGATAGGGATGAAAGGGGGGGTGAGCTTTACAGCTCGTGGATAACACGTTTATAATAAAAGATAAGCAAAAACCTTGAAAACATTTCACTTGTCTTAGAAAACTTTCATTGAGTTTATAAAACGCTTGTTTTCTAGGCTTTCAGTCAAAATCTATAAGTTGCAAATCATGAATGCATCAACTTGGCAATTCACAGATGCAAAGCACAACAAATGGCTCGAGAGTTCCGTGGAACAAAACGGATAAACAGAAGTTTATACCGTGAACAAAACGAGTCCGATTTCTCAGTAGTATATTCAACCTCTTTTGCTTGAGCCTCCCTTAGGGATAGGACTCCAATACTCACTTTCGAATCATTAAATATTCCTTTTTGATCAGTTCTTTCATTGATCATTCTTGATATAAACTATCTGATAACCTCTATATCTGAATTCAAAGCCCAGCTCTAGAACGGATACCCTATGACATGATTGTACTCCGATGAAGTTTCCTTAACCTTCATCGGCTCTGATACCACAAATGCTGGACCCCGTTTCCAGAGTGCCAATATTAGGATCTTACATAGGCGCATGTGTTTAGGTGATATGCATGAGAACTTGAAAGGAGTTTGAAAGGATAGAATCAAATTAGTGAGAATGTGAAAATGATGTGAATGTCTTTGTCATAAATTATTTGAAGAACCTAATTGATCATTTGATTGAGGTGATGAGTTATATGATCGATCATAAGAATGTGTATGATATTGAGGTTAGAATTTCATGATGATTAGGCTTCTTTGATCACTTTGTTGATTTAATTTTGAATATACATTTGTGAGATGAAATAAGGAATACTTGAAAGATGAGATTAATGATAGAGATATATGTATAGAAGTTCAAACGGTTGATTTTGAATCATGATTGGTCCAAATTAAGGTTCCTTAAGAATTGGACCATTGACTTGAGTCAAATATGTTAAGAAACAATGATTTATGGATATAGTGATTTGATATGAAATTTGGAAGTTTGGATGTGGTATGGGATGACCAATTAACAGGACAGAAAGTTTGATTGAAAAATTGACTTAGTTAGAGGTTGAAATTGCCTTTAAGTGCTTCATCAAAGTTTTAGATTGTGTTTTTATCTTTCTATTGATGTGAAGTATGCAATTTTTGGACCATGGAATAGACAGTTATGATTTTTAGAAGTATGTTACTGTTTAGGGTGATCCGACCCTTACCCGTTCCTTTGCTTCTAACTTTTCCGTCCGACATCCGATTGATCCGATTTTTAAAGTGTTGGATTCCTAATACATTCCTCTACCTCTCCATGAAAATTTTAGATTTTTGAGATTAATCTGAAAAGATTGATTGAATCAAAGTGAGAGGATTGATTAAAGAGTTTGAGTTGGACATTTTTATGAACATGCTTAGGTATTTTGGTGATATCTTTATATGTAGAGATCCAATTAAGTTGATTCTTGTTTCTAAATAAACTAGATGCATGGATCTACAAGTTATCTGAAGGAATCAAATTTCAATTCAGTCCTTAAGATTTTCAATTTCTGAATTGAAGTATTAAACTTATAAGAATATATAAGGGCAAATTGGGCATGACACTTAAGTCTAAGAGTTATAAGGCTTATATTGGAGGGAAAAAGGGACATTTTATGATTTTTAAGAGTATGAATTAGAAGAAGAATTGTGAAAGAGAAAAGAAGAGGAAGCCGTGAAAGAGAGGAGAAGAAGAGGAAAGCTAGGGTTTGGAGAGTTTGAAGAATTTGAAGAATGTGAAACATCCATAAGTAAGTACAAGACTCAACCCTTTTTGATTTGTTGAATGAATCATGTTTAGTGATCGTTAGAAGTGAAAAATGGGGTTGAATATGGGTAGGATGATATTGATGAACAGTGTTCTAGGGTTAATGATTTTGTTGTGTTTGTGAATGATTTTTGTGTTGAAATGAGTTTAGAAATGAAGTAGGAATGAAGATTTATGGTTAAGATAAGTTATTTGTGAATTATGGGAAGTATGAAGATGAAAAATGTCAAAAAATAAGTATTCGGAAGGTTTCTGGTCTCGCACGTCGCGGCGCACGCAGGTGTCCACGTCGCGGCATGCATAGGCACTCACGTCGTGGCGCACACAGGCCCCACGTCGAGAAGTGCGCAGGCGCCCACTACACGGCGCACGCATGTGCCCTCGCCGCGGCATGTGCGAGTGCCCTCGCCGCGGCGAGTTTCTATTTTCCTGACAGACATGTTTTGGTATTTTGGGCATAACTTTTGGTGTAGATGTCCAAATGAGGTGATTTTTGATTCGTTGTAAACTAGAGACAAAGGTCTACAAGTTTTATGAAGAAATGAAGTTTTGAATCAGTCTTTAAAGATCTCAAATTTGGTCGGAAGTTGAGTATAAATTCTTGTTTCAGCATAAGGATAGTCCCAACATGTTTGGAGTATAACTTTCAGATTTCTGAACTAAATTGAGTAAGTTTGGTGTCATTAGAAACTTAAGACAATGGGGAACATTTTCTAAAAGATAATATTATCAGATTTTGTCATTTACTTGATCAGAGTGATCATGAAAAATTGACCCGAATGTTTGGACTTTTGGAAGAGTTTGAGTTTTTAGAATTTATCTTAGTGAATATGCAATATGTGGGTCCTTAATTTGTATTCATATTGAATAGGAATTTTGTATTTGATAAAGAGAATCATTGTAGGCAAGAGGATCAAGAGGAGAGACATCTTTTAAGCATGTATCCAAGTAAGGAATTCAGGTGAGTTTCATGTTTATAATTTAGCAATGAGCCAATAAAGTTTTCTCCCAAATCAAGAATGATTTCAATTACTTCATAAATATCGTTTTTGTTTCTTTTGAATGATTTCCAAAATTGCTACATGTTTTGGTATATGAACTTTGTTGATGAGTTTCAAAATAAAGATGGGAATGCATTGAAACATTTTATGTTATGCCTTGAAAAATTCATGGCATTTTGTATATTCGGAAAAAGAAAGAAGAAAGAGCATGAAAAGTATGAAAGCTTTTGATAAAATGATTTGATCATGAAATGAATATGTGTTTTGTTGGGCGAGAGAGGAACGTTTCGTTAGTCACGTGCACGTCGACATATAGCCTTCTCCCGACTACCCGCTTGAGGCCACGAGATCCTGAGAAATCGGACTCGTTTTGTTCGCGATATAAGCTTCGGTTTATCCGTTTTGTTCCACGGAACTCTCGATCCATTTGTTTGTACATTGCATCTTTGAATTGTCAAGTATGTTGCATAAATTGAGTGTTTTGTATTGATGGTTAAATGGATATGCTGTGTTGATATGATAACATTTTCTACTATGAGTTTTGAATTCTAACTTCGAATTTGACTGAGAATTTAGGAACAATGCATTTTATGAACTCATTATGATTTCTATATGACAAATAAACACTTCAACGGTTTTGCTTATTTTTTGTTATAAGCATGTTACCCACGAGCTATAAGCTCACCCCCCTTCCGTCCCCACCTTCAGGTGTTGAGCAAGAGATGGAGTGAAAGAGAGTCAAGGCATCACTCCCAATTTACTTATGTTGTTATTTGCGTTATTTATGTAAATTACAAGGATTTGTCACTTTTCAAGGATTTCTAGTGCATGTAACTTTTATCTTTTGAAATTTTGAATTATTTTTGTAATTGTGGCTTGGAATTCCTTTAGAGCTTGTAAAACTTATCTATTGATGTTAAGGAATTATGAATTATGTATGGATGAGGTTGAGTGGAAGTATGCATTTGTGTATATGGATCAAGTTGAGTGGAAATCCGGTATACTTGAGGAAGTTTGATATGAATATTTTTGATTGTGAACTGTTGTTACATATATATATTTATAAGTGAGATGTGTTATGGAAAAAGGAACATAGAAATGGTATGAGACTTTAAGCTTCATGATTTCTTTGGTTTACGCCAACGTTTATGGTTTAATAACGGGGCTCATCCTGTTTGGTATCGAAGCAAGAAAAATTTACAAGGAACCACGCTTAAGTATGTTGATTTTCTGGACGGTATTTTGGAAGAGTTGGGTTCCGAAAACAGGGCCCAGCATTTGTGGTATCAAAGCCGATGAAGGTTAAGGAAACTTCATCGGAGTACAATCATGTCATAGGGTATCCGTTCTAGAGCTGGGCTCTAGAAATGGGGCCCAGCATTGGCTGTTCCTTGGTGCATTGGCTGTGTTCCCTTGGACAATTAAAATGCTCTATGTGCCTCCAGCTGTCCTTCTGTGCGTGAGCTGCTACATGTGGAGTGGGGCTGCTTCTTTGGCTGCTTGCTATTTTCTTTTTCAGCTCCACTATTTTCACCAGCTAGTCCACATTATCCCCCCATTTTTCACTGCCTTGGTTTAATGTTTTTTTCTCCCTTGGATGCTTTGCTTGATGCGTTGTGGTGGGGCTCTCCACTTATTGTTGTGTTGTCCTTGCTTGTGTTTTTCCAACTGCCCCCCTCTGCTTGTTGTTCACGCTCTTTATCCCACCAGCTGCTCCAATCCTCTCTCGCCAACGCTACTTCATGTGTGAGAGGAGTGTTTTCTGGTGTAATAGCAAAAATGAAAATAATCAGCGTGAGTGCTTGAAAAGCGTTGTTATGTTGGTGGGTCACTTAGGGCTCTCTCTTCCTCCATTAATTATTATTGGTCTTTTCAATTAAAAACAAGTGTATTTCCTACAAATTAAACAAGACCCATTATAAATGTAGATTAAGATAAACTAAATAATTTAGTAGGAAAATATATATAAGATTCAATAATTAATCCAGAAATTAAGGAAAAAATGTCATTTATTCTAACGAGAAAATGCATCCAACAGACTAACAATTGTTTCATCACAAATAAGAGGTCTTTTGTGACAAGACAATTGATTGACACTATTGTTTGGATTAATTGTGATGATTTATTTTTTGACTAATACAATAGTAATTGTGACAATTTAGTATCTTTCACAATTAAGTTGCCACTATTAATATATTAATAGTGACAACTTTTCTTTATCACTAAGTTTTGGCATTAAAAGCCTATACAATTTAAGCTAAAATAATTTTGGTAGGAATAAATTGTAATTGTGAAAAACATATGTTAGTAACTAATATTTTATATTTGTTGTAACAAAACATAGTTTGGTCACTAATATTTTTTCTTTTATTACGAAGCGATTAATCGTCACACAATATTTTACTTGTTGTGACAAAAATGTTGTCAATTAATATTCAATTAATTAGTGTCTATTTTATATTGTCATAATAACCAAACTATAACTACGGTCACAACTATTCCTAATTTAGTGACAATTTTTTGTCATCACAAATATGATGTTTTTAGTGTCAAGACAATTTATTAACACTATTGTTTGAATTATCTGTGATGATTTATATTTTGACTCATACAATAGTAATTGTGACAATTTAGTATCTTTCATTAATTAAGTTGTCACTATTAATATATTAATAGTGACAACTTTTCTTTATCACTAAGTTTTGTCATTAAAAGCCTATACAATTTGGCGCTAAAATAATTTTGGTAGGAATAAATTGTAATTGTGACAAAACATATGTTAGTAACTAATATTTTATATTTGTTGTGACAAACATAGTTTGGTCACTAATATTTTTTTCTTTTTGTTACGAAACGATTAATCGTCACACAATATTTTACTTGTTGTGACAAAAAATGTTGTCAATTAATATTCAATTAATTAGTGTCTATTTTATATTGTCACAATAACCAAACTATAACTACCGTCACAACTATTCGTAATTTAGTGACAATTTTTTGTATCACAAATATGATGTTTTTTTAGTGTCAAGACAATTGATTGACACTACTGTTTGAATTATCTGTGATGATTTATATTTTTGTAACTAATACAATGGTAATTGTGGCAATTTAGTATCTTTCGCAGTTAAATTGTCACTATTAATATATTAATAGTGTTAAATTTTATTTTATCACTAAGTTTTGTCACTAAAAGCCTATGAAATTTGACGTCAAAATAATTTTGGCGAGACGTAATTGTAATTGTGACAAAACATATGTTAGTAACTAATATTTTCTATTTGTTGTGACAAAACATAGTTTGGTCACTAATATTTTTTCTTTTTGTTACGAAATGGTTAATCGTCACACAATATTTTACTTGATGTGACAAAAAATTTTATCAATAAATACTCAATTAATTAGTGTCTACTTTATATTGTCACAATAACCGAATTATAATTACGGTCACAACTATTCGTAATTTAGTGACAATTTTTTTGTAACTAACTATTTTTGTCATCACAAATACGATATTTTTTAGTGCCAAGACAATTGATTGACATTATTGTTTGGATTATCTGTGATGATTTATATTTTTGTCATTAATACAATGGTAATTATGGTAATTTAGTATCTTTCATGTTAAATTGTCACTATTAATATATTAATAGTGTTAAATTTATTTTATCACTAAAAGCCTATGAAATTTAGCACCAAAATAATTTTGGCGGGACTTAATTGTAATTGTGACAAAACGTATGTTGGTAACTAATATTTTCTATTTGTTGTAACAAAACAAAGTTTGGTCACAACTTTTTTTCTTGTTGTGATAAAACGGTTTATTGTCATACAATATTTTACTTGTTGTGACGAAAACTTTTGTTAATCAATATTCAGTTAATTAGTGTCTACTTAATATTGTCACAATCACCAAACTATAACTATGATCACTACCATTTGTAATTTAGTGACAATTATTTTGTGCCTAAGTATTATTTTATCACAGATACAAGATTTGTTGTGACAAAACAATTGATTGATGCTATTGTTTAGACTAACTGTGACAATTTATTTTCGTGTCACTAATATAATGAGAATTGTAACAATTTAGTACCTTCACAATTAAATTGTCACTATTAATATATTAGTATTGTCAAAATTTCTTTTATCACTAAGCTTTGTTATTAAAAGCCTATGTACTTGTTATGAAGAAAACTTTTGTCAATAAAAATTCAATTAGTTAGTGTCTACTTTCCTTTTCATGCAAGAAAATAATAAAAAAGGGGAGAGGTTGGTAAATTACGAGATCACAAGTTTTAATTTTAGAGTAATTAGGATGTAAGGTTATGATTGTTTGAGTTGGGTAGAAGTGATTTTGTAATTTGTGAATGTTTTTTAAAAGTTCTTTTTTGTGGACTAAATTGAGTAGAATTAAATGTTAAGTATTATTTTAAATAAAAGGAGAAAGAATATTAAATCATGTGAATATGTGTATCTATTAGAAGATATTGCATTTTCATAAGCAATAACTAATGATTAGTTGAATAAACAAAGAGAATGATTATTGTGAGATTTAATTATTAAGGTGATGGAGTCAATTAAAGGTCTTAAGTCTATTTTGAATAGCAAGTTAGAGGATGAAGTTATAGGGGAGGGATAGAATGGTAATTCTCTCATATGACATTGTATTTCTTATTCAAATGTGAAATTCGGTAGTATTAAAATAGCAAATGAAATCATCTGTACCACTTATACTGTTCCAACTCTATTCTAGCCCATCTTATCCACACATTTATATACATCTCCTAAAATGGATGCTTCACTCTGTTTATTATTATTATTTGTAATAAAAAAATTCAATTTATAATATAAATTTTAAAATAATTAAAATGTCTCATTTTACTTATGTTTTCCTTGGAAATGAACAACAAGTCGTTTGGTTAGTAAATAAAATACTCTCCATCCAGGCAGCTTAAAGTCATTTGGATTTATTTACTATTAACCTTTCACTTCTAGAGCCAACTCACGGCTACGTTTCGTATTCCCATCAATTACATTGCTCTCTCTCTCTCTCTCGCTCTGTCTCTTTGTGACCTAGATTCTCAATTAAGCTTTCAAAAGGTGATTCCTAACCCTAGTTTTCGCAATCTCTTCTTTGCCTCAAAGTTCTACCTTTTTTGTCATCTTTCATGGGTTCTTTCATTTGTTTAATTCTACCGTTCGTTGTTATTTAGTTTTGATTCTCTTCTGTTTGGTTATCATAAGAGTCTCAAACTTCTTCTCTTCTCTTCTGCTATTCTTTAATTTTAGTAATAATCTTCTTTTCTACTTTATACCAATGTGTCTGAGAAGAGAACAAGTAATAAATCTTGTTGTCTTGTTTCCATATTATTGTAATATGACAATTTTTGGAGATTTGAGGGTCTCTGCAACACAGGCCTCTCACTGCAAACTCCCTCATCGAGCCTTTTTATCTCCTCCAAATACTAAGGTCTTTGCTCCTTGTTGCCTCTTTCTTCCTATGCTTATATAGCTTGGTATATGTCTCATAGATTTATATCTCTGTTGGCCCAAGCTTTGATGTGAGTTTTCCGTAATTGGTTGGTGGCTATCTTCTCTCTTTAGTGGTGTTTTGTCGTCATATTTCTCTATTCGATGGCGTGGTGGCTTGGTCTATTTTTGAGTGTGAGAGGGTGAGGGATGAAGCTAAGGTTAGTATTTTTTTTCAATTTGGTCCTTTAATTTTTTAATTTACGTTTTTCTGAATGGATCTTTTTTTCCCATCTTTCTTTCCCTTTAAAATTTGCAATTCCTTTATTGCTTTTGTTGGTTGTTTTGTTCAGCCCAGTGATCTTTTTCTTGATAAAGTTTCAATTTTTGGTGTTGAATTTTTGAGATCTTTTGTGAATTGATTATGGGTAATTGATTTGGGGCTTTGGTTGGTGGGCTATGCAGGGTTGGGTGGATTCTTGAGGGTTTGATGGTTGTGAAGGATATGGTGTGTTTGGGGTTTTTGCCTGGGGCTCAGTTTAGGGATAAGGTTTGTAGGAGTTTGGGTGAGTTTATTGTTGTTTTGAGGATGAAAATGGTAAGAGTGCTAAGAAAGTTGTGGAATATCTGGATTCTGTGATCCGGAATTGGACAGATTGAGAATAGCCCTCCAAAAACGGTTGTTTAAGCTTTTTATCAGGCTTCTACTTCTCACTTGCCTATTCCCTGATGAGGTGCTTACACACACACACAAACACATAGAGCGTCTTTCGATGTGATAATTGATATGAGACCTGGATCTTTCATGTTTTATAATTTCTCTTTATTCACATAATTCTCATTAACTTGAATTTGTTGATAAAGACAGTTGGCGTAAAGGGATTAAAAGTTTTGTTTCTTTGAATAAGGTACTTTTTTTCCACTTTTTCTAGTTTGGGGCTTTGGTCTTATGTGTGAGCATATATTTTACACGATTTATCTTGTGCGTGTCTATTCTTCTATTGGAGAGTTGTTCCTTGTAGGTCTCTCTATTTAAGGCTTCTTACATATCTGTCTGTCACCGCATATTGGTTCCTACAACCTATTCCTTCCCCTGTTTTTCCTTCTCTTGTCATCATCTCATGATTATTCAACCAGAAAGATTTAATCCTAGGAAGGTTTAGTTTTCTAATATGTACAAGAGAAGTGATTAATTTCTCATATATCTATAGATTAACATCATTGCAGGATTGTTAAGGTTTGGAAAGAGTTGCAGGCTGAGATGGACAAACTATTTGAGGCCAGATTTGAAGAGAGGCCTATTGTCTGAATATGAAGAAAAATTGGTGATTGATCTTCATGCCCAACTAGGTAACAGGTTGGTTTTAGTTCTATTTCCTTGTATTTTCTATTATTCATTGCTTCATTTGTTTAACCTCATTCCTTTACAGTCTTTGAATTATTTTGCCTAAATCGGAGTTAAGATGCTCTTTTAAAATAGATTTGTTTCAGTATTTTGTGATAATTCAATAATATTGTTGGGATTTCCACTACAACAAAAATGACATACGGTAACAGGTGATAAGTGTTATTAAATATGAATAGTAACACTAATGACTATGCTATGACAACCCATGTTACTAAAGATATGATGCTTTAGTAACAGTTTTGACATGTTATTGTCGAGTTTAATATTACATTTATTGATAGCTACAAATAATTTTTTATTATATTTTATAAATGTTATTAATTAACTATTTGTAACATTTTGACATCGTTATATATTAACTTTTGCAACATCATTAACATGTAGTAAATATGAATTTTATAACATTTTAAAAATATTATAGATAAGTTTTCCATGACATTGTTAGAATGTTGTTGTTGAGTTTATTATAGCATTTATTGATAGCTACAAATGATTTTATATTATATTTTATAAATGTTATTAATAAGCTATTTGTAACAATTTTGAATGTTATATATTAACTTTTGCAACATCATTAACATGTAGTAGATATGAATTTTGTAACATTTTAAAATGTTATAGATAAGTTTTCATGACATTGATAGAATGTTGTTGTTAAATTTATTATAACATTTATTGATAGCTACAAATGATTTTATATTATATTTTATAAATGTTATTAATTAGCTATTTGTAACATTTTGAAATCATTATCTATTAACTTTTGCAACATCATTAACATGTAGTAGGTATGAATTTTGTAACATTTTAAAATGTTATAGATAAGTTTTCATGACATTGATAGAATGTTGTTGTTAAGTTTATTATAGCATTTATTGATAGCTACAAATGATTTTATATTATATTTTATAAATGTTATTAATTAGCTATTTGTAACATTTTGAACTGTTATCTATTAACTTTTGCAATATCATTAACATGTAATAGATATGAATTTTGTAACATTTTACAAATGTTATAGATAAGTTTTCCATGACATTGATAAAATGTTGTTGTTGAGTTTATTATAGCATTTATCGATAGCTACAAATATTTTTATATTATATTTTATAAATGTTATTAATTAGCTATTTGTAACATTTTCGAACTGTTATATATTAACTTTTTGCAACATTATTAACATGTAGTAGATAATATTTTAAAATGTTATAGATAAGTTTTCCATGACATTGATAGAATGTTGTTGTTGAGTTTATTATAGCATTTATTGATAGCTACAAATGATTTTATATTATATTATATAAATGTTATTAATTAACTATTTGTAACATTTTGAATTGTTATATATTAACTTTTTGCAACATCACTAACATGTAGTAGATATGAATTTTGTAACATTTTAAAATGTTATAGATAAGTTTTCTATGACATTGGTAAAATATTATTGTTGAGTTTATTATAGCATTTATTGATAGTTACAAATGATTTTATATTATATTTTATTAATTTTATTAATTAGCTATTTTATAAATTTATTTTTACATCCGCAAATGTTATGGATATAAGTTTCAGAACACTTCTAAAATGCCCTAGATTATTGTTTAATAACAATTTTAAAAATATGTTATTATTGAATTTATGATAACATTTTTAATGTTATTATAATAGTGTTACTAATATATCTTGTGTAACTTATATAAATAATGGGACACTAATGCGAAACAAATTTATAACTATAAAATTAACTTTTCAAAACATATTTTGTTGTTCATCAAAGATAAGCAGATCATATATAATGAACACATAGACATCGATAACAAAAAGCAATAACGCATGTCTCTAAATCGTTATTCCAAAATAGTTCCTAAATTATTGAAACAAAAACTGAATACCATATCATCTTCAAATTCCATGTGCTACCTTCCCATGAATAATATCCTTGATTTCCACAATCTACAACCATTGAAACAAAAATCATCGGTGTATTTTTCAAATATAATAAAATGACATAACATATGTTACAAACTTAAGAAGAGTTGAAAACATGAACATTTAAATAATTAATGCAAGACATTGACATAATACCAATAAAAGTAAATACTAAATATCATTTAAATATCATGAGAAAACAGAGAAAATAGTTAATTACCTAAAAGTTAGTTTGGGGAAACTATGACAACCTTGTCAGAAGGCCAAGCAACTGTACTACCTACGACATCTTCAACATAAATCATTTAAAAGTCGGTCTCCACAAAATGCAGAGGGTACCTTAGTTATATCTATCCAAACTCTCATAGCATTAGGGCCGAATAGGAACATGATGAACAAGTGCATCTGGATCATTTGAAGAAACACGTCCTTCATTACTAGTTCATTAGACCTCTCCAATCAAACAACTTGCATTTACTTTTGTACGAAATTGTTTTTGCAATCTACAGCACCAAATGGATGTGTCAATTTTAAGAAGCAAAAGTAATTACTAAGGGAAAATACACACACACGCACACACATAGCCAAGTGTACATTTTCATATAAACAAAAAACCTTACCAAGATATTTTGAGATTCTTGATTGTTTGCCTTTCACCTTGTAAACATGCATCTTGATTCTTCAAATGATTGGTTTTCACCTCAGAAATCTATATGAACATTTTATAAAATATATGTTCATATATAATATAAATTGTATCCATGAAAATATTAAATTAATTATATTGATACTAGCTTGCTTTTGTTTTAATGCTTCATTGAGTAAGCCCTTCATATGGTCCATTTCTTCTTTCATCTAAGCTTGCTCTTGTTTTAGTTTGTCAATAATGTTGTCCCTTTGAGCTATAATGGATAATTGTGTAAGAGTTACTCCTTTCCCTATACCTTTTACTTGTCCATATTTATCTGTACCTAATACCTTTGATATCGCATCTTCTTTCAAATTAGTTGGAGGCAAATATGAATCGTTATCAATTTCTTCCAATTTTTCCTATAAATTAAAATAATATGCAACATTATAATACTATAAAATATACAAATATACATATATTTCATAACCATAAAAAATTCTTACAATATTTTTTACGGTCTTTATGCTGACTGGCTCACCAATCTTTTTCTTATGAGCTTGTATCCAAACCTCAACTCTGGAAACAATTCGTTTTCCTGTACTTGTTTTCTAACAAAAAATGAAAATGATTATAAACAAAAAAATATCAATCATTTTAGTCCTTAATTCAGGTAAAAAAGAAAGAGACATTACAATATCCTCAGTCATGCGAGCATAGCCCCTTCGACCACCTGTGTATGGAGTTTGTTTCTTTCTTCTTTCTTTCATTTCATCACTTATTTCCTGTAACAATACAATGATTTCATAGCAAAATTTCACGTGAACATAAAAAAGAAAACATAAATAAATTTAATATAAGGGTCATTGCATGCAATGATATAGTTACCTTAAACTTTGGACTTGTTTTTTCAGCCACAAACCTTTTCCATTCAGTTATATTGTTAATGTTATCTGGTTTGAGTTCCATTCTCTCTTCTTCATTTTTGGCCATCTTAAGTTTGGTAACCTACCTTGACTTTGAAGCTCTCCAAAGTCCACCCATCTCTATAAACACATAGCGTTTCTCCCACTCTTCTTCTAACTTATATCTTGCCTAAGAGAAATAATTAAATCATTACAACAAGTACTATTTAATAGATATCTGTATATAAAACATGGAAATTCATACAATAACTAAATACATTTCCATAATATTTCTCTCATGACAGAAGAAATTTTTCTCCAATCATGAATTGTATATGGTACAATTTCTCGTGCAAGAGCTCCTAAGAAAGAAGACAACTGTACAGATTCTTAGCTGATAGGTTGACCTTTGTCATTGAATTTGACTTCAATCTGATTATCACCATTCAAAGCAATGGTCTTCATCTTAGTTGGACCTCTGTTTCTCTTATTCACATTAGAATCCATGAGATTTAATCTTCCCAAAGAACCTATTTTTTTTAAAAAAAGTTAATATAAAATTTATCAAATAATAAATTAATAATTAACACAATTTAAACTGAATAATCTAAAGGGATCATGCTTAATAAAAGGTTTCTTTCTTTATTGTTATGCTAAGACGCTAATACGAGGCTTCTTTCTTCTTTCTTTATTTTTTAAGCTAATACAAGGCTTCTAGGTTGCGGCGTTTGAACGAGATAAACTGGGTGTTCTTTCTTTCTTTATTTTTTCTTGGAAGTGATTTACGTTGTAAGAGGTAAACGATTTACGTTGGAAACAATATTATGATTAGCATTATCATTATTAACCAATCTATCTCAGTGAAGAACTGAGATGGGAGCCAAACCAGAATTTGAAGACTGAACTTCACGATTTTCTGAACCAGGATATGTTGGAAACGTTTTATCTTGGAAACGATTTATGTTGGAAATTGGGCTTTTAAACGAGGTAAACGATTTTCTTTGAAACGATTTATGTTTTGTTCCATGTATGCTTATGTAAGATATATTCTTCCTGTTTGGATTACTTTCTCTAATTCTAGTTTGCTAGAGTTAGGGCAACTAGTAGCTCATTCTCGTGAGCTCTTTGCAAGTTTCCTGGCGTTTACATGCTCGACAATGGACAAGGATTGGGTACATCTTAGTAGGTAAGGAAAAGAAAAAAGTACACACCTTTAAGGTTATGAAGTAATAACGAATGTCCTTGGCATGGTTTAACATATTTTCTTGTTTTTTGTTATTTAATAGAACTACAGATACATACATGCAAAGTGCCTGGAATTTTGTAAAGATGGCTGAAAATAATGTAGGGAACCAAAAGAAGATTTTATGCCCTTATATAGATTGTCACAACTTAAGTCATCAGGAAGGAGAACTTGTTTATGAGCATCTGATTATACGAGGAATGGATCCTACATATACAAATTGGTTCCATCATGGTGAAAGGCAAAATATAGGAGAAACTTGTACTCAAGTGAAGACTTCAGATATTTACAACTTATTTACAACTGCATATATGGAAGACAAGGATTATGCATCACCTTCAGAAGAAAGAAGGGACAAGAATTTCATGCAATTGTTGGAAGATTTTGAAACTCCTTTATTTCCAGGTTGTACAAAGTATACCAAAATGTCACCCATGTAGCGCTATATAAACACAAAGTTACAAATTGTTGGATGACAACAGCTTTAATGGCCTTTGAGATGTTAGAAGACATGTTATCGAGCATAATGTGATTCTCAAATCAGATATGCTATGAGAAAATTTCTTAAGGAATTTGATTTGGGATATGAGAAGATTCATGCTTGTGTGAATGATTGTTGCTTGTTCAGGAAAGATATAGATACAATGGAAAGTTGTCCAAAGTTTGGCTCTTCAAGATGGAAGGTAGATGGTTGAACGAAGAAGATTAGAAAAGGTTTCCCAGCTAAAGTTTTGAGATACTTTCCCATAATACCAAGGTTTATAAGGATGTTCAAGTCACCAAAAATGGGTGATGAATTACAGTGGCATTTTAAACACAAAAGTGAAGATGGCAAGATGCGTCACCCAGTGGATTCCGTAATGTGGAACTTGGTTAATGAAAAATGGCATGTTTTTCAGATGATCCTAGAAATCTTAGACTTGGCCTGGCAACTGATGGATTCAATCCCTTTTCAAATATGAGCACAACTTATAGTTGTTGGCTTGTGATGCTTGTTACTTACAATTTGTCGCCTTGGTTATGCATGAAAAAGAAAATATTATGTTGACTTTATTAATCCCAGGACCTAAGCAACCTGGTAGCGACATTGATGTTTACTTACAACCTCTGGTAGAAGATCTACAAGAATTATGGAATAATGGTGTAAATGTTTATGACTCATACAGTAAATCTTACTTCAGTTTGAAGGCTATTTTACTCTGGACAATAAATGATTTTCTAGCCTACGGAAATCTCTCTGGATGTACAATAAAGGGAAAAGTAGCATGTCCTTTGTGTGGTGACAAAACGCATGCTCAATGGTTAAAACATAGTAAAAAATTCTCTTATATGGGTCATAGGATATTTTTGTCACCATCTCATACTTATAGGAAAAAAAAAAGCGTGGTTTGATGGAAAGGAAGAAAAGGAAAGAAGCCCTGTGATCATGAATGATACAAAAATTTTATCTACTCTTAAAGATTTTAAAAATGATTAGGGAAAGAGTGGTAAGAAGAAAAGGAGGCGAGATAATGAAATTACTTCATTATGGAAAAAATATCTATCTTTTTTGAATTACCATATTGGAAGGTACATTTTATTAGTATAACATTTTTTGTTTTAAATTTAAGTATTTTTAATTTTATTTTTGCCTTTTTGTCTTACTAATTACCTTTTCGATTTTTTTTCAGGAGTTACCATTACGCCATAATTTGGATGTAATGCACATTAAAAAAATATTTGTGAGAGTATCATTGGCACTTTATTAGACATTAACAGGAAGACAAAAGATGGACTCAATGCTCGCAAGGATTTAGAAGAAATGGGGATTCGTCAAGAATTACATCCAGAAGACGTGGAGTAGGATATACCTTCCACCACTCCATATACATTATCAAAGACGGAGAAAGAAAATTTTTGTAAGAGATTATTTAACTTGAAGTTACACGATGGATATAGCTCAAACATTGGAATTTGTGTTTCAATTGAAGAACGCATGAGATATGAGTTTAAAATCGCATGACCGTCATGTTTTAATACAACAATTGTTACATAGCAGATTGAGAGGTTGTTACCTAAGGACCAAGAATGACGATTCTCCGATTATGTGCATTTTTAATAAATTATGCCAACGAAGTTATTGATAGGGAAGTAGTGGTTGGCCTTGAAGATGAGGTTATTGAAACTATATGTATGTTTGAGAGATTCTTCCGCCATCATTCTTTGATATCATGATACACCTATCGATGCATATAAGAGAAGCACGACTTGGTGGACGATTCAATATCGATGGATGTACCCTTTTGAAAGGTTAATAATGTTTATATCTATTTTTATTACGTTGTCAATTTTAAGATATTTTTTAATGTGTTATATATTTCTATTTAGGTACATGAAAATTCTCAAAGGATATTTAAAAATCGCACGCCAAGGTTGTATGGCGTAATGCTATCTTGTTGATGAATGCCTTACTTTTTGTAGTGGGTATATGAAACAAGATGTTGGAGAAAATTACCCAGATGGTCGTAATCAAGATTTTTTTTTCAGATGTGATTCTTGAAGGTCGTCCAATATCAGGAGGAAAGTCAATATTTTTTAGGAATGATGTATTAGAAAGTGCACATCGTTATGTGTTATTTAACACAACAGTGACAGAACCATTTATAGAGTAAGTATTTATATTCAATTTTCAAATTTAAGTATATCTTTACATTGTAGATGGTCGAGCTGGTCGTGCTGGGCCCGAACCTAGTCATAACGACCCGTGAGTCGGTCAGTCTCATACCTTTTGGCTATGTCAGGCCCAGGCCCAATCAATACATCCATAGCCCGTTCGTAGGTGGAAGTCTCTCATGCAGACGTAAAGACTTAAACCTAGCTCCTGCTCCATATATAAGGTACGACTCTGCCATAATAGAGGTACGTAATCACATAATCACAACCCCAGCTTTCTCTGCATACGACGATCCCACCTACACAAAAGACTGACTTGAGCGTCGGAAGGGCTTATCGGGAAACAACCCCCGACATGCCTTCTTTGTTTTGCAGGAACCTTCAAGCCAGAATTCTCGTGTTCAGCAGTCGATTCCATGGATCCAAACGGCAACGTGTAGCCACGCCAGAATCAGGTTGAACCAATTGGCGCCCACCGTGGGGCCCGACATCAGGGCACCACGTCCAAAAACACGCAGATTAGTCTCTAAAAGAATTAACCACGATATACCGCTATCGCGACTGGGTGTTATAAAGGATGGGCTAGCTATTACTGCAACCTCGCCACGCAAGACACCATGCTTCCCGCACGCAGTCTTCGGACCCGAATAATCAACCGCAACCTCAAAACTTGGAACAAGAAGAACAGAGCGTAGCTTCGGAAGATAACACTGGAATCAACATGCGCTCGAACCTCTGGCACCTATCAGATGCAGATCCTCTTGCACCTGTGCACACCTCCCTTACCCGAAAACAGATCGAGGAAGCAGCTGATCTGTTGATTCGCCAGATTCTACAATCTCAATCAAGACAACAAAGAGCCGTCTGCACGGTAGACTAGCATAACGACCGATCGCCACCTGCGAAGCCCTAGAAAAATCGTGGACGATCGGATCAATGCGACCATGAGCTTCGCCGGATCGCCTAACAACTCGAAGATAGCTCTCCCTTTACTCGTAATCTTGGATAGCCTCCCCGACGCCCAAAGACCATAATACCGACACGAAAAATATACTAGAAAGATCGATCTCCGGACTACCTACAAGACTTCCAATGATGATGAATCTACATCTGCGTTCAGACGCCATTCATGTAAGGCTTTCAGACGGCCTTTCAAGAGGGAGCTCGACAATGGTTCAATAACTTACCTCCGAGCTGTATCACATGCTTTGAAGACTTTAGGTTGCTATTCCTCAACCAATTCACCACAAGTAAGCGGCCGCAGAAGACGGCCGTGGAGGTGATGCAATTGACCCAAGGGTGGAATGAAAGCTTGTGGGAATTCATCACTCAGTTTAATAATGAAGCGGTCGAGGTCCCCGACCTCACTTGCTCGTCCATGTTGGCAGCGCTTATGAACAACACGAGGGATGAGGAGTTCAAAAAGTCATTAGCCCTCGATCAGCCCTAATCCATTCAGGAGATAAGAAATCGGGCATATAAGTACATCCAGCTTGAAGAACTATTGAAAAACACAAAGCGCAGAGTAGACGATCGCGGGCCGAGCAGCAGAGTGGATGATAACCACAAGAGACAGAAGGATCAGTCGACCTGGAGAAAGTCGATCGATCGACAGGGATATCGACGAGAGTTCACCCCGCTCAACAAATGGTATGCGGAAGTACTAGCGGCCATGAGAGCAGAAGGGGAACCTATCCGAGAACCCAACAAGATGAAGACTCCCTCCAAGGATAGGGACCCGGATTTATATTGCCGTTTCCACAAAGACATCGGTCATGACACGGAAGATTGCTGGCAATTGAAAAGAGAAATCAAATCCCTCATCTGAAGGGGAAGGCTGGGTTGATTTGTGAAGCACGAACAAAATGTCGGCCGAGCTAACGAGCATAAGACTGGTCGGCCTGACAACAGGCGACAGTATTGGAGGCGGAATGATAGGAATGATGGAGGGAGGCAATATTAAAATACTGACGACCGACGCGAAGTGAGGAGACGGTCTAGGACAAGAGGCGACAGAAATGCAGGACAACAAGATGACCGACCAGTTAGGGTCATCAATATGATTTTTGGTGGAAATGCAACAGGAGGATCCACTGCTAAAGGAAGAAAGAGGTATGCCAGGCAGGTCGGCGAAGACTTGTCGGCCAAAAGAAAGAGGCAGAATGATGGAATGATATCATTTGACGAGTCTGACCTTGACGGTATAAGTTGTCCTCATGACGACGCGCTCGTTGTCAATCTGAATATGTACGGCAACGAGGTGAAACGGGTAATGATTGATACGGGAAGCTCGGTCGACCTGTTGTATTATGATGCCTTCAAGCAAATGGAGGTACCAGAGGATCGACTACTCCCTATAGAAGGACCTATCAAATGGGTAACTGGAGCATCAGCCTACCCGTTTGCCCGGGTCTATTTGAAAGTGAAGTTCGGGCAAAAGCTGCGTCAAATAGAGAAGCACGTTGAGTTCTTAGTTGTGAAGTTTCAAGGACCGTACAATGCGATAATTGGACGAGCCACTCAAAATACCCTTAGAGCGGTCGTCTCCACCTACTACCAAGTGATGAAATTCCCAACGCCCCATAGAATCGGTATTGTCAAGGGTCAGCAGAGAATCGCTAGGGAATGTTACTTAGCGGAAACAAAAACACTAGACGGGGTGGTAGTCCTGACGAGCTCTCTTGACGTGAGAGCCGACGAGGAGACGGAGAGACTGAACCCAATGGAAGAAACACAACGGGTCATATTAGACGAGGCCGACCGCTCCAAATTTACAAATCTAGGTTTCGAGCTTCAAAAAGACCTAGTTAAAGAAATCACGGACTGCTTAGTAGAAAACAGATCGGTTTTCGCTTAGATACCGAGCGACATGCCTGGAATTTCTCGATCGGTCGCATCGCACTCCCTTGGTATTCGACAAGATTACAAGCCGGTTAGAAAGAAGAAGCGGTGGAAAAACAAAGAACGCCAGGAGGTGATTGAGAAGGAAATAGAAAAGCTACTCAATGCCGGGTTCATTCGGGAAGTCAAATACCCGGAATGGTTGGCCAACGTCGTACTCGTAAAGAAGAAAAACAGAAAGTGGAGAATGTGTATCGACTTCACCGACCTAAACAAAGCATGCCCAAAAGACAGTTTTCCTTTGCCCAAGACCGACCTCTCGTGCAATGCCTCAAAAGCTCGAGACCTTCTAAGCGATTAATAAAATGGGCGAGAGAAGTGGGGAGTTCGATATACATTATAAGCCTCGGACTACGATCAAGGCTCAAGTGTTGGCAGACTTCGTTGCAGAAATGAGTCGACCCAACTCGCAAGACGAGCAACACCCTGCCTGGAGCTTATTTGTTGAGTGGTATTAATTAGCCCGCATATAGAAGAAAAGGTGGAATACGCTCTTCGGCTAGAATTCAAGGCCTCCAATAACGAAGTAGAATACGAGGCTCTGATAGCCGACCTCCAATTGGCTAAGGAGATGGAGGTAAAACATTTGAAGGTATATAGCAATAGCCAAGTAGTGGTCGGTCAAGTCACCGACGAGATGAAGCCAGGGAGCGATGATCAAGTACTTGGAGCTAGTAAAGCAGGAATTAAGTAATTTTGAGCAGTACTCGATCAGTAGGATAGAATGAGCTCAAAATGCTAAGGCATATGTGCTTTCCAAAATGGCTTCCGATCGAGACGCCAAAAATAACGTTACAGTCGAACGCATTTGGTTGCCTAGCATTCTAAAGCCAAGGAAGTGCTTGACGTAAATCTGGGGTCGATCAAGTTTGGATGGAACCGATCAGACGATACCTCCTAGAGGGAACACAACCGGAAGAAACGTTGGAGGCCAAGAAACTGAGAACAAAGGCGGCCGAATATGCGGTCATTAATGGCACTCTATACAAGTGATCTTATGATTAGCCACTACTGCGATGCTTGAGCGAAGAAGAGGCAAAACAAGCAATGGCCGAAGTCCACGAAAGAATCTGTGGAAACCATGTGGGAGGCAGAATGTTGGCTCATAGACTGATCAGGCAGGGGTATTTCTGGCCGACAATGAGGAAGAACTGCCAAGATAAAGTCAACGGATGTGAGGCTTGCCAGAAAAACGATAGCCTGTCTCACCAACCGACCGAGAGGATGAAAATCGTGAGTTATCCTATCCCTTTTGCTCAATGGGGAATGGATATACTGGGGCCTTTCCCTCTCGATCCTGGACAGAAGAAGTTCCTGATAGTGGCAGTGGAATACTTCACCAAATGGGTAGAAGTGGAAGCGGTCGCTACAATTACTAAGCAGAAGGTGGAGAATTTCGTAAGGAAAAATATATTAAGCCGCTTCGGGATGCCTATGGTATTGGTTACAGACAAGGGTCGGCAGTTTGATAACGATAAGTTCAAAGATTTCTACGACCGGCTAAAGATAAGGCTACAGTTGACCTCAGTAGCTCATCCTCAAAGCAACGGTCTCGTGGAGAACACTAACAAAAAGATAATGAGTGCTCTCAAGAAGCGACTAGACGGACGAAAGACTTGGGTAGAAGAGTTGGACGAAGTATTGTGGACATACAAAACCACACCAAATGGAGCCACAGGGGAAACGCCGTTCAGGATGACTTTCGGGGCAGAAGCCCTAGTTCCAGTAGAAGTGGTGTTGCACAATCAAAGAATGTCGAGTTATGAAGAGGAGTGGAATAACGAAGCCCGCAGAGCAGAACTCGTGCTTCTCAGTGAAGACAGGGATAGGGCGGCCGCTCGCTCGAAAGCCGTCAGTCAAAAAGCAACGAAGTTCTACAACAGAAGAGTAAGGCCGAGCAACGTAAAGGTTGGCGGATACGTCCTGCGAAAAGCCGAGGCGGCTGGGAAACATCCTAAAAGGCTCGGACAGGCGTGGGAAGGGCCCTATCAGGTGATCAAGCAAGCCAGACATGACTCTTACATCCTACGCGATGCGAACGGGAAAATTCTATTGAGGCCCTGGAACTCTCGAAACTTGAAGGCGTTCTACCAGTAGATAAGTTTTATTTTAGTTAATCTTTGTCTATTACTGTTTTGTGTACACAGCCTGTGGGTATCTTTTTCCTGGCCCTGCCAGTCAGGTTTTTTAATGGCCCACACCCTCACTATCATCAATAAAGGGGTTTTTCAGATTTCTCGGCAAGAAGAAATTTCATTAAATTTGGCAAAGAGTAGAAAATCCCGCGATTATCTCAGAAGCCCCTCACTCAGAAAGCATACACCGACACGCTGTAGTCGCACTGATACATACCTTACGATGAGGTGCACTACCAAACAATCGCTTCTATTAAAACCTCATGGCATCAATATAATCAAAGCGAAGAATCACAATCACTAAATTTCAAAACCAAAGAGTACTTCATTGCATTCATAAATCCTAAATACAATATCTCTATAATTTACAACTACATATGTCTAAAATAAACAAAGAGCTCCTATCTAGGTCATCCCAAAATATCCCAAAGGTCCCCAATGACCAACCAGTGGGCCATGCTCCTCTCGCCGCACCACACACAAGCAGAAAAAATCTCAAAATCCGAGCTAGAGTCACACTACATCAGTCACCGAAAAATAGTCGCAATTTGGGTGAGTTTGCGAAACTCAATGAGTAACCATCATCGATGGTTTACCCAATCGTGCATTACGCAAAATTACGTCTGAGGCAACACATGTCATAAATCGATTTCATACAATCAAAATCACACACTTACAGTTAGGCCATATCACATTCATAGCATAATCACGCATCGTATGCACAATGATTTCCAATTCATTATTAGCATTGTGATTTGGCCGTCGAGTTATCCCATTTTGGGCACATCACACGTAAATCGCGTTTGGGGTAGAGAGCCCTCTGGTATACACTACAGCCCACGCCAAGCTAGTGGATAGGAGAGCCCTCCGGTATACACTAATCCCTTTTCACTTATCACATTTAATGAGCTTATAGCTCGGTCGGATCGTAATGTGCTCCACCACAATGGCTATCATCGATTCTATTCATGCCTGGCATGCGTTCACAATTCTCACTAATACATATCTCATGCGAATCACATAATCAAAACACAGATAGTTCACATACATAGCACATAACACATAAGAGATTGAGAAACCAACTAGGTTACTCACCAGAACTTCCGAAGCTATCTGCTTGGAAGTTCCTGAATGTCCGTAGAACGACGATCCAACGACGCCTAAAACAAGAAAATATAGTCCCATTACTAAATGCTCAATTAACGATGCATGAATGCATATCTCGGTGAAATGACGTCTTATGCATGTTCACGATTTTCCGGTGCTAAAACCCAATCTTGAACTTTTAAGCCCAATTTTGCCTCTTTATTCAATTGATCGACGGTAATTAATCCAATCCTAAAATTCAGTCAATTTCCTCAATTCATACTCTCTATCACCAATTCCTATTCATTCGATTGAAACCTCTATAGCAATTTCCAATTAAAACTCAATTGTCCCAATTGACACTTAGTCACACTATGTCTTATGACCAGACCTTAATCACTATAATTCAATACCATTTAATTCAATTCTAACTCCCATAATACTTCTCAAACACACCTCTTCGACACCGTATGAGGTCAACAAGAAATGAAAAAACCAAGTGACATCGCTGTCCACGATTGCACTGGCGCCAACCTCATGCCCGCAGGTCGACTGGCGTGAGCCCTACCCACCGGGTCAACCGCCGCTCGCTTGATGAGCTACGCAGATCGCTCGACCTACGCTACTGCGTGGCCGAGCTACACACACGGCTGGTCGGTCGGTCGCTCAGATGACCGATCGATCCGCAACTGGTCGGTCGATCGTCAGATGCCGGCTACACTCTGCTGTCTGCACGCCGAAGCTACACTCACTGCCGTCGCATCGCCGAGCTACACTCTGCTCAATCCGCATGTTGGCTACACTCGTCATTCAGCATGCCGAAGCTACACTCGCTTTCGTCTGCATGCCGAAAGCTACATTAAGCAGCGTAGTCTCCAATCTAAATCCAATCTACACATATAGCTCTCCTTCTTCCCCAACACATCTTTTAAACACACCACCCGATTTCGCTCTTTACGACTCTATAACTCTCCAATTCCAATCTTTCCTCTTTCAACAACTCTCAAACAATTCAATACACCTAAATCAAACAATTTCATCATCGGAAACCTTAACATATACAATCATCAAAACTTTCACAAATCCACTCTTCGATCCTTTACACAGCCACGACAACACCAAAATAAAACCCATCCAGAAACACTCCCAACTACCCAATCAAACATAATAAATGCCATAAATACAGTAGAAACCATTAATAATAACATTAAATTCATTAAAACTTACCAATCAAAGCTCAAATCCACAAATCTCTCAAGATCGCCGTAAACCCTAGAGTTCCTTCAAATCCTCCGATCTACCAATATCAAACCTTCCAACCTTTAACAACCATTATAACATGTTAGACTAACATCAATGAAGAGAACCCATTAAAGAAAATCAAGAAATCCTCACCAATGGGAGGAAATCAAGAACGCCGAGGGGAAGAGGAGAACTCGCAAAATGCCTTCTTCGATTTTTCCCCAAAATTGCTAAACCCTAACTATTTATAGACACAGTCTCTATATCAGTCCATATTTCAGTCTCTAAATTTCAATGGCTCAACATAATTATTTTCCATTGCCCTTAGACCATTCTTCCAGTACTATACAGTCATTTAATCTGTCACTCTAAAATTTCCGATCCGGGCATTATCTCTCGAATTTCTTGGAAATTTCCTATAAGCCACTATAAATAACCAAATCACTCATAAACTATTCTAAATCATTCACTTGAACCCAATAACTCAATTCCTCAATTAAACACGATTGATCGGTCAATGGTTCACAATCCAATCAGATTCTTAGTCGCAATTGAAATGCTTAAAATCATGAATGCATGTACTATAATTAAATGCATATGTAAGAAATCAATTCCTCTATAATTAGAGGCCAATAACATATTCAATCGGTGAATGCAAGTGCGATCTATCAGTCTAACCCATAATTACCAAAATACCCCCCTTTCAGCGAAAGCGGGATGTTACAATTCTCCTCTCTAATAAAATTTCGTCCCGAATTTTCTTACTGACCGACGAACAAGTGAGGATCTTGCCTCCTCACGTGCTCTTCGCCTCCCAAGTCGCCTCCTTATGAGAATGGTTCTTCCAAAGGACTTTCACCAATGGAATAACTCGGGACCTCAACTGCTTGACCCACATCCAATAATCGCACCGACTCCTCAATATAATTCAGATCATCGGCTATCTCAATCTCCCGAGCGGAATCACACGAGTCGGATCCGATCGGTATCTCCTGAGCATGCTCACATGGAACACATCATGAAGGCTGCGACATCTCACTCGACAAGGCCAACTTATAAGCCAACGGTCCAATCCAGCTCAAGAATCTCAGATGGACCGATATGCAGAGGACTCAACTTGCCTTACTACCAAATCGAGAACTCCTCTCCACGGAGACACTCTAAGGAACACTCTATCTCCCACAAAGATACTCCATCTCTCCCGATCGCCGATCCATATAACTCTTACGCCTATCCCGAGTCGCCTTGATGCGACTCGAATCACCGTACCTTATCAATCGTGTCTGGATCATTTCGAGACTCTCTAACATCCTCATACCCTCTTCATCCCAAAGAAAGAGGGATCTACACGACGTCCATATAATGTCTCGTGGGTGCCATACAATGCTACTCGCATGCGATTATTGTAAGCAAACTCTACCAGAGGCAAATCGATCCCATGCACCTCGGAACTCTAACACGCAGTTTCAACATATCCTCAACGATCAATAGTCCTCTCACTCTATCCATCCATCTCGAGGATGAAGCGCTGTCTTTGAAGTTCAATCTGGTCCCCGTAGGTATCGCAAACTCCTCCGAATCTCGAAGTAAACTCGGGATCCCTATCGACCTATCGAAATCGGGACCCCATGCGGTGAACTATCTACTATATACTTCGGGCAACCGATCGAGGGTATTGCTCTCCCTCATCGGCAAGAAGTGAGCCGATTTAGTCAATCGGTCCACTATGACCCAAATAGCATCACTCTGCCTCGGCGTCCTGGGCAATCCCATGATAAAATCCATCGTAATACGTTCCCATTTCCACTCCGGAATGGGCAACGAATCTGATCTCCCAATCGGGGCTGGTGCTCGGCCTTAACTTCTTGTACGTCAAACATCGAGAAACATACTCCGCCACATGTCTCTTCATACCCGGCCACCAGAAATGCAACTTAAGAGTACGATACATCTTGGTGACCCCCGAATGCATGGCATAAGCGGCCAAATGAGCCTCCTCTAAAATTTCACGCCTCAGATCCTCCACATTAGGAACACACAATCGCTGGCCCATCCATAAAGTATCATCCCTCAGCTCAAACTCAGACTGCCATCCTGATCTGACTCTGTCAATCAATCTGACCAAAGCTGGATCCTGATCCCGCACCTCCCGATCCGATCATGCAATCGGCCTCACCTCGAGTCGCAATCAAAGCTCCATCCCGACTCAAATCTATCCGCACATTAAGTGCTCTCAATCGAACTAAGCATGGCAACCTCGAAACACGAATCTGAGTACATTACCATGCGATCTCCTACTCAAAGCATCACCACCACATTGGCCTTTCTGGGTGGTACTGATAAGGCGATCGTAATCCTTAAGCACTCCAACCATCTCCTTCGCCGATTCACTCTCGCGACTCAACAAATACCTCAAGTTCTTATGATCGGTGAAGATCCGAACGTCTCCCATACGTATAATGTCTCCAGATCTTGAGCAAACACCACAAACCGCTTAATTCCAAGTCATGCAGGATAATTACCCTCATGGGCTTTCAACCGCCTCGATGCATAAAGCATGACTCTCCGTCTTTGCATCAAGACACAAACCTAAACCTAGGCTGCTAAGCATCACTATAAACCTCGAAACCTCCCCGATCCAGATGGCAAGGCTAACACCGCGCCATAGTCAACCGATGTATCAACTCATCGAAACTCCTCGACACTCATCTGTCCATCCGGCCACACTCTTCCTCGTAAGTCTTGTCAAAAGGGCGAGATCACGAAAACCCTCGACAAACCTCCGTAATATCCACGCCAATCAGAAACTCCTCAACTCGAGACCGTTCCTCGGAATCTCCCAACTCCTCATCGCCTCAATCTTGTGAGGATCTGCAGATACCCTCACTGACACTATGGGCCTAAAACACCACCTCGTCGAGCCAAAATTCACACTTAGTGAATTTGGCATACAGCTGCCTATCTCTCATAATCTGCAGCACAACTCTCAGATGCTCTGCATGCTCCTGTCTAGACCTCGAATATACCAAGATATCATCAATGAATACGATCACAAACTGATCCAGGTATGGCTGAAAAACCCTATTCATCAAGGCCATGAAGGCTGCCGGGGCATTAGTCAACCCGAACGGCATCACTAAAAACTCGTAATGTCCATACACGCCTCCCGAAGCACTCTTGGGCACATCGGCCTCTGCGATCCTCAATCGATAGTAACTGGACCTCAAATCTAACTTGGTAAACACAGAGCTCCTCGCAATCGATCAAAGAGATCATCGATCCTAGGCGGTGGGTACCTATTCTTAATGAAGAACCTGATTGAGCCGCCTATAATCGATGCAAAGTCTCATAGTCCGCCCTTCTTCTTCACAAACAATACCGAGCTCCCGGCGAAACACTGGGCTGATAAACCCCTTATCCAACGGCTCCTGCAATCGAGCCTTAGCTCCCTCGCCCACCGGTGCCATCCTATCTGGAGGTATCGATATAGGAGCGGTACCGAACGAGGTCAATCTCGAACTCGTCTCCGTCCGTGGCAAAAACCCAGTAACTCCTCGAAACACATCTGAACTCCACGATCACAGGGACATCCTGCAACTTCTGCTGCCTCTCGAATCCCCACGTGAGCCAAATAGGCTCTCGCGGCACCTCTCATCGACCTCGAGCACTCGAAAACGAGATCATCCCAGGCAATCGCCGACTAACACCTCGAAAAATAGCCCTCGGTGACCAGAGACTCTAACACAACCTCCTCGTATAGCAATCCATAATCGCCACATGGGCGAGTGAGCGATCCATCCCCAAAATCACCCCAATCTCTCAAGAGGCAACACAATCAAATCTGCACTCAATACTCATCAATCTACCCAATCGGGCATCCTCGCAAATCTCGCCTAAGCGGTGGTACTACCTAAAGGTGTACTCACCGCAATCCATCTTGAAGCATCTCTCTACTCACATGCAATCTACATGCCACATGAGGTGCAATAAATGAATGTGTGGACCACGGATCTGTCAATGCATACACTCAATATCGAGCGAATAAACCTGCAACCACATCTGGAGAGTCCTGGGCCTCGCACCTTTGGTCATAAGCGTAGACCACGGCTGCGCGATCATGACCGACTATCCCGACTCTCCGATCCCATAAAAGAATCTCTTGTTCCTCTCCGAAGCTCGCCTCATCCACTAGATCTAGGTCCCTCTTCGGCTCTGCTTGCACAACGTCTACTACCAGCTCTCCCACTCGAAGCGGGCCAGGCTCCACAGATCTGGGGCGGTGTCGGATCGATGCTCCATCGAGCCACACCTCAAACACGCTCAGGTGAACCTCCAACACTCCCACTATGCCTCCTCTCACAAAACTCACACAGAGGAAGTCGGCCGGAGCCTCGACCCTCGCCATTGCTACCCGACCGCCCCAAATCGCCTCTCTCGAACAAGACGGGCACTGGGACCTCCAAAATCCCAGGCACCTTGCACGCGTCTGCTAAAGCTCCTCCCAGAGCTACCTCAGCTATCACTTGGATCTCTTACTCAGAGATCCCCACCAACCTCAACTCTGCTCTGTCTCGAAAGTTGCTCGATCCGATTGCGGTGACCTCGGCTCCTGGGTGCCCATATCGGACCGGCTAACTTGCAGATGCGAATATCCAGATTCACCCTCCTCAAATCTCCGACCGATCGCCTCGAAAAGAAATCAAAACAGACGCATATGCCAATAACTCATTAAATCGGACCTCATAATCGACCAACGCCATAGACCCTGCCTCAAATCCGAAACTCCTGCATCTTCATTTCCATATAAACCACGGGCGTATAATTGTCTCGAAAAGCTCTCAAAAGTCCGCCAAGTCAAAACACAGTGCCGTGGAACTCCCGAACAGTCTTCCACCACCGATTTGGACCACAAAGCAAAGAGGCAAGCATAGTCAAACCTCTCCTCTCAGATCACAATCCATCCGTCCAAAGACCCGCTCGGTCCTCTCCAACCAACCCTCGACCTCTGCGAGTCGGTCTTTAGTGAAATCGACAGCCCCCTTCTGTGACGATCATACCTCCGTTCTAGTCTCATGGGAACCACGGAGGTCGCTCCTCAAACTAGGCATGAGGACTCTCTACTAGCTCCCTTGATCCTTGGTCACCGAAAGATCGACACGATCACCAAAGGCGGATGACCTACAATAAAATCACAATTCTGATCAATTTCTTTCTTTTCTCACATAATTCAAGCCTAAAATATACTATGCCCAAAGATGCCAAACCATGCTCGATACCACCAATGTAGCCCCCATCAGTAGAGCATACACCGTCGCTTTGTAGGTCGTCTGGATACATACCTTCGATGAGGTGCCTATCAAACAATCGCTTCTATTAAAACCTCATGGCATCAACATAATCAAAGCGATGAATCACAATCACTAAATTTCAAAACCAAAGAGTACTTCTCATTGCATTCATAAATCCTAAATACAATATCATCATAATTTACAACTACATATGTCTAAAATAAACAGTGAGCTCTATCTAGGTCATCCCAAAATATCCCAAAGGTCCCCGGTGACCAACATGTGGGCCATGCTCTCTCACCGGACACACGAAGGAAAAATCTCAAAATCCGGGCTAGAGTCACACTTTACCATTCTCACGAAAAATAGTCGCAATTTGGGTGAGTTTATGAACTCAATGAGTAACCATCATCGATGGTTTACCCAGTCGTGCATTACATAAAATTACGTGCTGAGGCAACACATGTCATAAATCAGATTTCATACAATCAAAATCACACACTTACATTAGGCCATATCACATTCATAGCATAATCACGGACCGTATGCACAATGATTTCCAATTCATTATTAGCATTGTATTTGGGCGTCGAGTTATCCATTTTTGGGCATATCACCTGTAAATCGCGTTTGAGGGTAGGAGAGCCCTCTGGGTATACTTCTGACCACGCAGCACTAGGGATAGGAGAGCCTACGGGTATACACTAATCCCTTTTCACTTATCACATTTAATGAGCTTATAGCTCGGTCGAGATCGAGAATGTGCTCCGACAATCTGGCCATCGATTCTTGATTCCTATTCATACCTAGCATGCGTTCACAATTCTCACTAATACATATCTCATGCGAATCACATAATCAAAAGCACGGATAGTTCACATACATAGCACATAACACATAAGAGATTGAGAAACCAACTAGGTTACTCACCAGAACTTCCGAAGCTCTTGCTGGAAGTTCCTAAGCAATGTCCGTGAAACGACGATCCAACGACGCCTCTAAAACAGTAAAATATAGTCCCATTACTAAATGCTCAATTAACGATGCGATGAATGCATATCTCTCGGTGAAATGACGTACTATGCATGTTCACGATTTTCCGGTGCTAAAACCCAATCTTGAACTTTTAAGCCCAATTTTGCCTCTTTATTCAATTGATCGTGATGAATTAATCCAATCCTAAAATTCAGTCAATTTCCTCAATTCATACTCTCTATCACCAATTCCTATTCATTCGGTCGAAACCTCTATAGCAATTTCCAATTAAAACTCCAATTGTCCCAATTGACACTTAGGTCACACTATGTACTATGATGGACCTTAATCACTATAATTCAATACCATTTAATTCAATTCTAACTCCATAATACTTCTCAAACACACCTCTTGGACACAGGTATGAGGTCAACAAGGAGAGAAAAAACCAAGTGACATCGCGTCCGTGATTGCACTGGCGCTCGACCTCATGCCCTTGCGTCGACTGGCGTGAGCCACAGCCCATTGGCTGAACCGCTCGCTCGCCTGACGAGCTACGCAGGATCGCTCGACCACAGCTCGCCTGCATGGCCGAGCTACACACAGCTGGTAGGTCGGTCGCTCGCGTGACCGATCGATCCGCATTGGTGGTTTGATCGCTGCATCTTGCGGGCTACACTCTGCTTTCGTCCGCATCGCTGAGCTACACTCTGCTTCGTCGCATGCCGAGCTACACTCTGCTAAATCTGCATCTTGGGCTACACTCTGCTTTCGTCGCATCCGAAGCTACACTCTCTAACTTGTTCAGCATGCCGAGCTACACTCTGCTCGTCCGCATGCCGAGCTACACTCTGCTCGTCCGCATGCCGAGCTACACTAAGCCGCGTAGTCTCCAATCTAAATCCAATCTACACATACAGCTCTCCTTCTTCCCCAACACATCTTTTAAACACACCAGTCCAGTATTCCCATCTTTCCGACTCTATAACTCTCCAATTCCAATCTTTCCTCTTTCAACAACTCTCAAACAATTCAATACACCTAAATCAAACAATTTCATCATCGGAATCCTTAACATATACAATAATCAAAACTTCCACAAATCTACTCTTCGATCCTTTACACAGCCACGACAACACCAAAACAAAACACATCCAGAAACACTCCCAACTACCCAATCAAACATAATAAATGCCATAAATATAGTAGAAACCATTAATAATAACATTAAATTCATTAAAACTTACCAATCAAAGCTCGAATCCATAAATCTCTCAAGATCGCCAGTAAACCTAAAATCCTTCAAATCCTCCGATCTACCAATATCAAACCTTCCAACCTTTAACAACCATTATAACATGTTAGACTAACATCAATGAAGAGAACCCATTAAAGAAAATCAAGAAATCCTCACCAATGGGAGGAAATCAAGAACGTCGTAGAGGGGAAGAGGAGAACTCGCAAATGCCTTCTTCGATTTTTCCCCAAAATTGCTAAACCCTAACTATTTATAGACACGGGTCTCTATATCGATCCATATTCCGGTCTCTAAATTTCAATGGCTCAACATAATTATTTTCCATTGCCCTTAAACCATTCTTTCAATCTTATCTGATCATTTAATCATCACTCTAAAATTTCCTATCGGGCATTATCTCTCTAATTTCTAAAATTTCCTATAAGCCACTATAAATAACCACCACTCATAAACTATTCTAAATCATTCACTTGAACCCAATAACTCAATTCCTCAATTAAACACGATTGACCAGTCGATTTGCTTCACAATCCAATCAGTTCTTAGTCACATTGAAATGCGGAAAATCATGAATGCATGTACTATAATTAAATGCATATGTAAGAAATCAATTCCTCTATAATTAGAGGCCAATAACATATTCAATCAGTGAATGCAGTGCAGTCTATCAGTCTAACTCATAATTACCAAAATACCCCTGCTCGCAGAAACGGGATGTTACACTATCGCTCGGTCGAGTCGCCAAGACAAGATCCTTGGGACCACAGCTCGGCCTCGACTATAGATCGACCAGGTTGCTAAGACGAGATCCTTGAAACCATTGATCGACTTCGACATCGTTCGGTCGGGTCGCCAAGACAAGATCCTTGGGAACACAGCTCGGCCTCGACTATAGATCGACCAGGTTGTCGAGACGAGATCCTTGGAACTATCGATCAACTTCGACATCGCTCGGCTGGGTCGCCAAGACAAGATCCTTGGGACCACAGATTGGCCTCGACTATAGATCGACCTGGTTGCCAAGATGAGATCCTTGAAAACATCGATCGACTTCGACATCGCTCGGTCGGGTCGCCAAGATAAGATCCTTAGGACCACAGCTCGGCCTCGACTATAGATCGACCAGGTTACCAAGACGAGATCCTTGGAACCATCGATCGACTTCGACATCGCTCAGCCGGGTCGCCAAGACAAGATCTTTGGAACCACAGCTCGGCCTCGACTATAGATCAACCAGGTTGCTAAGACGAGATCCTTGGAACCATCGATCGACTTCGACTATCGCTCGGCCAAGTCACCAAGACAAGATCCTTGGGACCATAGCTCGCCCTCGACTATAGATCGACCTCAACGTCGTTCGGCCATGAGAGACTTTATCAAATCCTACTATAGATCGAAAATAAAGAACACAAACACGAAAAATGACTTCGAAATAATGAAGGACAAAAATAAGAATCTCATTTCTTTGAATCCATCCTGGTCACAAGCCCGACCAGGTGAGCTTTAAAAATCAGCAGAAAGAGAGCTATGAACAGTCGGGGAAGAGGTATGAATAGTCGAGGGAGCAGGAGAAGCCTCGGAGGTAGGTGGATGCACAGGAGAAGCCTCAGAAGTGGACTTAACAATCGGGACAGGAACAGGGCCTAAGGGAGCAACCGGAGGAATATTCTCATGAGAAAGGTCGTCCGACTCACTTGAGCTAAGGTCCAGTTCCTCGTTCGGAACAAAGGTCCGCTCTCCCTCATTTCTTCCAGCGAAAGGCCAAGAGCTTCGGGGAGCAGCGACTCGACATAATCCTCGAACGAAGGACACTCCACCCCGTCAGGAACGTGAACCTCATGGCACCTTTTCAGGATCAAGAGGGTCAAGTCGCAGGTGAACTCTAAGCACTTCCCATGAAGGATTCGCTCTTTCCAATGCTTTATCGCCTCGACCCTCTGCTTCTTGAGGGAGCATCGCAACTCCCTCAGTATATCCTCGGTCCTGTGTCTACCCTCCACCACTGCATGATAGTCCTGGAGGAACTTTTCTTTAAGCTCTCTCTCCGACTCCACTTCCCCCTACAATACCTCACACTCCTTGGCCAGCTCACCCTTCACTGCAATCACCCTGTTTTTCTCCTCCTCCTCCATGAAGTCGAGCTTTCAGCGTTTCTCTCCTCCTCCCCGTGAGCCGAGCCTTGGCGCTTCTCCTCCTCCCAAAACTTCCTCTCCTCTTCCAAAGAAGAGAGCTTAGCCCCGAGAACATCTTTCTCTTCCTTGGCCTCAGAGAGCTCGGCCCTTAAAGTCCTCACCTGCTCAAGGAGATCATGCACCTCTGGTCCAATGATTGAATAAGTCCGTCGAAGCGATTCGATACGTCGATGCATCGAGGCAGACAAAGCTCCTCCTAGCGCGCTTCACGGACAACACGGGCCGATAGCTCCTGATGGGTCAGCGAGTCAATGCGCTCCTCGTCCACAGGGGGAACGATCTTCTCGACAATATGAAGAGCCACATTGAGATTAGCGAGCGATGTAGTCTTATCCAGACTAATCGCTGGCTCCCATTTATCAGCGCTCGCTGCTCGCTTCGTCCCCTTGCCCTTATCCGACCGAGTAGTAAGCTCTCCCATTTTCTCTTTCTCCTTGCCTTGATCCGAAGGACGAGAAAACTGACCAGCAACCCGGACGGTCTTTTTTCTCTTAAGAGGTGGCTCCACCTCCTCTTCCTCCTCCCCTTCTAAACCCGCTTGACCCGCGCTCGCCAACACGATCAACAATGATACCGACACGACAGGACGGTCATCAGTGGATGGAGGGGCCAGCAACACCACATGACCTGGCTCCACTGGCAGAGCAGCACCTTCACGGGTCTCCGCCTCCTTCCTCTTTTTCTTCCTTTCGGCCTGCTTTTTGGATTTAGGGGGAAGGGAGGACCCGGGGAAATCTTCTATCCTCACCATGGCTACACAGCAATAAAACAGGTCAGAAAGCGAAACCAATACTAAAAAATATAGCAAATAATTGAACCACGAAGGGTCAACCAGGCGGGGCGGTTTCCTCTCCTAGCCCGCTAATTTGTGGCGGGGGGTCGAGTAGGAAGGAATCGACCGAGGCCCCCCCGCGATATCCCAGAATGAGCCAAGTGAAGTTATATTAGCCGAGCTCCTTTATGCGACCGACCACCTCCCACTCCTCTCTACTAAGAGATATGCTCGACGTGTCGTTCCATCGCTCGGCTAAAGGATACCTCCACGACTGATACTCGAAGGAGGATCCTGGGGCTTTCACGAAGAAGTACTTCGTCCCCCAAGCGGAGATTTTCAAAGCTGTTCCGGTCGGGCGATATCTGGCATCCCTGTACAGCAAAGAAGGGACCCCGTCCCCAGAGCTCGGACTCTGGTTCATCCTCAAAAAGTGACGCAGATGCTAATCGAAGAGGGCAAATTAATCGATGGCACAAAGAAAGCCAAACCATTGATAAACCTCCGGTTGTCGGAGAATTTGGCTCGGCATCGGTGATAGGCAGCGCACACCTCATCAACAATCAGGGTGTACGGGAGCCTCATACAGTCCACCGAGAAAAAACTATCAAAAACAACAAAATACCCACTCAGGTTGCTGTGGATTCGTTCGTGGTTGAAGGCTAGCCTGGGTCTCCAGGACAAAGGGATGTTGTTCCTAATAACCGACCGATTCAACTCCCCCACGGTCATCGTCGATGCATTTCTCGGTGGCTCCTCCACAACCAACCCATCCTTCCGCTCTCTCGTCAAGATTTCTTCAATGTTTCCTACCATACTTCTAGAACTGGTCGTCGACATGCTCACTAAGAAGAAACCTTTGAAAAGACTTTAGAGGAGGATACGAGGGAAGAAGGACGTACCTATTTAGTGATTTGAGGTTGGAAAATCGGACGACGGCTGAAAGAAATTTTCGAGAACTGTAAACGAAAAAGAGCAAGTGAGAGCAAGATAACGAAGCAAACGTGAAGAAAACCCATAGTCTGTTGATCCCGAGTACTTATAGAAGACCAATCGAACGAGCGTTCCAACCAACGCCTGACGCGTGGTGAAAATCCAGGCCGAGCTCAGACGCGTGGCTGCATCTGAGTGGAGGTAAATTAGGGTTCTTAGAAACCCGGAGCGGCGCAACAGTTGAAAAGACGTACGTGACAACTGCACAACGGTTACAAATTTTGAATATCTGTCAGAGGGCACGCGCCGTCAATAATAAATGCTCCAAGTACCTTCACGCGCTCAATGACGATGTGGATCCGATCTACCTTGGCGCGAGCTACCATGCGATAAGTACCAATGCCAACTGATCGGGACACTTAACCGCCAGATCCCAATACTAGCGATCCGCATCAATGTTTGATATCCGACCGAGGGCCTACCGAGTCATCCTATGGACGAGCTATAAGACCAGATACTCCTTCTAACCCTTCTCCTTTTCGGACTCGAGGAGTAGGGGCTTATGGTCGGGCCGATCGTGCTGGGCCCGAACCTAGTCATAACGACCCGTGGGTCGGTCGACCCATCTTTCAAGGATCAGTCTCATACCTTTTGGCTATGCCAGGCGCAGGCCCAATCAATACATTCATAGCCCGTTAGTAGGTGGAAGTCTCCCATGCAGACGTAAAGACTTAAACCTAGCACCTGCTCCATATATAAGGTACGACTCTGCCATAATAGAGGTACGTAATCACATAATCACAACCCTAGTTTTCTCTGCATACGACGATCCCACCTACACAAAAGACTGACTTGAGCGTCGGAGGGGCTTTTCGGGAAACAACCTCCGACTTGCCTTCTTTGTTTTGCAAGAACCTTCAAGCCAAAATTCTTGTGTTCAGCAGTCGATTCCATGGATCCAAACGGCAATGTCGCCACGCGAGAATCGGATGAACCAGTAGATAATTTTTTCATTGATTGCTATTAGAATACATTTGGAGGAGTTAAAAGAATCGAATAAAAATCTTGAGAGGAATCACAACTTACTTCAAAAGACACATGCAAAGAGTTTTTCAACATGGTTGAAAGGAAAGGTATTGCACTAAAAATGTTTTGTATATATTTTGTAAGCTTTCTTTTCAATAATATTAACTCCTTTTTGGAATCATCTATATAGGTTTCATTCCAAACTTACGTATATGATGATAGGAGACACTAAAATGGATTGCAAATGGTCGAAGAAATTATGCCAAGAGCTATAGTGGTTATGTTATAAATGGACAACGGTTTCACCTGAAAGGATGTTGAAAAATCAACACAAAATAGTGGTGTTTCAATTGAGGCATCAACAATATGTAGATCAAGTGCAAAAGATGCTTCACAAGTTGTTGATGTTGTTACATATTATGGGGTGATAAAAGAGATTATTTTATTAGATTACCATAAATTTTAGCTTCCAATATTTAAGTGTGATTGGGCAAATGTAGGACATGGAGTTAAAGTTGAAGAAGGTTTTACACTTGTTAATTTGCACCAAAGTCAGAATCAATATGTGAGAGAGCCTTTTATCCTAGCATCGCAAGCAAAACAAGTGTTTTACTCTAGAGAAACCGATTCATCTAATCGGTATGTTGTGTTGAAGGCCCCCCCGAGGGGTTACTATGAGTTGGAAATGTATAATGAGGATGAGGATTTCACGTATGGGTCAGAATATGTTACTGCACGAAATATGAATGTCCATGATGATAGTGAGGAAGTTAATTATGTAAGAGAGGAATGTGAAGGTCTATTGGTGTGATAACTTTGTCGTAGTTTCTCTAAACCAACTTTAAGTTACATTTTTCCCAAATTTTTGGTGTATATTTCATTGATTTAAGTTAATTATTTACTTTTGCTTTACATTACTAACGTAACGTAACTTATACTGTTTTTGTTATCTTTAAACTTCAAGAACTGAATCTGCTATCTTTCAAAAAACATAACTTGAAAAAACTTGGTTATTTTGCAGATATAAACTTGCAGAAAAATTAAAGAAGACAAGAGTTTTACTTTGTTCGATAGTATAAAACTATCTACATCCAAGGTTCCCACTTCACAGTGGTGAAGATTTTCACTAAATGAATAGAAAAATGAAGAAGGTTTTATAGATTTTGAGTGATTTGTAAATCACTTGCAAGAGTCTCCAAACTCTCCTAATACTTACTGTAAGTATTCTAACACACTCCCAAAACCCTTTTCTTTTCACTCTTGATCTCATTCTCGAAGATTGAATGTTGTGAATGAAGAATACAATCTATGTATGTACTAATCTATGTCTGAAGCTTGTGTTTTCTTTTTATATAGCTGAATATGAAGACCTTCGGTGAAGACTTGGATGAGTCTGCTCTCCTTATGTGCCTATCACGTGATTCATTAAATGAATCCCTCTATGCTGTGCGTTTTTGCATCTACTCATTTTTCTTGCTTCTATAATTGCTGCTTATGTGATGTGTATATCTACTTTGTGTGTTTCACATTCCTGTTGAATATTGAGCTTGAGTAATGAATGATACAACAGTGCTTTGATTGAGTTGCTTCTGATTTGAATAGTGAACCACGTGGGAGTGATTTAAGTCACTTACCTTTTTGACTTCAGCTGTAAAGTATTTTTGTCTTAAAGCATTTGTGTCTGAAACTAAAGCCATCGAGAACTTTGCTTTATGTCTCCTTTTTTACTTCATATACTTTCATCTTCATCGTTGATTCTTCATAGTTCTGCTGCTTTTAGTTGGTTCTGGGTATAGATTTATGGAGAATAACATGATTACCATCATAAATACCGGGCCTATGAGCATTTCACTAATGTAGTTGATGACAAATGTTAGTCACAACCAACTGGTCCTCCCACCATTAGTGGCTCCAATGATTTCTGTGTTTGCAGTGGTCCTAAACAACCTATGCCTATGATTATTAATTGTTGAAAGTCTAAATAACTTCTTATTATTTCTTGACAGATGGTCCAAGATAGCTTCGCATCTCCCAGGAAGAATTGATAATGAAATCAAGAACGACTGGAACATGTACATCAAGAAAAAAACTTAGAAAAATGGGCATTGATCCTCTCACTCATCAGCCACTCTCACCAATGATTAAGCAAGAACAGCCACCACCTCCACAAAAACAAGAACGAAGCGAAATCGGTCTTCTTCTTCAACGTCGGATCAATTGGACGTAACAAGGAACTAGAATCATCTTTACAATCAACCATAAGCGAGCTCGAGGATGATAACATGAGCATGACTAATCCATTTGACCCCATGGATGATAACATGAGCATGACTAATCCATTTGACATTGATGCCTACTCACTTCTTCTTCATTGGGTTTTCTAGTGAAAATTTGTTACACATATCGGATGTATCAATGATAAATTTATTGCAACTTATATTATTTATTTAGTGACAACATTATTGTAACATATAAACTTTCATACTTGTGACGAAATCATTAGACAATATAGCCATTTATGTAAAAAAATTACAACTAATATAATTTCGTTGAATTGATAGTTTTATTTGTGATAATAATAAACACATTAGTGATAATATTTTCTATAAGAACCAATTTTTATTTTGTGGAGTAATGAAGTTGAAATTTTTATTAAAATATTAGTGACCAAGGCGTAATGGACACCGATAAAAAAATTATTAGTGATAAATATTGTCACTATTTATAATTATTTTAGTAGCGATAATGTTGTAACAATAAAATGAAGTAATGTTATGACTTCATTCGTCACTACTTTATATTATTTGTGTTAACAAACTTGTCATAAATATGTAAAATTGTTGTGTTCATATAATGTTGTCACAATTACATATGTTTTAGTGTCGAAACTTTTGTCACAATATAATGAAGTATTGTTACAACTTTATTCATCACTACTTTATATTATTTGTGTTAACAAACTTGCTATAAATAAGTACAGTTGTTGTGACCATATAGTGTTGTCACATATTTGATAGGTTTTAGTGTCGGTAATTTTGTCACAATAAAATGAAATTGTGTTACGACTTAACTCGTCACTACTTTATATTATTTGTGACGATAAATTTGTCATAAGTATTTGAAGTTATTGTGACTATATAATTTTCACACATTTAACAAGTTTTAGTGTCAATATTAGTGTCACAAAAATTTTGCATTATTATAATCATTGTTTAAATTAGTCACAATTTTAGTTGTGACAGAGATATTTGTGATGGGAGGTGACAACTTATTTGGTTACTATTAGTAAAAGTGACAAATATTACGACTTTTAGCGAAAACTTTTATCTTCACTTAAAATACAATTTCTTGTAATGAATATATTCTTCGTCTGGCCAATGGGGGGCTTCCTCAGCGATATCCCTCGACGATGACCCTGAAACCGCTGCGATGTATGACGGTTTGGGTCCGGGAAAGGCTTCATTGTCGCGTTTTCTGGTGCGGACCTTCTTGAACAAGTGCCCTTCCGGCGTAGAGTCAGCCATAGTGAGCTCCGCTTAGCTGAGGAGGGTGAAACCAGCAGATTACGTAAACTGTGTGTTGTAGTAAGCTTTAGAGAGATACGAGAGAACATATGGGCTCCAACTCACTTGGATGTCTTTGTTGCATTTTGCAAGTGCTTTGCATGCAACACTGGTCAATGGTTTTGTGGAGAGTGGGGCCCACTATTTTAGTATCTCTTAGTATCTAAATCGACACGACAAAGTGGACAGCTGGCAAGTCGTTTGGACATCGTCTATCGAAGCTCACTCACTAGCTCCACAGTCCTCACGGCTCAATCACTGAGAGTGATTACCGGCGATAACTGCCTTCCTCCTCCGATTATCACTCGCGGTCCACTGAGATCCGCAAGAACGGTACCATAGGTGAACGAGCGCCAGAAATGGCCGGTATGTCCTCATATTTCGCCACCTTTTGAACTCTAGATCTTGTAATTTGTCTTTTGTTTTTTCTGGTTTTGTTAGATAACCTTATTAGGATTTTAGAATGATAATCGTTCTATTGTCTACAATTGATAAAAATCGCATTTGGCGGTACTTAGGCAAGGAATCTTTGAGTGGATCTAGTTCGAATTTGTGGTTGGCTTCTAATCCCAGCAAGAGATGGGCCGAGGTTTTCTTCCTTTGCTATACTCCGTTTTGGCTCACTCTATGTTTGGGCATTGTTGTTCCTTACAAGCTCTACGAGGTAATCAAACCATTGTTCTGCGTTTAGCTGATAAAAATATTTGATCTAGAATTATTGTTCGAGTAATAATGCCAATCAGTCTATATATGATCTATTTGCTTGGATTTTTGGTATTTGATTCGTTAATGTATAGTTTTTATGTCTTTAGTTGACTTGACTGGAACAAGTAAATGGTCCACTTGGAGTTCTGGTGATTTAGTTCGTTAAACTGCTGCCGATTTTCGGTGTTTCAGGGAAATGGGATTGTATGATGTTGTAGAATTAGCAAAATAAGTCGGGGCTTGGATTTATCTTCTACAAAATAGGATCAGCTGATCTTTCATCTATGCATTCTTTTGTCAAATGTTGGGAATTTTCTTAGAGTATATAGAAATTGTGAATGAGGAATTTCCAGTCTCTGATTTACTTTCGTTCTCTCTGAACATACACATGTGCACAGTGCACAATCACATTCGCAATACATAACTTTGTTCTGAACACATCTTTATTGAAAATTTACAGAGGTTTACAGAACTGGAATACTTCCTACTGGCTTTAGTTTCAGCAGCTCCTTCATTCTTAATACCTGCTTTATGGGTTGGAAAGGTTAGGTTCTTCATTATGCTATGTAATCTTTTATTTCTTTCTGAGAACTTTTTGTGCTCTTTCCTAAATTTTCCCTTGTATGTCCTTATTTCATTTTGTGTTTAATTATCCTTGCTGCTTTTTTTTATAATATAATTTCGTTTGGATTTTTCACAGGCTGATAGAAGCTTGTCCTGGAAAGATCGCTATTGGGTTAAGGCAAGTGCTTTTCCCTTGTTAGACTTTCGCATCATTGTGCAAAGAGATTGTCCAGCCATCCAGAATATTGGTCTTCCATCCTTTGGTGATACTTGATGTGGCTTTACATATTAAGCTATTCGAATGTCATACCTTGTTTTGTTTGAATAGCATTTGGGTGGTTCAAACATTTCCATAAGCTTACATTTAATATCTCGCAAATCGCAATTATTAGCACTCAGGTTCTACTTATTCGCCAAATTGATAATCTTCCAGTTTCTGGATAAGATTAAGGTTATTGTAAAGGTTGCAAAATGGATAGGAAATTGGATGACACATTGTTTTGCTACTTGTCTTCTCGTCAATTTTGAATTGGTTGTTAAGAATATTAATTTCTTACGAATTGGTTGTTATGAATATTAGTTTCTGAACATGTATATTAGATATTAGGAAATTTCAGTTTTAAGAAAAAGAAATATAAGTTATTAGCTTTGAGCTGTGAATTTTCTTTGTGTGAGCCGATCTATGGATAATCATTTTAGCTATGTTGGAAATTACTTTTGGACTCACTATTTCTTCTCGATTCTTGGGGCTTCTTACACATTTCCATCTTGGAAGATGAACAATGTGAGCTACAAAGCATGAAAGTTTTATTTACCCAGTCGTTCTACTTTGAACTCACTTCATTTAATTGTCATTTGTAGGTGCCACATACAACTTTCCTAATGACACATGTTTGCTTCCTGTTCTACCATGTCTCCTCAAACATGACACTGCGAAGATTACGGCATACCATTTCTCACTTGCCGGATAAAATTCGGTGGGCTACTGAGGCCGCTTGGATTTTGGCCCTGGCGTACTTCATTGCATACCTGGAGACAATAGCCATAGCTAATGTATGTGGTAACTGATAGATCTCTCTGTAGTTGAGAGATTTTCACCGAATATTATTTCCGTATAATGATAATATCATCATATTACAAGTAGTTTGCAGCCATTCTTGAGAGGGCTCTCTCCAACCTAAGGCTCACAGATGATTCTTAGTAAATATTTTCTACCCCTCTCCCAATCATTACAGATTTATGTTAACTAACTTCTTACGCCGGTAATAACCAACTCCTATTCTCTCCCCTCCCATGTGCATGTAATACAGCTATAACGTAAAGTGGTACCTTACTCGGTTACCCTTTCCTTGCCCTTCTAGAATAAACCTTGGTAATAGGGGTCTAACATTGCTCCCCCATAAGATGCACCTTGTCCTCAAGGTGAAAGTCCTGAAATTGTTCGAGTATGTCAACAAACTTCTCCCGAGAAGCTTCTCGAGTCCGCAAGCCTTCCCACTTGATCAAGACTTCCAGTTCATTTGATCCCCAGATCTAGTGCTAAGACTTTATCCGGTTGCACCTTGATTCCTCTTCTGCAGTCCAACTATCGGGCATAATCAATAGGTCCTTATCCTCTCCCACCACCATGCTCTCACCGTGACACATGGAAGATAGGATGAATTCAGGCTGTCTCGGGTAATTGCAATTCATAGGCCACTTCTCCAATTCTTCTTAACACACGGAATGGACCAAAATACCTAGGGCCAATTTCTCATTAATTCTTCTTGCCACCATCGATTGTCTATAAGGAGCTAGTTTCACCATACTAAATCCCCACTTGGAAAACTACTCTCTGTCTTTGATCGCTCTACTTTTCATGTCATTTTGAGCCTTAGATAAGTGCTGTTTTATTTTAGATAAGTAGAGGTCCTCTGTTGTAGTAAGATATCAACCGACTCCATTTTGGCTACCCTTGTTCCCATCTGAAAATTTGGTGGAGGATCCTTCCATATAACACCTTGAAGGGTGTAGTTTTAGAAACCACATGATAAGATGTATTGTAGCAATATTCTGCCCATCCCAACCATTTTGCCCATTGTTTAGGGAATCTCCCGCAAAACATCTCAAATAGGCTTCCATGACCTATTCACCACCTCCGTAGCCCCATCGGTTTGAGGATGATAGGATGAGCTGAATTTGAGAGTCGCTCCATGCATCTTGAATAGTTCTCCCAAAACTTGCTCAGAAGATTTTATCTCTATGCGAAACTATGGATCTAGGAAATCCATGCAACCTCACAACCTCTTTGATAAACACCTCGACCCTTGATTGCTTAGTGAAGGGGTGTTTGAGGGTAAAGTGAGCATACTTGCTCAACCGATCCACTACCACTAAGATGGATGCATATCCAAGGGACTTTGGAAGTCCTTGATAAAATCCATAGTTATATCATCCCATACCGAATTGGAATCGCCAGAGGCTGCAAGAGTCCTCTTGGTGACAATGTGAGATATTTATTATGTTGGCAAGTTAAGCAAGCGCCACAAATCAGAAATTTCCTTCTTCATGCCTTCCCAATACAACTCTCTAGAAATAAACTTATAAGTTTTCAAGGTCCTCCATGTCCTCCCAAATGACTCTCATGACTATCCTTCATTATGTTAGGTATCAAAGATTTGGCGGGATTACCAATCTGCCTTTGTAATAGAGTCTGCCTACTTCATCGTATATGGGGTCTAAACCGGGATCTTGGTGGATACTTCAGCTAACTCCTTCAGTTTCTGATCGGATTCTATCTCTCTCCAAATGGCATCCAAATCAATGGTTTTGCATGCCATTACAGTCCCCAACTCCCACAGAATTGAACTTCGTGATAGAGCATCAGCTACCTTATTTTCCTTCTGGTTTGTATTCAAGGATGAAGTCGAATCCCATCAGTTTGGTGAGCCATTTCTGATAGTCGGGGTGAATCTCCCGTTGTTCTAATAGAAACTTTAACGGTTTCTGATCAGTCCGGATGACAAATTTATGGCCTAGGAGGTAAGATCTCCACCTCCGAACAGCCATCACAATAGCCATGAGCTCCCTCTCATAGGCAGATTGCCCTTTTCTTTCTGCGGATAAAGTTTGACTATAATAGGCAATAGGTCTGTTATTTTGCATCAGCACTGCTCCCACACCGTGTCAAGCATCTATCTCCAAAATAAAGGTTGGTTGAAATCGGGCAAGGCTAGAGCAGTGCAGTGGTCATGGCCTCTTTTAAGTTGTTGAAAGCCCCTTGCCTCCCCATCCACTTGAAATTATTCCTCTTGAGCAAATTGCGTCGTTGGCCAAGCAATGTGGTGCCCCCTCACAAATTTTCGGTAATACCACCACCATTGAGAATCCTCATGACTCCTTCAAACTTTCTGGTTTTGGCCACTAAGCATAGCTTCAATCTTGGGTGATCTGCGGCAACCCCTTGTCTTGATACTATGTGGCCTAGATATTCCAAGTGAGGTGAATCAAGATACACTTCTTGTAATTGGCATATAACTTCGCTCCTTCAATATGCTCAAGGTCATCCCTAAATGTCTTAGATACTCCTCTTTACTTCTGCTGTAAACTAATATGTCATCAAAGAACACTAGTATGAATTTCCGAAGATGGGGTTTAAAAATCTTATTCATCAAGGATTGAAAAGTGGCTGGGGCATTTGTTAATCCGAAAGGCATTACTATAAATTCGTAATGCCCTTCATGAGTTCGGAAAGCGGTTTTTTCAATGTCCTCTTCCCTCATCCTTATTTGATGATAACCCGACTTTAAATCGATCTTAGAAAAGATAACCGCCCCACCCAACTCATCCATCAACTCCTCTATTATGGGTATTGGGAATTTGTCACTAATTGTTACCTTGTTTAGAGCCCGATAGTCGACACAAAAACGCCACCCTCCATCTTTTTTCTTGACTAGCAGAACTGGACTAGCATATGGTGAGGTGCTGGGCTGAATAATACCGGATTCCAACATCTCTTTGACCAATCTTTCAATCTCATTCTTTTGAAAATGAGGGTATTTATAGGTCGAACCTCATCTGGTCCTTCTCCTTCTACTAGGTGAATGTGGTGTCTCTTCCCTTTTTGGTGGTAGAGTTTGTGGCCATTGGAACACCTCTCCAAACTCATCCAATATCTTGCTAATTTCAGATCCCTAGCCGCTTAATTCCTCGGATCTTCCTTTGTTACGCCATCTGTAACAAATACACTAAGTCCCCTTCTTGGAGATCCTTGCCAATGGATTTGGCACTCACCATGGACTTGGATAGGATTGGATCCCCTTTTATAATGATCTCCTTACCTCCCATGCGGATTTTCATAGTCAAGGTACACCAGTTACATAGGACATCTCCTAATGTTCTCAGCCATTTTATTCCCAAGATGACGTCTATGCTGCCCAATTTCATTGGCAAAAAATCCTCACAGATTTCTAGCTCTTGTACTTTCAATTGTAATTTCCGATAGACTCCATTTCCTGCCACCTTCTCTCCATTTCCAACTACAATCTCATACTTGCCAGTGGAATCCCATTTGGAGCTCCATTTCAGTGCTAAGTCTTTGGAAATAAAATTATGGGTGGCTCCACTGTCAATAAGAATCACTACTGTCTCCCCTTCCACTTCTCCTTCCACTTTCATGGTCTTGGGCAGGGTTAACCCAGCTGCCGACCCTGCTGAGAGTTCCACCTGTTGCAGTTCCACTTCTTGCTCCTCTTCCCCTTTAGTACTCTCCTGTGTATCAACTTCCCTCTCTTCATCTAGGACCGTGATAACCTTCAAATCTATCATTTTGCACTGATGGCCTGGGGTATACTTCTCCTCGCATTTGAAACATAGCCCGTCTCCTCTTCTTCTCTTGCGACTCCCCAAATGTAAGGCGTTTAAATTTCCCATCCCTTTGTCGGTGGTAGTAGTCCTTCCAGTGTAATTCCACTTTTCTCATTGCCCCAATTGCTTCCCACGTTTTGTATCCACCATAGCCACCGTCTGTGACCCCCATGGACTGTTCCCTTTCACGCCCAAGTACTTTATTCTTCTCCTCGATCTGCATGCCAATGTCATCATTCTTGTCAAACTTTTGGGATTAGCAATCAACAATTCCACTCGGATCTCTCTTGACAGCCCATTTAAAAAGGCACTCTCCAGCACTTCATCCGGTAAGTCTGGTAATGGAGCCGCTAATTCTTCAAATTTCTCAATATATTCAGCCACCGTTCCCGTCTGTCTGCTGGCTAGCAGTCGTTGACACAGGGTCCCTTCTTGGAAGGGTCTAAATTTTTGAACTAACAACTCCTTGCATTCCTCCCAATCTCTAATCGGCCTTCGCCCTTCCACCCATCTAACCAAGCAGCCTTCTTCTCCATCTTGAGGAAACCAACTCCATTTTCTCTCTTTCATTGAACCTTCCTACCGCAAAAAATCGCTCCACTCTATAAATCCACCCATCCGGGTCTTCCCCATCAAACACTGGCATCTCCACCTGCCGAGTTCGACAGTCTCTACGATGCTCTCCTTGTCGCCTTACGAACCCAAAGGTGGTTCCTCTGGATAGTTTCTCCATTCTTCCCCGGTAGTTCCAGTTCGTTCTCCCCCACCGTCCGCCCATGTCGACCCCGATCTGCGCGCCCACCCAAAATGACTCCGGGTGGGTCGCATTACTCCACCCATACCCAGGTGGCTGTTCCGTTGGGCCCCCAGTGTCCGGGGAGTGTCTTCGGCTCCCATTCCTTGGTTCGACCACCGACGTTGGGCCCCGACTTCCACCCGACTCCATGGGCTCCTTCCTTTTGTCCCCGCGTGTTTTCCTCTCTCCGATGTTGCCCGACGTCTCACCATTCTTGCTGACATCTCGATGACTCACCAACATCTTCATTATTTCACGTAATTCTTTCATCTCCAGCTGGGAACGCTCCCAATTTCTTTGTACTTCTTCTTTCTCAAGTCTTCGTTCCTCCCTCAAAAGCTCAAAACTCTTCTGAAAATCTTCACGTAAATTCTCAATTTCTTTCTCAATCTCATCTATCCGATTATCCCCTTCTTATTAGTCATTTAGGAACTATGCTCTGATACCAGTGATAGATCTCTCTGTAGTTGAGAGATTTTCACTGAATATTATTTCCGTATAATGACAATATCTGTCATATTACAAGTAGTATGCAGCCATTCTTCGAGAGGGCTGCTCTCTCCAGCCTAAGGCTCACAGATGATTCTTAGTAAATATTTTTCTACCCCCTCTCCCAATCATTACAGTATTTATGTTAACTAACTTCTTACGTCAGCCAATAACCAACTCCCTATTCTCTCCCCTCCCATGTGCATGTAATACCTGGCTATGACAGAAAGTGGTACCTTACTCGGTTACCCTTTCCTTGCCCCTTCTAGAATAAACCTTGGTAATAGGGGGTCTAACAGTAACATGTACATGTCTGTTAACCTTATCACTGCTTGACCCATATATGGATTGACCATTGGGCATGACATTTGGAGCATTTGCAGTTCCCTTACTATGACTTTGTGGATCGTGATGCAATGTACCAAATTGGATGCTTATTTTATGCCATATACTTCCTTGTGAGCTTCCCAATGTTTCTGAGGTAAGTACAGAAACCCACAAGTAATTTACTTGTTTCGAAAGAGATCTTGCATTGCGAACCTGCAGTCATATGTTTGTTGTTATCAGTGTTCTAACTCTTGTATTGGGATTTATTGTGTGCAGGATTGATGAGAAAGCTAGCGACTCATGGGACTTGCCAAGAGTGGCTATTGATGCTCTAGGTGCTGCCATGCTAGTTACTATAATACTTGATTTGTGGCGCATCTTTCTGGGCCCTATTGTTCCTCCTCCAAACGGGAAAGATTGTGTGCAGCCAGGTCTGGTCTGGTTTCCTGGACACGCCAAATGATCTTTTGACAACTTCATTGCAGAATGGTGACCTGATTCGAGTTTCGGTCGGTAGAGCAAGAACCAACTGAGAGAGCTTGTCATTGACATTGTAACAACAACACTAGATGTTCTTTCTGCAACATGAGATCGCTGTTTTGTTCTTTATGAGATTTTAACGGCGGCATTCCACTGATCAAGCAGTCTTCAAAGTCCTTTTTCTTACGTGGCTTTGATCGTTTCAGACTGTAACTAGACTTCACCAAAGAGTGGGACATGATCTGCATGCCGTTTTTTATGTACAGAATTCATCTCATTTTATCTCAATTATTTATTTTTGTAGGATTGACATAAACAGATGGTTGAGATGAAATGAGACAGAATTGGTACATGAAAAATGGGACAGAGGATCTGAGGGAGTGTTATCTAGTATCTGGTCTAGGCACGAACCCTATGATAAAAGTATGACATTCGAAAATTAAGGTATAATAAGTGACAGATTGATGGACTTAAATACTATAAATAGGCTTCTATTGAGTGATAGTTTCCGCAGGGATGTTAATTTTGGCCCAGTTTGGTCTAATTTTAGCCTAGATTGATTGGACCATTGATAAGCTATGGGTCAAAAATAACATCGCTTTTAACGTTTTAAAAAAAGTTGGGTTGGGAGTTTGCCAACAGGCCATGGGCCGATCAGCCTATGGTCGGGTTGAGTTATAGGCCGATCAGTCCCAACCTGTAAGGCCATGGGCTACTTAGTCTGGTCGGGGCAGGGACGGCGAGGAGCAGCCTAGGCATTAACATCCCTAGATTTATGTGACAATTTTAACTAGTGTTAGGCATAAAAGTATTACAACCCATATATCCAATGCCTTAAAAAGATTAGAATATTTGCATAAATAAGTTTCTATTAAGTAATAATTTTATAATGATTTGCGTTACAATGGTTCGAAAGTCTTTCAATTGAATTGATATTTGCTAGAATTTATTGTAAAATAAATATATTATTATAATTCTAAAAGTAGCACTATAAAGTTGCTAATTGAACTTCAAACATTATAATATCTTACGCAAAAATTGTGAATTGACTACGAATTATATTAAGATTCATATATACGAGATCATTATATTTGAATTTGATTTTTAAAAATATATTTTGTATAATATTATTTTATTTATTATTATTTCTCGTTTATTTTTAAAAATTTTTATATATTAAAATTTGACACTTTATCCTACATTTCTAGATGCACGAAAAGCTAACGGAATATAAAAATGAAGTTACGTAAAATAGAAAATATAATAGATGCTAATATTTAAAATGTAAATATTAAAATAATAAAAGATAAATTTATAAAGTATTCAACGTCTTTAACCTAATTTTTTTAAAACAAAGGAAAGATAGAACCAAAAACCAATTACAAGCTAACTATAGCATATTTCGGTAGTACAAGGTGCCTTGCTTGTCCCGGTGAATGAATTCCAATATTGTCAGCGAAGGTTCCCGGAGAATATGCAATCCTGGACTGACTAGGGCTGTGAATGAGGCCATGTGGTCCATACACTAGTTCCTTTCACAATGAACGTGCTGAAATTGCACCTCCCGAGCTTGTTGCAATAATCCACGGGTACCTATTACCAAAATTTGCTCATCAGATAAAACTGTATTGGATGAAGACAATATGTTTATAACTTTGAAGGAATCCACTTCTACGATGACTTGTCAATATCCTAGTGTCCAAGCCAGAGTGAGACCCGATTAGTCTCTTTAGAGTTCTACAGTGAGCGGCAATCCTCTTGCAATGTGTTGTATAAACCCACCGCACCACTGACCGTGCCAATCTCTATGTATCCCCTAGCAGTAATAATGTTTTCTCCTTGTTTTACTGTCCCATCGATATTTAACTTAACTCAGTCCTCTGGCGGTTTGGTCCACCCAACTAACCTACCCATGGGTAATCATTGGGTTGGAAAGACACAACTTTTCATTACCCTTGCCCGTTCTATCCATTCTACATACTCCAACACGACTCTATTACTCGCCCAACCAAAAGAAGTCGATGTCAAACACACTTTTGTTTCGCCAGGCTCTAGGAACTACCGGCTACTCTTAATATTACAATATATAGATAGCTAAACTCTAAATTGTCCGGTATGTGATACCATAGTGTTAAATCCCAAAGTACTAATTGTGGAATCATGTAAGTATTGGCAAGCTTTGATCAATGTTCAATACTCGGATGACATAACAAGACAAAACTTGCAAGTAGGCAAGAAGACGAGCATTGTCAATAAGTTGACATGCATTGGTGCACTTTGGTATAAATCTTCAATGAGATGTAAAATTCAAATATGAGATCAAAAGATAGTTTAAGATGGACCGTGGTTGAAGGATAGTCGATCACAAGCATGAGAGGCATGAGAGATATATGAAAACTTTAAGGACTTAATTTATGCTCAAATAAATGGACCATAACTATCGAACTTGACATGAGTAAGTATTAGATAAAACCAATGTTTTACTGAAAAACTTTAGGCTTGAATAACTCATCATCATGGATGAGATCAAAAGAAGTATTGGATGATGTGATAGATAAGATCGTAGTAAATATACATCAACTTTGAGATAAAGAACCACTAATATGGATTCCGCATCGCATCTACCGGCTGGTACGGAATTTCAAATTTGGCTACCGATTTTAAATATCGGCTCAGACTACCAATTTCGAATTTAATTCTGCAGTTGGTATGCAAAATACCGATCGATACCAAAAATTTTAAAAAATTGGGGGGATTTTTTGCAAAATTTTCAAAATCTTTTCCTTCCCTCTCCTTCCCTCCTTTTTTCAAACTTTTTTAAAATAATAATAAATATTTTATTAATAACAATAATTATAAGTTAAATAAAACTTAAAAATAAATTATTTTTATTTTTATTACTAATAAATTATTTTAATTTTATTACTAATAAATTATTTTTATTTAAATTTATTTAAATATTTTATATAATATTTATTAATAAATAATAATAAATTAGTTTAAGAAATGACTAATTTTAAAATTATTATTTATAAACTAATGTTTATTTTATATATTTTCAATTATTAAATCAAAATTTATATATTTTAAAATTAATTATATTTATTAATAATTATTAAATTAATTTTATATATTAAATGAAATTGTGATTGTGTCTAATTAAATGTAAAATGAAATGGAATGTAAAAAATAACAATTTTAAAAAATTATTCAAAATTATGATAAAATAAAATGATTAATAATTCAAAATTTTGAATTATTTTCATTATTTACAATTAATTATTATATTTAGATCATTATTATATATTGATATATATTATATATAGATAATTATTATATATATAAATAATTAAAATATAATAAAGATATATATAAACTAAAATGAATAAGATATAAACAAAAAACTAAATTAAATAATCTACAACTTTACAATATGACAATGGACTATTTTGTAATTTAAAAAATCAGGAACAATTTTATAAATTTAAAAAATATTTTTGTATTATTGTAATATTTTAAATACTTTGTATTATTCTTAATTTTATAATTGTATGATGATAATTGTCTTTATTTAAATTCATCGTGGTTATTATTTATATGTAAAATATTTAAAAATTATTATTATTTCATATTAATTGTCATTATTATTTATTATTAAGATTTTTGAACGCATGGTTGACATTATACACTACAATTGTATAATATACCAATATGACTATTTTGCAATTTTTAAAATTTTAGAGACTATTTCATAAATTTAAAAAATCGAAA